>CM040184.1:65155453-65175453 GCA_022606455.1 Callitettix versicolor
GAAAGTTTATCTTTGGTATATTTACAGCACAAGACGCCATTATAATCCTGTCACGTGATGTCGTGAACCAAACATGCAACACGAACACGAGCCGCGTTCGTGCGATCTACGTCGGTGCGGCAGAAATTCTGTTTTTTTTTTTTTTGAAAATCGTTTCTATTTTGAATCTGTAGATTCAAAATCTACAGATTTACAGGTTACGTCAATACTCGAACATTTGCCGTCGGTTGTACATAAAGGACAACACGAAGTTCTGAGTGTGCCATTCTGGTTCTCGAATTTCCTAAACATAAATCCTTAAAAACTATAAAATAAGTCTTTTGTTGTAATACTGAAAACAGAAACCAAGAATCGGGAAAATCCCGTTACAGATATGAAGAAGGCACGCACTAGCTTCAAGGACGGATAAAGGAGGAGGCCGCTCCTCCCGAGACAAAAGAAATAAAATAAGAAATTAAAAAGATCCAATCTGACTTTCTTAAAGTGAAAGTATCGTAGCTTCGAGGAAAAGTCAAATTCTGAGGGTTCCGAAACCTGTCGCATTATCCTGATCTCTACTTTGTATGTCCGTATGTTTGTGCACTTAGTAGCGATCATACTGAGGGTGAGAACAGGGTTAATCGCTTAGGTATTTTATTTTGGTCCTCTCTTCTCTTTCTCTGCTAATTGCGACAACCGAATGATCGTTTTCGACTCTATAAAATTGATCACAACTTGCTTGAGGAACTGTTGTGGCGCTTAACTGGACATGCTCAGACTAATGAGGACGAGGGATCAGCGTCAACGGTAATGGTAAAGCAACAGGAGTAACTGCAGCTATATTTGTTAAAAATTATAGATAGGTATATTGAGAAGGGAAGTTATGTAAATGGAGCAGTTTTGTAAAAGTTTTATAAATTAGGAATCTGAAAAATTAAGTATTTTTTTTTGTTTAACGTCCTACTATTGTGCACACTTGGGCTAATGCAGACGATGGGATGATTTATAGCGTATGAAAATGCCAAGCCCTGGCCGGTAATCGAACCCGGGTCCTCGGGGTGAAAGCCCAGTACGCTATCAACTAGGCCACCGAGGTGGTTAGAAAAATTAAGTGATTTTTGTTTTTGTTTTAGTGGAATCAATTTTCACACTTATTTTATATGCGTTTTAAGTCTCAAAACAGATTAATATGCTAGTTTTTGAAGGTATTATTTCAAAAATTTTCATCCACTAGACGGCTCTCTTAAATTGAATCATCCAACCAACCGCCCCCACAAAAGCTCATTAATCCGTGAGTGATTACGTTGTAAATACCCAACGAAACGGAAGATTTAAGCAAGCTAGGAACTCCCGAGCTTGGCCAACATCGAGATGTGGGAACCCTAAATGTCTCCCTCATTAACGAGTATAGTGTTTGATAATAAATTGGTAAATAAAAACATGCTGTGTAGGTAGCAAAGAGGGCGAAAATGACATTTGTTTACACTCAACCCTTTGTAGTTTCAACGTAAATGGTTAAAAATATTGACAATTTTATAGGCTTAAATTTAATCTACACTACGATACGGGAACAAATACAATTTGTAAATTTACAATTCGATTGTTGTACTCAGATTGTACCGGATTTCATTTGAGGGTAAATATGAAGGCAAATTCTAGCTGTGGAGATGATGCATTGTGGGTAAAACTAGAAAAAATGGATACAAGAGTATTCGTGCGAAGAGATAGAAAATATAAGGGAATTTCTGACTTATCGGTACTTTTGCAAAAGTCATGATTTTAACGATTTTTTTGCTTTTATTATGCGCTATATCATTTCGTTGAGAGAAATTAACCCGCGGAAGATTACATTTATTATAATAAATTACAATTTTTAGGCCTTTATTACGGAACTATATTCTGACGTCTATTTTTACTACCCGCCATGATATTAGTTACAAAGGTTAATAACTTTTAAGGAATACGAATTATAACAGTAATAACTGGGATAAATACCCAACAACCGAGTCGAGTTAGTATACTTTTTTTAAACAAAAAAATTATGTTCTTTTCATTATTAATAGCACGCATTTAGTTTATCGTTTGCGCCATTAAAAACACGTTTCCCACTTTCGCGCGGTAGTCATTTTGAGGTTATGTTTGTCAATTTACTTTCACTTTTTTTTGTAACTTCCCGCTGTTGCCGCACTTTTCTATTTTGGATTATTAATATTGGGTTTTGTAATTAAGAGTGTCAGTGCAAACATTACCAAATTTGACAACCCAACAACTAAGTTTTACCAAAATAAGTAAAGTGACAACGTTAAAGATAATAGAAAAGCTAAGCAGATGTTGGAGATGAAGGTTGAAGAAAAGACAGGAGAAGAGTATGAATAAAGAGAACATGATGGGATGCCCAGGGGATGTCCACGAGATGAACCGAACGCGGTACTCCGAACTCCAGGATAGTAAAAAAAGTGATTTTAAAACCACGAAGCCCGATTTTATAAGATTTTTTTAGGTTATGTCAGTGTGATTAAAGGTTTCATTTGAACCGGTTATCATATATATTATTTATCGAGTCAACATCCCTTTTTCTCAGCACATATTATTCGTACAGGCATAAATGAGGTATGTTTAGAAAGATTTTTTAACCGGCTTCTGATATTGCGAAACGATTTTGTGCTAAAACTTACTGTTTGTGGACAACTTTAAGATAAAAGACACTTTTAACTGTCATAGGCAAAACGACATCATGGATGCGCATGCGCAGCATTACAAATCAGACAATATTTGTATAGTTTACGAAGCTAACGTAATAATCATGAATAGTCAATCCCATTACAAATGTCCATTTTTTGCATAACGTACTTAGAACAATTTCAATATTTACTTAAGTCATTAAACTTATAGGTTATGTGGCCCTACTGACAGTCCCCTATCCCTGCCAGTCGTACAAGCCGAGACAAGCATTTCGAATACCAAACACATGTTTCGGACATTGTTTTTACACAAATATATTTGTGATTTCTCCTTCCATTTTTTTTTTTTTTTTTTTTTTGTTTAACGTCCGACTATTGTGCACACTTGGGCTAATGCAGACGATGGGATGATTTATAGCGTATGAAAATGCCAAGCCCTCGCCGGGAATCGAACCCGGGTCCTCGGGGTGAAAGCCTAGTACGCTATCCACTAGGCCACCGAGGCGGCTTTTCTCCTTCCATCGTCCATTTATCTATTGTTCATATCATAAAATACGAAGTACAATTAAAATGTAAAAATACAGTAAGAGTTTATCAAACATGCCTTTACAACTGACTAGAAAACAGTTACCTATTAAAATTGCGTTTGCTATCACTATAAACAAGTCGCAGGGACAAACTCTTCAAAGAGCAGTATTGTATTTACCAAATGCCGTCTTTACTCACAGATAATTGTATATAGCTTTTTCAAGAATAACTAAATCAACTAACATTTTTGTATCCATTAAAGAAATTGAAATACAAAAAGTACAAGAAGATTACATTCTTACATCAAATATTGTAATGCCCTGTAAAATTGCTATTAAAAAAACAATTATCTGTACTGAAATGTATATACTACAATGACTCATAAATTTGTGATTATTATTTCAAACCGATCGCTTTTCGATTTATTTTTAAACACGTTTTCCTCTCTTTCCAACTACCGCATTCATCCCAACGACTACTTTTATTCAAAAGGCTGTGTTTACTTAAAACTTGCATAGTGCGAAATTTCGCACGGGTCTTCTGGTTTTATAAAATTTCATTTAATTTCTGCACGTTTTATGTAGGTTACGTTATGAATTACGGCCGACGTATTAAAATTTAGCTCAACGAAATGTAATTGCCGAGTTAAATTACTTTATAAAAAGTAGTACCGGTGCACTGCGGCTGACCTGTGCAGAGAGATAGAGAGAGCGGGAAGGGAACAGAAAGAGAGAGAGAGAGAGAGAGAGAGAGAGAGAGAGAGGTTATCGTCTTATCGGAATCGGAGGTCAGTATCTCGGACCAAGTTCAATGAAACCACGCGGCTGTCTGTCTTACAAGGGCTCATTGAAGTTTTTACACAGAAGCTCGGTGGCGCATTGGAGAAAGTACGCGGAAATGTAACGACATTTTTTTTCTAGAGAAATAGCGATCCGTATGTTTTATTTGGGACTACATTTCATCTAAATCGTTTAAACCGATTTTGTTATTTTTTAATGATTGAAAATGGGATTTTTTGATAAAATATCGATCCGTTATACATTTACCAAAATCAGTAAAAAATTATCTTCTGTGACGTTGCAATCACTGACGGACATACATAAAAGTCGCGGCACGCAGCTGTCTCGTTGACGTGAAAAAAAAATTTCAAAAATTATTCTCATTTCAACATCATAATCAGCATTAAAATCTGAACGTATTAGCATTTTGAACTTTCAAATTTGATTGAAAATATGAAAATAAACCCTGACCGCTATCAAAATAAATTTGTAATATTAACCGATTTTGAAAAATCAAAATGTTAACGCTGATTACGATGGCCGAATCGGATTAAAAAAATAATGAATTTTCAAAGATTTGAATAGCCTCCATTTTGAAACTGTTGAATGAATTTTGCTTGTTAACGAACTTGTTCAAGCTGTTATTTTTGTGCGAAGTTTAAATCAAATCGGACTAAAATTGCGAACCTGAGCGTGTTACACACATATATAAAATAATTTTAACGACCCCTCAAAAATGTGAACTAAAAGTCATGATCGGTGCTCATTTCAAGGTAATGGTTCTGGGTCTTACCACGATGGCTGCATCAATAGCTCATTTTTCCAATGGAAATTCACTAGAAACCACTTTTTGTTTCGCTGTCGTGATGGCAACAAAAATTTCCAAAAATTACAATATTACATCTGATTTTACTATCTTAATCAGCGTTGAAATCTGCGTTCGTTAATGTTTTAAAATTTTCTAAAATACGAATATAAGTAATGACAACCGTCAGATGTAAATTTGAAAATTTAAATTGCTAATTTATACCGACTTTAACGCTGATGAAGTAGGATTATAAAAAAAGTTTAAGAAAACGACGTTTGATTTTTTAAGATTTGAAATGGCCGACAGTTGAACTAACTTTACTGTGTAATCAACTTGTTTATGCTTTGATTTTTTGTTTTTGCTAATTTTGCACACACCTCATTAATTTTTATAACTCATTAAAAAGTGAACTAGATATCAGGATCGGCCTCATTTCCATTTCTCGAGTCCAATTTCTCATTTTCCATAAAATAAATCTAGAAATACGAGTAGGCTTTTTGCAACTATTATATTGCCAATTTACACCTTACAGACTTAACGGTGGGCGAAGTGTCAGCTGTTTTCTATTTTATTTGCTCCGTCAAGGCGATTGTTACAGTCGTCAAACTTTACAGTCGGGTTATCTTTGACTTAACGCCTCATAAATAATCAATAAGTAGCGAAATCTTTAGAGGTCAAGATTCAAGGTCACGGACTCGAAGACTTCTATCACAAGTGTTCGCGTTATAAAGCCCTTAATAAGAATAATATAAATTATCTAAGTACCGTGGTGTATTTCTGCCCTATTCGCGGAACAACCCTGATCGTAGCGCTCTTTCTCGGTTTGCAGTTTTAACCTAAACGGTGCAAAAACATTTGACGTTCAGTTATTTCCACAAAAATCTGGTTCGGATTGCATAAGAAAAAGCGGCACGCAGTCTCGCTGATGTGATAGAAGCGAATTTTCAAAAACCTTTTTTTTTAAATTCCGATTTCACCATCATAATCAGCATTAAAATCGGCATATATTACGATTTTAAACTTTCAAATTACGTTGAAAATTTTTAAAAAATCAAACCCTGACCGACGTCAAAAAATTTCTTATAAAGTCAACGGATTTTGAAAATTCAAAACGCTAGTTTATTAAGTTTTTAACGCTGGTTACAATGGTGAAGTTAGGTTTAAAAAAAAACAAAATTAAGACAAGAAAATTACGAATTTTTAAAATCGAAAAGGCCGATATTTCGAAACTGTTGAACGAATTTTGCTGGTTAACGAACATGAAACTATTTCCAAAATCGATTCCAGTGCCAAGTTTGAATCAAATCGGATCGAAATTGCAAACGTACCGTGCACACACACACACACACACACACACACACACACACACACACACACACACACACACCGCTTTACCGACACTTCAAAAGTGATTTAGAGGTCAATTTTAAGGTCATCCAATTCGTCGTTCATTTTAAGGCCATTGTCTGGGTCTTACCACTATGGCAGCTCCAAAATCTCATTTTCCAAAGAAAATTCGGTAAAAACTAACTGCATACGAGTTATAAAAAATTAAAAATAACCGACACAATTAAATATTTTGAATGTTTACTGCTTCAAAAATTTGAACGTCTTCTCTCGAGATGATTTTGTGAACGGCCTTTAGGAAGACATAAACTGTTTGTGACCTAGTTCTACTACACTGGTGCTTATTCATCCTATGGTCGTAAGACAATAACTACGTAAGTAACACTTCGACCTCTGGCCTCTGCGCGTTACAGAGCCGTGTCTGATATGGTTTATCTGTTTATATTGCCACTTATGTTACTTCCATGGTTGACACAAAATGATAAAAAAACGCAATATACGAGATAAGAGAACAAAGTATTATCCGACTAATGTGCCAAACTAAGTGTTTTTTTTTCAAAATTTTTTAGTATTTCTTTCACGTTACTCTGCAGAGAAGTAATATTCTCAAATATCCCATAAAAACCAATTCTCATCACATAAACAACATAGGAACTGAATTACACAACCTAGTTCCGCTTACTAACACCTAAACAACCACGCTAAAAACCCCCGAATTCCTCTCTCGGCTTTGAAAAAGCCAAAGCCTGCGAAACCTACTTCACTTCCGTCAACCAGTACTCACTTTTGATTGGTTCGCACGCGTATCTCGGGTCTATACCAAGCTAGATTAATACATTTCTGCCCAGGTATTACTGCCGGCGCATCACCACCTCGCATCTCTCGTACACAATAGCTTCATTCTGATTGATGCGTTCTTTCTCTAGTTTTAACAATGAAATTTTGAGAAATTATGGTTTTCGAGGCTTTTGCATCGACAACAGGTCGAAAATCGTTGTTCGGCAGAACATCAAGAGGACCGCTCACTACAAGACAACTACACGCAGCCTTCCAACACCCGAACCAACTGTACAAGACACCACAACTTGCTCGGGAGGAAATAGGAGGGACCCTACCAACAATAAACACGAAACGAATTTATTTCACTTTTCCGAACCGGAAAAGTGCCTCGCCAGTAAACACCCGGGTTCTATTTCTCCCGCAGACTACAACACAATAAGCTTACTGTTAGTCATTATTTTAAGATTTCCGGTTAAACAAAACATTCTAAATTTGACAGTTGCTAACTGTCTTCAGCCGACCGGAGGGTTGCTTAACATCACGCCACACAGGGTAACGCCTAGCTGACGATTCCAGTTACGTCTCGTTACCAGTAACAGCATCGCTTCCTGCCAAGCGCAACTACCAATCACAACGCTCGATTTATCGGTTGGCTGAATTTCATGAATCCGTCACAAACGGAATTCTTATAAGAACCCACGCTCGGAGGTTCACTACCCGGAAGGTATCAGTAAGTTCAATCCCGTAGCGTCCTCTGACCCACGCGCCCGAGCGTCACTTCGTTTACAACCTTACACTTTTTTTTTTTGTTTAACGTTCGATTATTGTGCACACTTGGGCTAATGCAGACAATGGGATGATTTATAGCGTATGAAAATGCCAAGCCCTGGCCTGGAATCGAAAACGGGTCCTCGGGGTGAAAACCCAGTACGCTATCAACTAGGCCACTGAGGCGGCTACAACCTTACACTAGCAAAGTGCTTTCATTATAGCGTTCAACCAAGACCATACACGCTATTGGAGGAGGGACAGGAGAAGGAGGAAGAAAGGAGAAAGAGGATATGAGGAAAAGGAGGAGGAGGAGAAGAGGAGGAAAAGGAGGAGGAGGAGGAGGAGAAGAGATGAGGAAAAGGAGGAGGAGGAGGAAGAGAGATGAGGAAAAGGAGAAGGAGGAGAAATAGGAGGAGGAGGAGAAGAGGAAAAGGAGGAGGAGGAGAAGAGGAGGAAAAGGAGGAGGAGGAGGAAGAGATGAGGAAAAGGAGGAGGAAAAGGAGGAGGAGGAGAAGAGGAGGAAAAGGAGGAGGAGGAGGAAGAGATGAGGAAAAGGAGGAGGAGGAAGAGATGAGGAAAAGGAGAAGGAGGAGGAGAAATAGGAGGAGGAGGAGAAGAGGAAAAGGAGGAGGAGGAGAAAGAGTAGGAGAAGGCGAAGAGGGAAAGGAGGAGGAGAAGAGGAAAAGGAGGAGGAGAAGAGGAAAAGGAGGAGGAGAAGAGGAAAAGGAGGAGGAGTCGATGGAGGAGATGAAGAAAAGGAGGAGTAGGGGGAGAGAAGGAAAGGAGGAGGAGGAGAGGAAAAGTAGGAGAAAGAGAGGAGGAAAAGGAGGATGAGGAGAAAGAGATGAGGAAGAGGAGAAAAAGGAGGAGTAGGAGGAAGACATGAGGAAAAGGAGGAGGAGAGGAGGAAAAGGAGTAGGAGGAGGAGATGAAAAGAAAGAGAGGAAGAGAACGAGGAGGAAAAAGAAGAAGGAGAAGAAAAGAAGAAGAAGAAATAATATTATTTTTTGGTGTTCAGAGGTTTTTACAAGTACCGTTTTATTAATTTAACTAAAAGTGAGAAAGGTTTGCATTGTTTTCACACAATTCACTATATTCGCACCATAAATGGGAAAATCGAGATTACGGAAACGACTATGAGCTGAGCTAGGTGTGGAGAAAGAAGGCGTCCATAACGATATGTAAATTGCAAGATGGCGTGAACATGGGAAAGAAAATTATATATAATCTGTACAACCTTATTGTGCAGTAGGCTAATAATGGCAAATGTTTGTTATTTATCTAATGCGATAATGAATAAAAACCTTCTTGATAAAATAAAACATAAACAAGACGTAGCCTACTTGGAGCGAACCTTCTGTCCACAATTAAATTCCTCCGACAGAAAAACCTCACGTAATAAATTAACAATCGTGGCACGTGGCACGTAGGTGTCTCGATTACGTGATGGTAGCTAATTTCGAACAAGATTATTTTTTATCTTACGCTTTTTTATAAAACGTATTTCCCCATCATAACCAACATTAAAATCGGCACAAAATAGCATTTTAAATTTTAAAATTATTTTGTAAATTCGGAAATGCAAAGCTTGCCAGCTTGATTAATTTTCGTACTTTCATTTTTTTTTAACTTTTAAATTGAAAATACGAAAATGAACCCTGACCGTCATCAAAAAAAGTTTTTTAAACGGATCTTGAAAATTCAGAATACTAATTAATGTAGATTTTTAATGCTGATGAAAAACAGATTTTCAAAAATAATTTGTAGATACCAAGGTTATCAATATTTAAAAATTTGAAATGACCGCCATTTTGAAACTCTTAAATAAATTTCCACCGGTTAAGGAATGTGTCCAAGATATTACCATAATCGATTTTTGTGCAAATTTGAATCAAATCGGACCAAAATTGCATACGCGAGCGTGCTAACGTGTGCTAAATTTATAAATATACAAAATCACTCTTAAAAAGTGATATAGAGATCAGAATCGATACTTATTTCAAGGACCCGGGGACTTTTGTATAAAGAGTTTAACACCTCAAAAGTAATTTTGATTTTATAATTTTTTCGTTAACAATTAGTGAGGCTGTTTTAATTCGACCGCATTTGGTTTGTTTTTGTTTGTTACGCAATTTTGGCGGAACGTATAGACCGATTGTTTTGAAATTTGGTACGATAGTAGCTTGTATAAACCCCGAATGACGTAAATGTTTCCCCACTAACGACAGATAACGGTCTCTGATATAACGATTACGAGTGTAGTTACTATTTATTGACTGAACGGCAAAACCTATAATAATTTTGACAGATTCGTAGAGAAAGAGCATAAGATAGCCAATAAAATTGGCCTAGTGACGTTTTCTGTTACCGGTTAAACCGGAGGAAAAGGTTACGAGCTGGTCAGAGCGCTGACGTGGAGCGGTAGGAGGCAATTAATTAAGAATATACTGCGAGGTCGCGAGGTCTGCTGTTCTTTGAACTGCTCGTACAACCGTAAAACCCATCAAGTAAACAAACAAAAAAATTACAAACAGCACATGTACAGCTAAGGATGGAACCGGTTCCCCGATACTAGTAAAGTAGCGATACTTTTCTTTCGATACGTACTACAGAGGTGGGCGTTTCTGCTATTTTTACAAAACGTCAATAAACTGTTTTTTGAGGAAAAAAGCTGCTTTTTAAAACAGTTGGAAAAAAACAGGTTTAGAAAACTGAAACTCAAAGTTGTATTAGCAGCTAAAACATGAAGCACATACGTTCAATTTTCTAAGACTACTTTTTCATTCCCATTACCACCATGTCCTTAATTGTTTTAGGGTATAAACCATTTAGAAAGGATAAAAATAATCCTTACAAGTGTAGTAATAATTAAATTACATTCTCAAAACGTAATAATTATGTATGCCATTTTATATTTACAAAATGCAATGAATTTCTAATAGAAGCATTCTTTTTTTTACTTAAAAATTAAATATTCCTTTGCATATTTACCAAAATGCAAACGATTTAGAATATTTTTAGTTGATTAAAAAATATTGATGATTGATAATAAATATAAAAAATATGTTTAAATAAAATTAGGCTCTGTATCTACAAAATGTGAGAGGTTGTTACTACAACTAGCAACAAAATTGAGATAGGCCTAAACGTTGACATTGACCAAACAGTTCTTACTTCACTACAAGCAACAACTAACTTTGAAATAAAGGGAAAAAGCATAAAAGCAGGTAGAAGAAAAACAGTTAGCAGGAAAACAGTTTTAGCGCTTGCGGCAACGTTCGAATAGAACGTGGGTGCGGTAGTGGGTAAAGTGCGTTCCTTGTTTAACAAATCATAAACCAGTCCAAATCAATCTGCTTGTTTCCGTTTGAAAAAGCAGTTTATCGTTTACAGAAAAACAGTTTTTTAACAGTTTGGTGTTTTCTGTCCCACCACTAATACGTAGTATGTTTTTATTCTTTGTTAAGTTTAAACAACACTATCGCCGGCCCTCGGCAGGTTCCAACCCGAGATTTCTTACACACAACGTACCATTAAGCCATCCCGAGGTGATCACAGTGCAACGTATGCTGTAAACACGTTCCTAACTTTGTCCAGTCATCCTAAGGAACCTACATATTTACAGCTCACAAAGTCTGGTTGGTAGCAAATTGTGTCATGTCCCAAGGACGGATTAAAGGGTGGGCGGAGGGACGACCACTTCTCCCGAAGCAAAATAAAATAAAATATGTAAGATTCTATTTCATAAATTGGAAGTACAGTATATGTGTAGCTTCGAGAAAAAGGGTTGAGGCCTCTGAGGGTTCCGTAACCCGTCACATTATCCCGATCTCAACTTTGTATGTACGTGAAATTTTGTCCTTATATACATATGTACTTTTGTGCACTTTGTAACGCTTGTACTGAAGGTGAGAACAGGGTTAATTAGATACTTTATGCTGGTTCTGTCTTCTCTTCTTGTGTTAACTGCAGCAGAAAGATCTTTCTCGATTCTAAAATTTATCGAAACTTGGTTGAGGAAGTCTGTGGAGTTTAACGGGGCCATCATAAATTTATCAACAAAAAGCAGATTTGAAACAAAAACTTCGATTTTTTGTCGTAATTTATACAAAAAACTAACATAATGTTTTAGTTTAGCGAGAACAAGGGATCATTGTTAACGACATATATATACATATATATAATAGACTCAACAGACACTGAAGACAGGAACGCATACAGGAGAAAGATGCTAGGGTGGAAAATCCCAGAGCATGAAATCTCAAAGAGAGCAGGTGTAAAATGGACAGAGGAGCGGAGGAGGATCCATGGGGGGACAGGATGAGGGAGGTGTGGAGGGTTAGAAGGAGCAAGACATGAGTCGGAGTGCTTTGCGTGATCCAACAAGGTCTATACGCAAATAATAATAATTACTATTATATATATATATATAATTTATTATATAATATATAGCAATATATATATATACACACACACACAGGCACACATATATAGATAGATAGATAGATAGATAGATAGATAGATAGATAGATAGATAGATAGATAGATAGATAGATAGATAGATAGATAGATAGATAGATAGATAGATAGATAGATAGATAGATAGAGAGAGAGAGAGAGAGAGAGAGAGAGAGAGAGAGAGAGAGAGAGAGAGAGAGAGAGAGAGAGAGAGGAGTGTTTTCTCAAGTACAACTTTTGTTTCAACATTATTTTCATTGAAAGAAATAAAAATAACTTTTCAAGAACATTAAGTTATTTTTTAAAATTATTTTCCCAATGTTCTTATTTTTTCTGTTTATTTTACATTTTCAGTGACTACTGTATTTCACCAAAGCCAGCTGTGAGCTGATAATATTTCTGCTCTGTGTTTTATCCTTAAGGTTATTTAACGTGCGATATCAACTGCGCTATAAGGGACCACCATCTTTACTTTCCTTCTGAAGAAAGGTACATTGCTGATTTATACTCACATTAAAAATCCCTCCTATCCCACAACCTTTACCTAGGCTAATGCGCTAGCACCCCTACCAGCACGGCCATTTTCCAAATGTTATTTTAAAAATAAAATTATGTATACTTACGAATTTAAAGACGCAACTTTCAACAACTTACAGTATATTATAAAAGTTACTTAATGCCCATTTCAATATTTTATCTTTTAATTTGCTTTTATGTTAATAAACGTTTATACAATTTGTAGTTTTAATGTTAACATTATGTAGTTAACCAGTTTTGTCAAAGTTTTAAAAACTAAGCATATAAAGAAATTATGTAATTTTGTAATCTAAAATAGAGAAAATTTTTACACTTATTTTATGTCAGTTTTAAATCTTAAAACAGCTTAACAGTGCTAGTTTTTGAAGTTATTATTTCAATAATTTTCATCACCCAGGGAGGTCTTCCTGTAAGTTGAATTATCCAACCTACCGCCCCCCACAAATTATAATTTGTATATTGTTTCATTTACTGTTATTATATCTATATATTATTAAAGTATCACTTGTATGCACATATTTCCATTTACTGTTTTTGTTACGTACATATTATATTTTTTACTTTATGTGATAAGAATTGGTTTTACATATTTTCATTTACTGTTTTTGTTACGTACATATTATATTTTTTACTTTATGTGTATAAGAATTGGTTTTACATATTTTCATTTACTGTTACGTAGGCTACATATTATATTTTTTACTTTATGTGTATAAGAACTGGTTTGACATAATTTTAATTTACTGTTTTCGTTACGTACATATTATATTTTTTACTTTATGAGTATAAGAATTGGTTTTACATACGTACATTTTATATTTTTTACTGTTTTGGTTTTACGTATTTACTGTTTTTTCGTTACGTACATATTATATTTTTTACTTTATGAGTATAAGAATTGGTTTTACATATTTTCATTTACTGTTTTCGTTACGTACATATTATATTTTTTACTTTATGTGTATAAGAATTGGTTTTACATATTTTCATTTACTGTTTTCGTTACGTACATATTATATTTTTTACTTTATGTGTATAAGAATTGGTTTTACATATTTTCATTTACTGTTTTCGTTACGTACATATTATATTTTTTACTTTATGTGTATAAGAATTGGTTTTATATATTTTCATTTACTGTTTTCGTTACGTACATATTATATTTTTACTTTATGTGTATAAGAATTGGTTTTATATATTTTCATTTACTGTTTTCATTACGTACATATTATATTTATGAGTATAAGAATTGGTTTTACATATTTTCATTTACTGTTTTCGTTACGTACATATTATATTTTTACTTTATGTGTATAAGAATTGGTTTTACATATTTTCATTTACTGTTTTTACGTTACGTACATTTTCATTTATTTTACACTTTATTAAGAATTGGTTTTACATATTTTCATTTACTGTTTTCGTTACATGTACATATTATATTTTTACTTTATGTGTATAAGAATTGGTTTACATATTTTCATTTACTTTTTCATTACGTACATGTTTATGTGTATATTTTTACTTTATGTGTATAAGAATTGGTTTTACATATTTTTCATTTACTGTTTTCGTTACGTACATATTATTTTACTTTATGTGTATAAGAATTGGTTTTACATATTTTCATTTACTGTTTTCGTTACGTACATATTATATTTTTACTTTATGTGTATAAGAATTGGTTTTACATATTTTCATTTACTGTTTTCGTTACGTACATATTATATTTTTTACTTTATGTGTATAAGAATTGGTTTTACATATTTTCATTTACTGTTTTCGTTACGTACATATTATATTATTTTCATTTTTTTTCGTTATGTACATATTATATTTTTTACTTTATGTGTATAAGAATTGGTTTTACATATTTTCATTTACTGTTTTCGTTACGTACATATTATATTTTTTACTTTATGTGTATAAGAATTGGTTTTACATATTTTCATTTACTGTTTTCGTTACGTACATATATTTTTTACTTTATGTGTATAAGAATTGGTTTTACATATTTTCATTTACTGTTTTCGTTACGTACATATTATATTTTTTACTTTATGTGTATAAGAATTGGTTTTAATTTTATATTTTTTTTACTTTTATAAGAATTGGTGTTTTCGTTACGTTTTTTACATATTATTTTTTTTTTACTTTATGTGTATAAGAATTGGTTTTACATATTTTCATTTACTGTTTTCGTTACGTACATATTATATTTTTACTTTATGTGTATAAGAATTGGTTTTACATATTTTCATTTACTGTTTTCGTTACATACATATTATAATTTTTTACATACTTTATTTACTGTGTATAATAATTGGTTTTACATTTTATTTTCATTTACTGTTTTCGTTATACATATTATATTTTTTTTACTTTATGTGTATAAGAATTGGTTTTACATATTTTCATTTACTATTTTCGTTACGTACATATTATATTTTTTTACTTTATGTGTATAAGAATTGGTTTTATATATTTGTTTTTACTGTTTTCGTGGTTTTTATATTTTTTATTTATGTTATAAGAATTGGTTTTACTATTTTCATTTACGTTACGTACATATTATATTTTTACTTTATGTGTATAAGAATTGGTTTTACATATTTTCATTTACTGTTTTCGTTACGTACATATTATATTTTTTACTTTATGTGTATAAGAATTGGTTTTACATATTTTCATTTACTGTTTTCGTTACGTACATATTATATTTTTACTTTATGTTTTCGTTACATTACATAAGAATTGGTTTTATATATTTTTTCGTTACGTACATTTACTGTTTTCGTTACGTATATATTATATTTTTTTTTACTTTATAAGAATTGGTTTTACATATTTTCATTTATTGGTTCGTTACATACATATTATATTTTTACTTTATGTGTATAAGAATTTTTTACATATTTTCATTATGTTTTCGTTACATATTATATTTTTACTTTATGTGTATAATTTTTATTGGTTTTGGTTTTATTTTTCATTTACTGTTTTCGTTACATGTACATTTATATTTTTACTTTATGTGTATAAGAATTGGTTTTATATATTTTCATTTACTGTTTTCGTTACGTACATATATATTTTTACTTTATGTGTATAAGAATTGGTTTTACATATTTTCATTTACTGTTTTCATATTATATTTTTACTTTATGTGTATAAGAATTGGTTTTACATATTTTCATTTACTGTTTTCGTTACGTACATATTATATTTTTTACTTTATGTGTATAAGAATTGGTTTTACATATTTTCATTTACTGTTTTCGTTACGTGCATATATTTTTTACTTTATGTGTATAAGAATTATTTTCATTTACTGTTTTCGTTACGTACATATTATATTTTTACTTTATGGTTTGGTATATATTTTCATTTACTGTTTTCGTTACACATATATATTTTTACTTTATGTATAAGAATTGGTTTTACATTATATTATTTTTACTTTATGTGTATAAGAATTGGTTTTACATATTTTCATTTACTGTTTTCGTTACGTACATATTATATTTTTTACTTTATGTGTATAAGAATTGGTTTTACATATTTTCATTTACTGTTTTCGTTACGTACATATTATATTTTTTACTTTATGTGTATAAGAATTGGTTTTACATATTTTCATTTACTGTTTTCGTTACGTACATATTATATTTTTTACTTTATGTGTATAAGAATTGGTTTTACATATTTTCATTTACTGTTTTCGTTACGTACATATTATATTTTTTACTTTATGTGTATAAGAATTGGTTTTACATATTTTCATTTACTGTTTTTGTTACGTACATATTATACTTTTTACTTTATGTGTATAAGAATTTGTTTGACATATTTTCATTTACTGTTTTTGTTACGTACATATTATATTTTTTACTTTATGTGATAAGAAATGGTTTTACATATTTCCATTTATTGTTTTCGATGTTCATAATATTATTATATCTGGCATATTTTTTTTAAATTTATTGTTCTACTTTCAATACGAACTAAAGAGATACAGTATGGCCTTCTATATAAATTATCTATTGAATTTCTTTGATGTTTACGTTATATTCGTTTCGATATCTACTAATATCGGCGTGTTCGGAAAAACGTGAATCGGGGCTTCAAGAAGGCACATATTCATATTCATACCGATAGTCAGGCAGCAATAAAACCACTTGCACGTCCTATGGTTAAGTCCATGCTGATCTGGGAGTGTCGGAAGAACCTCGACGCTATGTCCCTGGGCAACCGGGTAGGCCTAACTCTGGGCCTAGGGGAGTTGAGGGTAATGAGGAGGCAGATCGACTGGCTGAACTTGGATCAGCATCTGAGTTTATCGGACCTGAGCCGGCTTTAGGGATTTCTATCGTTGGCCAGGTCCGCTATTAATAGCTGTATTAATAAGCAACACCAGGTAAGATGGGACAAACTTCATCGGCATTCCCCTAATAAACGTCACTTAAGCAAAGTTCCTTTTGGAGAACTCAAAGGGGCAAAGATGTCCTGGGCAGAGCATAACTCAGGAGGATCGTAAGGCTTATTACAGGGCACTGTGGCCTGAGGGTGCACATAACAAGATAGGTATGTACCATGGAGAAACCGTGTGTAGGTTGTGCAGAAAGGAGGAGGAAAATGCAGGTCATATAATTTATGATTGTGAGGCTCTTGCTAATAGGAGGCTAGGGGTTTTTGGTTTCCAATACCCTAGGGATCTTCAGCAGAGTGAGATAGTCAGTGGGTTGCTGTAACTTATGAAAGGCACCAATCTGCTGAATTAGGTATTTCTAAAATGTTTAGTTACGCAATAGGTCAGTCGATCGCAGTGCCTGGTGTTGTACTATCCCTTCCTTTAGTCCCTAATCTAATCGAATTTACTAATATCGGAAAATTCTTTTCTATTTTCCTTAAGTGTCGATACTTTTTCCTATACCAATAACTAGAAGTAGTATCGATACTTTCTTTTGATATTTCATCGCTAATGCTATATATGTGGGGCTGTACAGTGGTAACGGGCGGTAATCGTTGAAACAATAATACAGAAATGAAAGTTGTTGACAAAGAAAGATTGGTAGAAGCCAGCTGCTGGCGTGTAATTGGCATGTAGTCATAGGTCACAGTGCACAGATAAGATAAGACAACTGTGCATCAGTGCCTACAACACAAACAGTTATTTCACACAAACTTTAATCTGTGATCTTTTTATATTGACCCGTCCCTCGGCCGTATCGGTTCGCAGACAATTTACTCAGAATTGCGACGAATAACTGATAAAGTCGTAAATTTAACGAAAAAAGTGGTTTCTACTTGGACATCTGTTATGATTAGCTTTGTTCAAAATTGTATCAATATCGTTGAGGCAGATTTTGAGAAAAACTGATTTGTGATATTTTCTGTTCCAAGTTGAAGTATCCTATAGGCCTACACACTCATCAAGCGTGGACCATCACCACCACTATACTAAATATTTTGTACAATGAGCAACTTGTTAGTGAATTTCCAATGAAAAATGAGCTATTGGAGCAGCCGTCATGGTTAGACCTGTATCCTTACCTTGAAATGAGCACCACTGATCCTGACTTCGAGATCGCTTTTTGAGAGGCTGTTAAAATTTGTGCGTGTGTGTGTGTGTGTGTGTGCGCATGTGTGTCGCAATTTTGGTCAGATTTGATTCGAATTTGAAACCAAAAAAAGGTTGAACAAATTTATCAACCGAGTGAAATTCGTTCAACAGTTTCAAAATGGCGGTCATTTCAAATATTTAAAAACTAATAACGTTGTTCATAGTTTTAAAAAAAATTGATTTCACCACCGTAATCAACGTTAAAAACTGCATTTTTAGCATTTTGGATTTTCAAAATCAGTTAAAATTTAGAAACTGAAATTAAGAAAACGGCGGTCAGGGTTCATTTCCTATTCTCAACGCAATTTTAAAATCTGAAACGCTGATAAATGCAGTTTTTAATGCTAATTATAACAGGGAAATTAGAATTTCGAAAAATGGCAAGATAAAAAAAATAATTTTTTAAGTTCGCTTCATTCACGTCAGCTGTGTACTGCTAATATCGTCTTTTTGTTTAACTTCCTTACTTTATTCCAATAACACAAATGAGGATGAAAAATCAGCGTTCAGAGCAAAAGAAAAGCTTTCGGCTGTAACTCGATTTTCCAACTTAAAACCTCCAGGCGCGCCATTTCGGAAAAGCGGCAGATTTTTCCAATTTACCACCTCGGACACGCCGCCCCTATTTTACGTGATTAGCCCAGTAAGTGTGTCGTTTCTAAGGCTGCGTTTCCACTATAATTTGTTTAATAAACTTCTTGTTTTGTATTGTATGAATACGTTATAAAACGTTTGTTATGTAACTACAGTTCATAAAGTCAAAAAGATATTTGTAAGAAGTCGTAACAATTGTAACAAGTCATAACATTTATAACAAGTCATAATGTTTGTAAAAAGTCGTAACAATTGCATCATTTATACAAACTGTAACAAGTCATAACATTTGTAATAAGTACAGAGTGTGTGTACAGTATTTGTAACCAGTCATAACAATTGTAACAAACCATAACAATTTGTAACAAATCGCAACATTTGTATCAAGTCATAAAAACTGTAACAAGTCATAATACAGGGTGTGTGTACAGCATTTGTAACAAGTCATAACAATTATAATAAACCATAACAATTTGTAACAAGTCATAAAAATTGTAATAAGTCATAACATTTGTAACAAGTCATAACAATTGTAACAATCCATAACAAGTGTAACAAGTCATAAAAACTGTAACAAGTCATAATACAGAGTGTGTGTACAGTATTTGTATAAAAAGTCAGCAAGATATTATTAAACCAATTGTATGCAATTATAATAAACCATAACAACCTAATAGAATTAAAAATTACAGAAAATTCACTGCTTGACCAAACTGCTAAGATAAGTACCAAGGACGAAAGAATAAGATTCCAAGATAAAACCAAAATAAGACCTAAACCTGTCATTTCGGAAGAGGAGAGGAAAAGAAGATCGGAAAGAATGAAGAGCTACTGGGAACAAAGAAAAGTACAGCGCGCAAGAAATGATTGATTCAGCGTACCCCAAAGAGGGTGAAACGAAAAGTAGAAGAAACCATAACAATTTGTAACAAGTCATAAAAGTTATAGCAAGTCGTAACATTTGTAACACGTCATAACAAGTCGTAACGTTTGTAAAAAGTTATAATAATTGTAAAAAAGCATAACATTTGTAACAAGTCATAACATTTGTAACAAGTTATAACAATTGTAACAAGTCATAACCTTTATAACGTCATAATAATTGTAACAAATCA
>CM040184.1:65180453-65182953 GCA_022606455.1 Callitettix versicolor
GTCTCACTGGTTAACGCCTGACACTCGATAAAAACTGGGAGGAACGCGATTCAACCAATACAAGCACGTGCGAAATCGTAATTAACCTTGACCAGCGCCCACGGTTCTAAATAATAATGATTTGACAATAACGTTTCACGAGACTCGTGAAAACCCGTCTGGATCAACGCTGGTATTTCCGGAGGTCACATTCCTCGGCAAGGTTCACGGAACCCGAAAACGTCGGATTTTACGAAATATTTTCAAACAGCGAAACGATTCCTTAAGCAGCGTACGTTCATGACTCGCGGCCTGTTTGAATGCAACTTTATTACCCGCATTAGGGCGCTTTCACCGATATTGCGGAGTCGATACAACGGCGGCCGAAGATAATCGACAAATAAGGCAGAACAGGACCGCTAACGACGTAGGAAGCCGGGAGGAATGCCGGCCAGATGTTGTCCTTTATCAAATTCCTCCGACCATATTCAGATCCGACGATACTGGAGACATCGCTGGTGTTGCAGCTTTAAACGGATTTTAGGGATTTGCTAGTAAGTGCAGCCTAAACGGGATTGAAATAAAACCTTAAATAGAGGGGGAGAGAGAGAGAGTGAGAGTTGATCTTTGTTCTCTAAAAGGTGGCTGAATTCGACAGCCATCATGGCAGCCCGTGATCATGAAATGTGCACTGGTCTTGATCTTTAGAACACGTTTTGAATAAATAATTGTGAAATTTTGTGTGTTGGCGATTAAGCGATCGCAACTTTTGTCCGATTTGATTAAAACTTGTAATAAATAGTTTGGACACATTCGTCCGTCCAAAACCAGTTTCAAAATGGAGGATATATCTTAACAGAAATACAAAATTACTCTTCTAGTAACTGCTTAGAAAGTGAAGAAGTGTTAAGGTTTTTGTTTTGTTGTTATTTTAAGGCGAAGAGCACATAGAGGCTATTATCGCCTCCCTAAATGTAAGTGTGAGTGTAAAGTGTTAAAATCGTAAGTGTAGGTGTGTGTTAAGACTCGGGTACCGCGAGGGACGTCTAAATCCTCTCAATAGGTGCAGCTAGTCTGCACCCCCTGCGGGGTGAGAAGTGTTAACGACTGTCTAATGTTAGATCGAAAACATAACGGTCATTGGTTAGTCCCATAGTGTTTTTAAAATGGCAGATAACATTTTCAAGAAGGCTTTAGGAGGAGAGATGTCAAAGAAACAGTGTGTATTATCAAAGGGCTCTGGACGATAACGACATTCACAGTTATTTCGAAACAATTTTAACAAAATAATTACTAATATAGTTAATCTATTTTATTCCGTCTGGCGGTCTTATAACTCGCCTGATAAAGGCTACCGCGGTTTCGAAACTTCAGGCCGTGGTACAAATGGCCAACTCTCTCTCTCTCTCTCTCTCTCTCTCTCTCTCTCTCTCTCTCTCTCTCTATCTATCTATCTATCTATCTATCTTTCTGTCTGTCTCTGTCTGCCTCTCTCTCTTCTCTGTCTGTCTCTTCTGTCTCTGGCTCTCTCTGGTCTCTCTCTCTCTCTCTCTCTCTCTCTCTCTCTCTCTCTCTCTCTCGTCACAAAGTTAACAAAACATTGAAAACACACACCACAACACTAAACACAATTACACGATTTTATTAAAATGCACAACGATAAGATTTGGCTTGGCCAAACACTACCGCGCAACTCGTATGTCGTTACAATCTGGACTCTGTGACGACCTCGACAGAGGGATTTGATCCATTTGTACCTAACTGCGGAAGCACTTACGAGGTAAGTTAAAAGACCGCTAGACGAAAGAAAATAGGTTAATTGTAATTACTTAAATTTGTGGTCCGGTAGCTAAGTTGCTATAATGAAAATAATTATTTTTGCGCTTCTATGATTAAAATGCAGCAAACTTACAAAGTAAATTAAACAAGCGCATTATTATCCATGGATGATAGGTTGTTTTAATATCTTATCTGCAGACGAGTTATAAAAAGAAATGCAATAAACGTCTTCTTGGAAAAGAATCAGATTGATTACTGTATATCCCTGTGTTTGTCACTTCCCGCGGAAACAAGGGAATAAATTAGCCAATAGTCAATTCTATTTCATTTTTGTTCAGTTTTAGGCGGACAGGCTGCCTATAGGCTTCGTAATCTTGGTGAATAGAGGGAGAGCATCCTTGAGGTGGGGCACTCCGAGATCAAGACAGTTCTAGAAGACTCAGTGTTGGACATGCTATCTGATAGCATGCGCACTCAGTACGTCTTTATTCGACCTTTCACAGTTCTTTTGCATTCACGAGAGGACTGGGAAGGCGGCAAGCGACCGGTACGTCCAGGTCAGATTGTCTGGTACACAGACGGATCACTGCATGATCAACAGTCTGGATATGGAGGACATGCGAAACCACTGGGGCAGCATTCAATGCTAGCCTAGGTAGGTATTGTACAGTGTTCCAAGCTGAGATCTGTGCAATCTCGGCATGTGTTCATCGAGTATTAGAGGAAGGACTTACAGGTAAGG
>CM040184.1:65187953-65322953 GCA_022606455.1 Callitettix versicolor
CAGGGGAGTGCAGACTAGCTGCACCTATTGAGAGAGATTTAGACGTCTCTCGCGGTACTCGAGTCTAACACACACTTACATTTACAAAACTACACTTATGACTTTAACACTTTACACTCACACTTACATTTAGGGAGGCGATAATAGCTTCAATGTGCTTTTCACCATAAAATTAAAAAAATATTATCCCTTCCTCTAGTTTCAATTTAATCTAATATAAGAACCGTTAGGTGCGCAGTTGAGTGACGCTGTAGACTGACCGATTCTTTAGCCACTTCAACCACCGAACCCGTCAGTGGATAAGAATAGGAATTACGAAAGTTACCTATATTACTTTTAATTAATTTCAAGTTGCAGTTTGGATCAAAACAAGTAAAACATTCTGACAGAATAAAATACTGTATTTAATACGGCCCATGGGTACTCCAGGAACAACACAAAGCATTTCGTTTCAAATAGCTAACATTGTTTTTCCGCGTACAATTAGCTAATATGAAGTAGGAAGGGTAAAGAGGGGGGGAATAACGAAATGAGGATCCAGGGTGCGCCGGGTTGCGTCGCGGTATTTTAGAAGGCGATTTCCAAATCTTAGGGTGATTTCATCCCCTCATGGTTTTGAAATGGCTTTATCACTTATTTCCAGAAAGAAAATTCAAATCTTGGAGATGAAATTGACATAACTTTTATTTTCATAATTTTTTTAACGAGTTTTATAACATCAATAAACATTTTTAAAAGTTAAAATATGTGGATTTATAATACCTAAAATACAACACTTTCATCGCCACAATTTGATAAGGTTAACTGCTAAAAAAAATTTTCATATTGTCAACTGTTACACAGTTCAATTCTTTTTAAAAAGTCAAAAAATGAACACTTTTGAAAAGCACTTTTATTTTCTAAAAGTAGTTTAACAGTTTTTAACATACAACTCTCGAAAAAGTCTGCTGACTCCGCTTCAACTATTCCTTCGGTTGTTGGGCCTATCATGAACACTTTTAAAAGCAAAAACACGTATTCAAAAACCTTTAGGGTTATCATCGCCGAACACGTGAAAAAACTAAAGTGATATTTTCTCTAATTTTGTTAGACATATAAGTAGTTTAACAGTTTTTAACATACAACTCTCGAAAAAAAATTAGTCAGCTGACTCCGCTATAACTATTCCTTCGGTAACACCAGTTTTTTTAACATTATTTACTATGAATATAAATAAATCATTATTAATTACATTTTGATATTTCATTAGAAACACGTATTTATTTATTTTTCCGGCGAAAAACCTTTAGGGTTATCATCGCCGAACACGTATTTATGTTTTGAGGAATATAACTAAAGTGATTCGCCCTCGTAGGTTGACGTTAATCGTCTAATTTTATATACTCGTATCACTAGCTGATTACCCACATTGAGAAATAAATTAATTAGTGAACTATTATTAGTGAAATACACTTATTTTTTTAAATCGTATATAAGTAGCGAGTATTTTATTTTCCCATTATAAGTATAAGAATATTAAAATAAATATTTAAGAAATCGTTCTTGCGGATTTGATGAATGTATCCATTTTCAAATCCTTTATGTAACAAAAAATAGGTTGACTTGTAATGTTTACTCTGGAACTATGTTCAGTATAATGATCTGCCTTGCCTAGCTTCGTCAATTCTAATTTCGTTGACGCGTTTCGGAGAACCTCCATCTTCAAAAACTATATCTATACTGGTCACCAATATTATGGCCCGTCCTATTTATAATTTTCTATCTCCACCTAGTACCCCTCCTCTATTCAACACGTGTACATTAAACCTGACGTGCTCGCTTCTGATTGGCGCCTTTCAAACTTTCTCTTCAACGGTCGTCCTTCCTGTTAATTTTTGAAAATTTTTAGATTTTTAAAAGTAATATCTGCTTGCGAGGATATCTGTTCATTTATTATGTTTACTCCTTTTAATTTAGATTTAAAAATTTTAAAATATGTAGAAAACTCAATGAAGGAAAAAACTCATATGGCAGAAAAAGGAAGACGTATGAACATTTTAGAGAACTTGGAAATTTTTAAATCTAAATTAAAGGAAGAAAACATATTAAATGAACAGATATCGTCGCAAGCAGATATTACGTTTAAAAATCTAAAAATTTTCAAAAATTAACAGGAAGGACGACCGTTGAAGAGAAAGTTTGAAAGGCGCCAATCAGAAGCGAGCACGTTTGGTTTAATGTAGACGTGTTGAATAGAGGAGGGGTACTAGGTGGAGATAGAAAATTATAAATAGGACGGGCCAAAATATTGGTGACCAGTATAAATATAGTTTTTGAAGATAGAGGTTCTCCGAAACGCGTCAACGAAATTAGAATTGACGAAGCTAGGGACGGCAGATCATTATACTGAACATAGTGACAATAATCCTAGCAGAAAAGAAGAAGAATATAAAACGAATTTTTACTCTGGAAACTGAACTGATTGGAAAAAACTACGAAAATCTTAGAAATAGCTCTGGTTTGATTTTGGGATCATTTTTTTTCAAATCATAAAAATCTGATTTATCAGTTTTTAAAATCCGCTCTAACGATTTTTATTAAATGTATAATATAAGTAAGCCAATACGCAAAACAAAACCATTCAGGCATATGAACTACAACCGGTTCGAGAGCTTTTCAATAGTGCCAAAGTACTACACTGACTTGAGTTATACGATAAAAATTTCAACAAAAACTGATAAACTATTTTGAGTTTTCAATTATTGTGTAGATAACTTCCTAACATATTTTTTGGGGGAAATAATAATACGTAAGTTTTATTTGGATGTGTCTTTAATTGAATATGACTACAGTATTTGTTTGTTAAATATTTCTAAAGCGGTACCTTAACGCACTAGTAAACGTTATACCCTTGTTACCTATTGAAATACCGAAGGAAATTCGATCATTATTTGTCAGATAATACTCGTACAACGCTCAGCAGCTCGTTCAGACGCCAGCACTGGACAAAACGAGTGGGTTATTAAGTCTACGCGAGCAGGTAACTTGTACACGCTGTGATTATGTTTTATAACTATGGCCTATTACAAGTGTAGGTGTCTAGACGGTTTATGTTTTAGATAAAGTTTTACGTGTCGTTTAAAACACCCAAAACATATGTTAGACGCCATTGATAACATTCCTTTCTAAAGAAAATCATAAAACTTCTTTCAACGTATAACGGTATATTGGAGATCCGTGTAGAAGTATTTCTTTAAAACCGTTTCTAACGATTTTGATCAAACTTTGATCGCGCGTAGTCCCAAACAAAACGCGTCAAAATATTCGGTTTATTAATTATCGATAATTGATAAATAGGTTAGTCAGATTTTGTTAAACATTTTAATCGGGTAGAAAAACGCACAACTTAATTTAGTGTGCCGTCTAAACTATACCTTCATATTTAAAGGTGTTTTTTCTGTGTGACCCTCTCGCAGCTAAACGGTAAGTTAAAACATACTTGTTCAAAACTAGGGAAAAATTACAAATAATTTTATTTTCAAAATTTGGAGTAAAAACGAAAAGATACAAATAATTTCTTTTGATTGAAAGAATCCAGATGGCGGCGATAGATCACGGGTTATTTGATAATTCCTTAGTAATGTATTTACTGCATAAAAATTATGTGTGCAAACATAATATTGACAAATGGTTTTTTGAGCTTTTGCAGCGAAGCTTTTAATGTTAGCTTTGGGGACAGGAGTGAATAGAGAAAAAAATGACCCGAACGAAATAATGTAACGGAAATATGGAACGAACGAGGAAACGTATTTCGTCTGTCTATTACTTTCTCTTCTTCCTTTTCGAAAACATTACACGCGTATAATATGAAAACGTGTTGCTTTGGTGTCGGTATTTTTCCTTGGTAGATCACGTGTACGTTGTAACCTTTTATAATACACTCAAAATTAATATAAACGTTTATAATAATTGTTTTTAATATTACTGGTTTTAAACAACATAACTTAAAATTTATTACAGCTTATCAGTTGTTCAATGAAATCAGCTGATTGTTACGAATTAATGTAAAACAACTGATTTTTGACAATAACATAGCTAGTTTTTTAACAACATAACCTAGAATGTATTATCAGAATCTGCTAAACCTATGAAATATCAATATCAGCTGTCCAATGAAATCAGCTGATCGTTACGAAATAATATAAAACAACTGATCTTTTACTGTAACATAGCTAGTTTTTTAACAACATAGGGCCTAACCTAAAACGTATTATTAGAATCTGCTAAACCTATGAAATATCAATATCAGCTGTCCAATGAAATCAGCTGATCGTTACGAAATACGTAATATGAAAACAACTGATCTTTTACTATAACATAGCTAGTTTTTTAACAACATAACCTAAAACATATTATAGCCTATCATCTGTTCAATGAAATCAGCTGATCGTTACGAAATAATATAAAACAACTGATCTTTTACTATAACATAGCTAATTTTTTAACAACATAACCTAAAACATATTATAGCCTATCAGCTGTCCAATGAAATCAGCTGATTGTTACGGAATAATATAAAACAACTGATCTTTTACTATAACATAGCTAGTTTTTTAACAACATAACCTAAAACGTATTATAGCCTATCAGCTGGCCAATGAAATCAGCTGATCGTTACGAAATAATATAAAACAACTGACCTTTTAATATAACATAGCTAGTTTGTTAACAACATAACCTAAAACGTATGTCCAATGACCTATCAGCTGTCCAATGAAATCAGCTGATCGTTACGAAATAATATAAAACAACTGATCTTTTACTATAAGTACTAACATAAATTTGTGCTCGCGCATCACGTGACGCCCAAAATCC
This sequence comes from Callitettix versicolor, assembly GCA_022606455.1. Lineage (NCBI taxonomy): Eukaryota > Metazoa > Arthropoda > Insecta > Hemiptera > Cercopidae > Callitettix > Callitettix versicolor. Next base: position 65,192,808 of record CM040184.1, read on the forward strand.
ATCACAATCAGCCCTAAAACATGATACACGTTAAAAATTGTGACACTTTAGAAACTGGCCGACAGAAGTGAAAGTAAATTATATATAATCACGTAGGTTCCAATTATTAATAATTTAGATAATTATTAATGAACGTATTTATATATTTTGTATTAAAAAACAATCTTGTACAAACAATGTGCAAGATACTGTATATGTAGTACAAAGTATTTTATGTTGTGAAAAGGCGTTAATTATGATTTAAAAGTATCAATCTTATTTAAATACATTAAAGAACAATCTTGAACAACGTATGTGCAAGATATACTTAACTGTACACGCTTGAACAATTAATCCTAGATAGGTTGTTATTCAGTATAATGACTTCAATTATAATTTAAATATTTATTATTACATTTATTTATGTACATAATAATATTTACAATATCATTGTATTCAAATATTAAATATAAATACATTATGCAAAATAACTATATTTAGCTAAACGCTCTATACAATTTTGTACTAATCGGGTCGGGTATGTAGTAAAATGGCGTTGATTATAATTAAAATATTTATTACTGACCTTATTTATATACATAATTTTAAACAAATAAATATTTATTGTAAAAAAAGTTCAAGTCAATAACGAATTTTGAACTCAATGCTTTATAAGCACAAACATTGGATGTAAACGGACTAAAAGTGCAGCCACAGTTATAAAAAGCGCGCTCGACATTAGCGCGTAAAGTTCAAGTAGCTGAACTATCTGCCGCTACGAATGCTGCAAGCTGCAATGATAAGGGGGAGAGATGTTTGAGAAAATAGACAGTACTATTACCTATTAGCAGCAGCGAGCGCACGCACCTCTCATAAGGGTTATCATTCTAGTATGATATAAATCAACGTGACGATTATGCCGCTAATTATATTTATCGCGAGTTTTGAGTTTTTCCTGTTTTATTGTTATAATAACAATAATAACAACAGTAACAATAATAATAACAATAACATAAATAACAATAACAACAACAACAATAACTACAATAAAAACAATAATAATAATAAGAAGAAGAAGAAGAAGTTCCAGTTAGACGTGCCAAAGAAGTTTAACAAATAATAAAGAAATAATTGCATGTAATAAAGTTTATGTAATGTGTTTGCGTTCATTTAAATTTCGAAACCGTAGCTTCTGACATTCATAACCACATAATCATATAAACATAATCATCCATCCTTAAAAAAACTACGGAAACCTAATGTTAATGAAGTAATGAATCTAAAAATAATTAGCAGATGATTAGCATATCATTAAACACGGGACTGGTCAGGAATTTCTAATCATGCCGTACATAAAGATTTCCGAAACCTATTCTCGATGCATTGCGTACAGGAAGCGGCTTGGAACGTGACTTGAGTCTGCAATATTATCCAGTTATATATTTATTTAATGCTGTTGTCTACTGAACACCTCTTCTGCACCACTGTTGAAATTCTTTTAAAATAATCGCGGCACACAACTCACTCATGTGAATAAACAAACATTTCGTACGGAATAGTAAACTTGTCAAAAAAATGATTATGATAACAGTTTAGACACGTTCGTTCACAGCAATCGTTTATCGTTTCAAAACTGGCGTACTTCAGCACTGTAAAAAAATGATAATTTTATAATCTTAAGCATTTTTGAAAACGTATTCCACAGTCGTATCAGCGCTAAAATAAGAATGAATTAGCATCCACCCAAAATTTATTGGAAATACAAAAACGAACCTTGACCGCTTTCCACCTAGTAACAAGTTTATACGTATGTTTTACTTCTGTTATTAATTATGTTCAGATTAATGTCAAAAATAAAATGTATCCTAACGGTAATCATAATGAAAGACAATAAAAAAGGTAATTAAAAATCATATTAAAAAATAAAATGTTAGTGTTAATAAAACATATATATATATATATATATATATATATATATATATATATATATATATATATATATATATATATATATATATATATATATATATTTATTATTATTGTATTATTATTTATGCGTATAGACCCTGTTGGATCACGCAAAGCACTCCGACTCATGTCTTGTTCCTTCTAATCCTCCACACCTCCCTCACCTCTGTCCACACACACACTCTTTGGGATACACATATATATTATTATCCACATATTTACACACACTCACACTTCCACACACACACATCATATATCATATATATATATATATATATATACCTACCATATATATATATATATGTATGCGTATCCTGTATATTATATGTATATATATATATATATATATATATATATATATATATATATATATACATATATTCCATAGGCAATAGTCAAATCCAAGCAAACAATCCAAATCTCTGACGAAGAAAGAAAAGCAAGATCACCACGAATGAAGCAATACTGGGCTACGAGGAAGGCACAGAACATTAAAAAGTGATTGATTTAGTGTACCCCAAAGTTGGGTGAAACAAATAAAGAGAAAAACATATTAATTAACTGTCTATTTCAGATAAGGAATTATATTTACAAGTAGGCTAATTAATTAATGCGTAACTGTAATAGGATTGAGCTTCCTAAAATCGGATAATTTAAAAAAATCTTCAATCTTGAATATAAATGTTTATTGAACAAATAGCCTATACTAGTGAGTTTTAAATGCCCTCCATACTTTTCTATAAATGTTTCAGCTATTATTGAAACCGATTTTCATCGCTGAACACAATACTTTCAACCGTTTTCAATACATCATTATTCGTTCTATAAATATCACAAGTTTTTTTTAACAATTACCATTTTAAAATAAAAAAAATTCTGTTATTGAACCAAAAATAAAATCATCCATTTGCTCTTCCTTTTTATTTCAATTACTATAATTTGTTCCAAAACACGACTAATTAACATAGCTTGTTTTTAACAACATAACCTAAAACTTATTAGTAGCCTATCAGCTGTTCAATGAAATCAGCTGATCGTTATGAATCAATATAAAACAACTGAACGTTTACTATAACTACCAATATAAAAATTAAATTAACGATTCATTTCATATATTTACATCGGTCAAACGTCTTCCCGTTCCGTTGTGTAGTGGTTATCACGTGCACCTCACACGCGCAATGTCCCCGGTTCGACCCCGTGCGGAAACACAGGAAATTTTAATTACAATTAATTTAATACGAGACTTGCGACGAGCAAAATATTTTATTATAAATCAGTATAAATTTGTGCACCGCATCACGCAAAATCCAGCGTCACAACCAGCCCTAAAACGTGATACATGTTAATAACGATTTTGTTATTTAATACTTTTTAAAGTGAATACGTCTATAGGTGCGCCTGACCCGTCAGGGAATTTAGCTTTTTTGATGGTGTTAAATCGGGCTAACATGTAAGGTTTTGGCCGTCACGGTTACGCAGTCTTCTTAATACAAAAAAATGTACTTATGATGGAGCTAGCTATAATTACAGACATACAGACAGACAGACACACACACACACACACACACACACACACACACACATATATATATATATATATATATATATATATATATATATATATACATATAATTTATTATTATTTGCGTATAAACCCTGTTGGACCACGCAAAGCACTCTGACTCATGTCTTGATCCTTCTAATCCTCCACACCTCTCTCATCCTGTCCCCATGGATCCTCCTCCGCTCCTCCGTTCATTTTACCCCTGCTCTCTTTGGGATTTCATTCTCTGGGATTTTCCACCCGATCATCTTTCTCCTGTATGCGTTCCTGTCTTCAATGTCTGTTAACACACACACGCGTACACACACTCACTCACACACACACACACACACACACACACACACACACACACACACACACACACACACACACACATACACACATGATTTTCAAAGAGTGATCTACTGGTCAGGATCGACGCTCATTTCAAGGACTCGGGTCTGGATCTTACCATGATGGCGTCTCCAATAGCTCACTGCCAATGAAAATTCGCTAAAAATTATTTTTGGAAATTAGCTTCCATCGCGTCAGCGAATTAGCAGCGAGCCGCGACCACTTGTTACTGATGTGTTTACAGATAAAACTATCACATTGTTATTCTAATCACATGTCGGTAAAGTTTGCATGATGAAAGTGTGTTTTGAATTGCAAGTACTTTATACCTGTATATGTCAAAGTCCGGAGAATTAGCATAGGTCAAGAATACTGCCAAGCGGTTGAAATTTTAAGTTTTAACTCTACGCAGTCACTGCCCGGCATATCAAGCTGGTCCAGACTGCGAGACGTATTAGCTGATAGCGTGCCCATTGAATATAAACAGACTGGAAGCAGCACCATTATAGAAAGCCGTGATCGATATCAGCGGCTAAAGTATAAGTAATTAGACTATATGCCGCTACGAACACAGCAAGGACAGGGGCAGACGTATGAGAAAATAGACAGTACTATTGCCTAACACTGCTGCAGATGCCACTAGCAGCGACGCTCACATCTCTCATACTGGTTATCATTCCAGTAAGTTTATTATACAGTTGTGAATTTAAACAAATCGATGGTTTGTACCGCTTAAACGTTTTCGTTACGACTAACACCGGATAGCCGTCCGCATTCATAGGCTTCATCCAGAGTTCAACTTTAGGTAAGGTTTTTGGCTCAGTTATAAATTGGGCTCATTGACAAAAATCAGTATTTCATGATTTTGCTCACCCATGTTTAAGTCATCATCGCCAAAAGGGACTTTGAGTTTTAAATTTGAATAGCTGCGCAAATTTATGGGACCAAGGATTCGAGTGCTCAATATTCTTGAGCGTAAGGAAGGTTTTAGGCGCTCAATATTCTCGAGCGTAAGGAAGAGTTAGGAGCTCAATATTCTCGAGCGTAAGGAAGTGTTAGGAGCTCAATATTTTCGAGCGTAAGGAAGGTTTAGGTGCTCAATATTCTTGAGCTTAAGGAAGTTTTATGTGCTCAATATTTTCGAGCGTAAGGAAGTTATAGATGCTCAATATTCTCGAGCGTAAGGAAGTTTTAGGTGCTCTATATTCTCGAGCATAAGGAAGAGTTAGGAGCTCAATATTCTCGAGCGTAAGGAAGTGTTAGGAGCTCAATATTCTCGAGCGTAAGGAAGGTTTAGGTGCTCAATATTCTCGAGCGTAAGGAAGTTTTAGGTGCTCAATATTCTCGAGCGTAAGGAAGTTTTAGGTGCTCAATATTCTCGAGCGTAAGGAAGTGTTAGGAGCTCAATATTCTCGAGCGTAAGGAAGTTTTAGGTGCTCAATATTCTCGAGCGTAAGGAAGTGTTAGGAGCTCAATATTCTCGAGCGTAAGGAAGTTTTAGGTGCTCAATATTCTCGAGCGTAAGGAAGTTTTAGATGCTCAATATTCTCGAGCGTAAGGAAGAGTTAGGAGCTAAATATTCTCGAGCGTAAGGAAGGTTTAGGTGCTCAATATTCTCGAGCGTAAGGAAGTTTTTAGGTTTCCAGGTGTTTGCTTTTCTCGAGCTCTCAGAATCCTAGCTACTCTAAGGAATCGGAATGCCCAATTTCTAAGATTTATAAATGCTTCTACGGTAAATCCTACCTCGGTATATGACACCTGTTTCCTGCCAGTATTCGTTTTCGTTCGATGATTTGTCGTAGACTGCCCAAAGTTATCGAGTAGTCGGCGAAAGACTGCCCCAGTTATCGGGGGCGGTCGACGAAAGACACCCATTTGCAGCCACAGCGGCTTCCTTTTATACTGTTGAGCGCAGCGCATGCGCAGAAACCCTTTCTTAGTCAGTTGGGTCCCAGAGCTCGGAGCGAGCGGTTCTTCCCAGCGTAGCTAATGGGAGCCCTCGCAAACTGACCTTTGCACTGTACCCTTGCACCATCTCCCTCTGATGTTCGTACAGTTTACTACCTGCTCACAGGTTAGTAGGACCAGCCGTGCGTTTTAGTTAACAGGGTTAATTTTTAACCCGTTACAAGTTGTTGAGCATTTAAATTTAGCGCAATCCATACTCAAAACTCCTTAAACCCGTATTCTAGATTCAAAGGTAATAACATCAGTTGTTTCAAATACTGTATGATGTAAATTATATTTTTTATGTACTGATGACTAAAGATACGGGATGTCCCACGAAATGACACAAGCTTTTGATTTTGTATTGGTTATTCCTCAAGCGATTCTTTTAATAAAGTTACATTATTTTTATTTTATTTTTATTTTTTATTATTTTCATTATTTTTCCCTTTAGTTTACGCCCTCATTGGAGCACTTTAATCAGTCCATACACTTCCAAGTCCAACATCGCTATTGAGAGACTAGCGTTTCAGCCTCTTCTTCCGTTTCCAAAATTTCTTCATCCTGTCCGACCTGGCTGCCCTTTGTTCATCAGTTATGGTGTAGGTCTTTCGTTCAAATGTTGTTAGCTTGAATCGCAGATATTTATTTCTTAGAATCCTCTTCTCTGCTCTACCTTCAATTTGAGGCACCGTCAAATTTAACTCTTCTAAATCACTCTGGATCTCTTTGAACCAATTATTCTGCGTTTTAATCTTCCAGAAATAGCTAAATAGCTGTTTCACCAGTCGGGTTTCTGGAAGGCGTGCTATATGGCCGAAAAAAGCAATTCTCCTTTTCCGCATCGTGTCTATTATTGACTCACTTTCTCGATATACCACTTCATTCGGTAGTAATCTCCATTGGCCATTCACTTGGTGTTTCTTGTTAATGATTGTTCTGATGATTTTTCTATCTGCTTTCTACAGTTTATCAGTTGTTGATTTAATCTTCAAATACTCATTAATAATCTTCAAATTCATTTTTATTTTATTTTTTATTTTTTTATATATATATATAATCTGGATACCAGTATATTCAGTTTTCTTTGATCAAAACATTCGATAGATTTTTTTCTCAACCACCATACTTTCTCCATACTTTGCCACAGAACTGCCACGTAATGTTGGTAGGACTTAAGTATATGTTTACGTGAGATATTGCACAATGTTTGTGCCGCAACGCCTTTGTTTTCACAAATACTAATATTTACGTTTCGATGAAAGCATTCAGCCTATTTATAAGCCGAGAAACAACACCGAAGTACCTGTTTTAGGAAATTAACGTTTGCAATAAGCTTTTTACTTCAAGGTCATAACCTACATAAATCACAGTCTCCTTCATATTTTGTCGCAGTTCTTCGAAAATTCATTTCCTCTAACTTTCGCAGTACAATTTCCTTATGATCGACATTTTACTAACAGCTGTGATCTAACAAGGTTCCGTGTTTCCTGTATGTATAAGTGTTTTTGAAGCGAAGCTTTTAATGTTAGCTTTGGCGACAGGAGTGTATAGAAAAAAAAGTCTGCCGAACGGAAGAATGTAACGGAAATATGGAACGAACGAGCAAACGAATTTCGTCTCTCTATTTCTTTTTCTTCCTCCTTTTCTATAACAGTACATGCGCATTATATGAAAACGTTGTGTCGCTTTGGTTTCGTTATTTTTCCTCAATTGAACACGTGCACATATAAACCGTTTATAATACACTCGAAATTAATATAAACGTTTATAATAATTGTTGTTAATATTGCTAGTTTTTAACAACATAACCTGAAACTTATTATAGCCTATGAGCTGTTCGATCTGTTACTATAACTACTTTAAATAATATTTGATCTAGGTTCACGTATTTATTTATTTAAACAAAACAAGATATTTGTAAACATATCTTCAAACTAATTACATATTCAGCAAAGATATAATTAAATAAAACCTTTGCTTCTGTCGGTAACTCCGCGAGTTTCACAGTGTACTAAATTTATAATTTTCATGTTCTATATCTTCACAGATTTGTTTTAGAAGACACTCAGAAGTGGAGGTGTATTGTTTACATCTTAAAATGAGGTGTTAATTATTACTACGAGACAAAATAAGAGTGATAAAGGATTTAATTTCACGTTTGCCTTTGGCAGCGCTATGATTTCATGAGAACGCACGATATTTTCTTACAACTGAGATGAGGCGAACATTTGCGTCCAGCCTGAATAGTCGACGTTTGACAAGAAGGATTCTCACAAGAATAAATCATGCGTAGGTTAAACATGACAGGCGACATTTGCGTATAACTCTTAGGGTATAAGGACATGTTAGAAAAGGGGGCGGGAGTATAAAAATAAATCTGATGGAAGGATGGTTCATTTTGCGCTTTAAATGTAATTTATTAATTCTAATTGCTAATTTACGCATAATTTAAAGCTAGCTGTAGTAATGAAACAGAGTAGCTAAGCCGGACTCGCGAAAATAAGAAACAAACTGAACTCCTAGGCAATGGGAAACAAGAAGATTTAATCCTTAATAAAACAAAGCAGGTGTTCTTCAACTAAGGAAAAATCCCGAAACGAAAGCAACACAACGTTTTCTGAACCTAGCTTAGATATTATTTGCTGTAGTTATAGTAAAAGTTCAGTTGTTTTATATTAATTCGTAACGATCAGCTGTTTTCATTGAACAGCTGATAGGCTATAATACGTTTCAGGTTATGTTGTTAAAAACTAGCAATATTAACAACAATTATTATAAACGTTTATATTAATTTCGAGTGTATTATAAACGGTTGATATGTGCACGTGTCAATTAAGGAAAAATAACGAAACGAAAGCAACACAACGTTTTCATATAATTCGCGTGTAATGTTATAGAAAAGGAGGAAGAAAAAGAAAGAGACAGAAATAGAGAGAGACGAAATTCGTTTGCTCGTTCGTTCTATATTTCCGTTACATTCTTCCGTTCGGCAGACTTTTTTTTATTCACTCCTTTCGCGAAAGCTAACATTAAAAGCTTCGCTTCAAAATTCAAAAACAATTATACATAGAGTAAACACGGAAGCTTGTTAGATCACAGCTGTTAGTAAAATGTCGATCATAAGGAAATTGTACTGCGGAAGTTAGAGGAAATGAATTTTCGAAGAACTGCGACAAAATATGAAGGAGACTGTGATTTATGTAGGTTATGACCTTGAAGTAAAAAGCTTATTGCAAACGTTAATTTCCTAAAACAGGTACTCTGTGTTGTTTCTCGGCTTATAAATAGGCTGAATGCTTTCATCGAAACGTAAATATTAGTATTTGTGAAAACAAAGGCGTTGTGGCACAAACATTGTGCAATATCTGACGTAAACATATACTTAAGTCCTACCAACATTACGTGGCAGTTCTGTGGCAAAGTATGGAGAAAGTATGGTGGTTGCGTAAAAATCTATCGCATGTTTTGATCAAAGAAACAGCAGAAGCAACATGTTTGGGTTAAACTATTTCTTTTCAGAATAGTTGCACAAAGGACATTAATAGAATTAACTTGGCTTGGAAGAAGTACTGGTTCATGAAATTAATTTTAAAAAGAGAACGTGCCACAAGAACTTAAGACTTTTAATAAATGTATTCGCTGTATGGCATGTAGAGCACAAACACGGACTTTATGGAAGAAAGAAGTCACAAGGTCGAAAGTTACAGAGAGTTATGGAACGCAGTACTGACGGATTTTATGGGTGGGGACGGTTGGTCGGATGATTCAACTTACAAGAGGGCTTCCCTGGGGGATGGAAATTTTTGAATACCTTCAAAAACTAGCACTGTCAAGTTATTTATTTACTTAAAACATATATAAAATAAGTGTAAAAATGTACTCTATTTTAAACAATTACAAATCACATAACTTTTCTAGATTCCTATTATACAATTCTTATTATTATTTAAAAGGCCACTCATTTTGAAACTTCTTTCCCTTCTTCTCAATATTCCTACCCGTAACTTTTTACGTATAGCCGCAGTTATTTCCGTCACTTTACTCTTACCGTTAACGCTGATCCCTTGTCTTCATTAGTTTGATCAATTTTAGAGCCTAGAAAGATCTTTCTGCTGTTTTAGTTAACACAGGAAGAGAACAGAGAACCAACATAAAATATCTAATTTATTAACCCCGTTCTCACCCTCAGTATAAGCGTTACAAAGTGCACAAACGTACATATGTACATACGGATAAAATTTCATGTACATACAAAGTTGAGATCGGGATAATGTGACGGGTTTCGGACCCGTCAGAGGACTTGGACTTTTGCCCTCGAAACTAAACATATACTTCCATTTTACGGAATTAAAATAGAATCTTCTACATTTTTTTTGCCTCGGGAAGGGTGACTGCTCCTTCCTACCCCCTTTAATCCGTCCTTGGAACGCAGCATCCGTCTATCTTATCGGATGAAGTCAGAAATACTGAAATAAAGAAACGAACCCAATCAGAAAAAGTCGTCCTTCTACAGAACGTTTTAAATTGAATCGGTATAGCCGCCTCGGTGGCCTAGTGGATAGCGTACTAGGCTTTCACCCCGAGGATCCGGGTTCGATTCCCGGCGAGGGCTTGGCATTTTCATACGCTATAAATCATCCCACCGTCTGCATTAGCCCAAGTGTGCACAATAGTCGGACGTTAAACACCAAAAAAAAAAAAAAAAAAATAAATAAATAAATAAAAAAATAATAAATTGAATCGGGCTGGACATATAGCTAGAATAGATGACGGAAGACGGACAAAAGAATGTCCAAATTGTCAGCCATTTGGAAATAAGAAACGCAAGAGTACACAACTCTCGAGATGGCGGGACGAACTAGTCACGTGGGATCTTAATAGCAGAACACTACGATAAACAAAAATAGATGTGGAAAAGCGTGGTTGAATCCTTCGCCCAGAAATGTGTCCAAGTTTCCTATTAGACATTTCGTTGCGGTTTTTAATTGTTTTTTTTAATGTGTAACTATTTATTAATCGTTCTTTCTTGCTTAATTTAGTTACAATGTATATTTTTTATTTAACAATTATTATTTTAGATCGATTAAATATATGAATTGTATAGCAAAATTAGAAACTAAATAAAGGCATTATTATTAAGTTATTATTATTATTACGTGTATGATAGCGCAGTTTGCAGTGTAAGGGCCTCGAGGCGGTGGTTCTTGATACTTTGGGTCCTCCCGGACAGCCATAAACACGTAAGTCTGGAACCAGCTTTTACTAGAACTAAAACTATACCAACGTTAACTATAATACTACCTAGTAGAGACCATTAAGTTAAGATGAAGGTAACTCTAGAAACACTTAAGGGAATCACTGCATTATAAATCGGGGGGCAGTACACTGATGTTAAGACCAAAATCTGACTGCCGCTAGCCCCACAACGTCGTTTGGCCCCCTTTTCGGCCAAAGACGAAAGTCAGCGCCCCTTGAGGCCGAAACTTAAAGGCCCATGCTTAAAGATTTACCACAATAAAAATCAAGATGGCGGACACCTCGGACTACCATCAGCAGGAGGCCGCCTCGGTGGCCTAGTTGATAGCGTACTAGGCTTTCACCCGAAGGATCCGGGTTCGATTCCCGGCCCCAGAGCTTGGCATTTTCATACGCTATAAATCATTCCATCGTGTGCATTAGCCCAAATGTGCACAATAGTCGGACGTTAAAAAAAAAAAAAAAAAAAAAAAAAAAAAAAAAACCATCAGCAGGTGCGCCGGCGCCGATAGTTTAACGGACAGTGGCTTGCGTAATATCGACGAGTAATGGGCAGCTCGCGTATGCGCACGGCGCTAGTTAGATTTAAAAAAATTTAAGTTAAAAAAATATAAATTCACTTCCATCGCCTCAACGAGGCGATTATCGCTATTATCACTAGGACCTGGTGAGTTTGAGCTCTCGAGTTCACCTTCAATAAAAAAGAAGAGAATTTTAACAAGTTTTGTACAACTTTTTACATATGTTTTCTGTAGATTATTTGTTCTTTTCCTAACTTCCATAGTCTACAGTAATCTAAATATGCTTACAATTAATATTTCCTCATGCTTGAGCTGGGACACAAAACAACACGGCTAATGTTATCTCGAAACATAACCTTTCACTAAAACTAATAAAGGTTATAATTTAAGTGGTTCGTAACAAACATAATAGATTAGTGAAGGTTATAATCGTATAATAGCCTTATGCTGTGACTAATTAATTGTTATAATACAGGTGACTTGGTTATTTAATAATGTACACTTATCTTTAATGTGTTTAAGGTATGTTAAACCTGAGAGCTGGTTATACTTGATATATGCAAGGACTAATTACCAAATAAAACGTGAAATAATCACGGCAAGCAGCTGTCTAGCTGACGTGATGGAAGCGAATTTCTAAAAATATTAGTATGCATTACTTTTTCAACACTAATTATTAGTTCACACTCTCCCTATACTATATATATATAATAATAATTATTATTATTATTTGCGTATAGACCCTGTTGGATCACGCAAAGCACTCCGACTCATGTCTTGTTCCTTCTAATCCTCCACACCTCCCTCATCCTGTCCCCATGGATCCTCCTCCGCTCCTCCGTCCATTTTATCCCCGCTCTCTTTGGGATTTCATTCACTGGGATTTTCCACCCGAGCATCTTTCTCCTGTATGCGTTCCTGTCTTCAATGTCTGTTGAGTCTATTTCTGCGTCATGTAGGTTTATTCTGACTTGTATGATCCACGACGTTGTTGATTTGACTCTTTGTATTTACTTAAGGATTCTTTTGGTAAGTATCGTTGTTGGGAGTCTACTGATGTGTCCATAGAATTGAAGCCTCCTTCTTCTGATATCTGCTGCCAGGTTCGATATCTTCTCTGTGGTCTTCCGGGAGTGCAACCTGTATCCGACTTCTGTTAATCTTGGGCCAAGGATCTTCCTCAAGATTTTGCGTTCTTCCTTCAAAATGTCTTCCATTTGTGTGGAGTGCTAGCGTATCGCTTGCGTTTTTTTTTCTTTTTTTTTGATGTTTAACGTCCGACTATTGTGCACACTTGGGCTAATGCAGACGATGGGGTGATTTATAGCGTATGAAAATGCCAAGCCCTGAATCAAACCCGGGTCCTCGGGGTGAAAGCCCAGTACGCTATCAACTAGGCCACCGAGGCGGCTTGTCTTGCTTGCGTATAATGCCTCCGGTTTTATGACTGTGTTGTAGTGTCTGATTTTTGTGTGCGTCGATATACATTTCTTGTTGTAGATATCACGCGTTATACCAAGAGTAGCCAAGAGTAGATACCACGCGTAACTCTTCATTCTCAGTAGCCGAACCTTTTGCGCAGCCTTCTCGCCACATGTGGGTTCACGAATTTCTCCCAGATATTTGAAGTGCTTGACTCTGTTTACCTTACCATATTTTGTGTTTAACTCTTGAATATTTAATTTTGAACAGAAGAATTCGGTTCTGTCTATATATATTTAGAGTAAGAGCGCTAAATTCGGACCCCACCCGGTAATTAGGACCCTTAGTGTATTTTTGTAAGTCCTGTAGTCAAGCGGGGACCCTTCTTTACCGTTACCGGACATTGAGATCCGCCATTGTTCCTTTACTTGCTCTCAGCCTTGCCTAACTTTGGTGTTTTTATTTTTGTGACTCCTCGAATATTCGTAGTGTTCCAATTTGAATTTCCCTGTGCAGATTCTCCTCGAGATAAGCACTTAATCTTACTGTAGAGTATAGTATATTAGTTGTTGTCAAGTTTAAGGTGATGTACAACCAATTCTAACATGTAGGTTTTTAGCTAGGTTAGTTTTAATTTGAACATTTTATTTTCTAATTCGGACCCCTTTCAATTTTTAATTAGAACCTCTTTTACTGCTAATTCGGACCCCCGGTTACACTTTTGAATTATTACAAAATTAATACCGTGGATTGTGTTAAGATTAAGATTATTTACTAGAGGAAGGGATAGTTCAACCCCAGGCACTGCGATCGACTGACCTATTGTGCAACTTACCTCTTAAAATACCTAGTTCAGTAGATTGGTGCCCTGACTAGCTCACTCTGCTGAAGATCCCTAGGGTCTTGGAAACCAAAAACCCCTAGCCCCCTACTAGCAACAACCTCACAATCATAAATTATGTGACCTGAAGTTTCCTCCTCCTTCCTGCACAATCTACACACGGTTTCTTCGTGGTACACTCCTAGTGGATTGTGTTTCTTTAGATAAAAAAACCATGTCAAAGGCTCCCAAAGGAAATGTCAAGGATAAATACCAGATGAATCCGATGCAACGTGCATGTTCTGCAACGAACAATGGTCTAATTCAATGAGGGGAGAACAGAGGATTAAGTGTCTTGTGTGTCAGTGTTGGGCACATGTTGATTGTACCATCACGGAAACAGATGATTACATATGTGATTATTGCGAATAAACTATTTTCAAAGTTCGAAAGTCCATCTTTTCAATTGAAAATGTAGCTCATTTAGTCTAATCATTGTGAAGTTCGTTTATAAATTAGTTATAACATACAATAATTTATATATCGTGATTTCATGTTAGTTAAAATAAAGTGAAAGAAAATAATTTTGTTATGTTCATTACAATTTGCGTTGTTTTTATTACAAACCATGACGTAATCGATTTCTAGGGGTCCAAAATATAAGGGAAAAGGCGGATCCGAATTTAGAGCACTTTTTCATAAGTGCCTATTTTGTACATTTTTGAAAAAGTAAACAAAATACAAAAAATATATTTTTAATGGTTAAGACTAAGAGAAGTTACTCCAAACAGATGTAGGAGTTGTTTTTTGTTTATATTGTAATTTGTAGCACACTGATTTAAAAGATATGAAGAAGAAACCAATTGGGGTCCGAATTTACCGCTCTTACTCTATATATCTTGTTCAAATGTTCAATCGTTAATAAAATACTTTTTATTCATACACTCATGTTCAAATACATTTTTTTAAACTTGTAGTGGATGACACTTGATGTTAATACAGTTTTTTCAAATATTAATTAATTAATTTTAATTTTATATGGGAGATTAAAATACAATTTTTCTTTATTGACCTAACTAGGAATTGACTTAATTTTTTTTATATATTACTTGTGTATTATTATTTCACCATAATAATAAGCATTAAATCTTCACTCTTATTACCATAAACATTTTCATTACCGGTACATTAAAAAAAAAATGAATTCGAATGCTTCAAGATTCGAGCCAAGAATTCGGAACGCTCAATATTCTCGAACAAATAATCCGGAACGCTCAATATTCTCGAACAAATAATCCGGAAGTCTCAATATTCACGGACCAATAATTCAGAACGCTCAGTATACCCGGACCAATAAAATTTGTCCGACAGAATTTGCTCAGTATTCGGCGTATTCTCGGATCAATAATTCGGAACGCTCAATATTCTCTGATCAATAATTCGGAACGCTCAGTATTCTCGGACCAATAAATTCAGAACGCTCAATATTCTCGCATCAATAATTCGGAACGTTCAGTATTCTCGGACCAATAATTCAGAACGCTCAATATTCTCGAGCTAAAGATTCGGAACGCTCAGTATTCTCGGATCAATAATTCGGAACGCTCAGTATTCTCGGACCAATAATTCGGAACGCTCAGTATTCTCGGACCAATAATTCGGAACGCTCAATATTCTCGAGCTAAAGATTCGGAACGCTCAGTATTCTCGGATCAATAATTCAACGCTAATATTCTCGGACCAATAATTCGGAACGCTCAGTATTCTCGACCAATAATTCGGAACGCTCAGTATTCTCGAGCTAAAGATTCGGAACGCTCAGTATTCTCGGATCAATAATTCGGAACGCTCAGTATTCTCGGACCAATAATTCGGAACGCTCAATATTCTCGAGCTAAAGATTCGGAACGCTCAGTATTCTCGGATCAATAATTCGGAACGCTCAGTATTCTCGGACCAATAATTCGGAACGCTCAGTATTCTCGGATCAATAATTCGGAACGCTCAGTATTCTCGGATCAATAATTCGGAACGCTCAGTATTCTCGGATCAATAATTCGGAACGCTCAGTATTCTCGGATCAATAATTCCTCGGAACGCTCAGAACGCTCAGTATCTCGGATCAATAATTCGGAACGCTCAGTATTCTCGGACCAATAATTCGGAACGCTCAGTATTCTCGGATCAATAATTCGGAACGCTCAGTATTCTCGGATCAATAATTCGGAACGCTCAGTATTCTCGAGACCAATAATTCTCGGAACGCTCAGTATTCTCGGATCAATAATTCGGAACGCTCAGTATTCTCGGATCAATAATTCGGAACGCTCAGTATTCTCGGATCAATAATTCGGAACGCTCAGTATTCTCGGATCAATAATTCGGAACGCTCAGTATTCTCGGACCAATAATTCGGAACGCTCAGTATTCTCGAGCTAAAGGCTCGGAACGCTCAGTATTCTCGGATCAATAATTCGGAACGCTCAGTATTCTCGGATCAATAATTCGGAACGCTCAGTATTCTCGGATCAGTAATTCGGAACGCTCAGTATTCTCGGACCAATAATTCGGAGCGCTAATATTCTCGAGCTAAAGATTCAGAACGCTCAATATTCTCGAACAAATAATCCGGAAGGCTCAATATTCTCTAACCAAGGTTTCGGAACGCTCATTATTTTTTGAACTAAGGATTCGGAACGCTCATTATTTTCGAACCAAGAATTCGGAACGCTCAATATTCTCGACCTAAGGATTCGGAACGCTCAATATTCTCGAGCTAAAGATTCGGAACGCTCAATATTTTCGGACCAATAATTCGGAACGCTCATTATTTTCGAACGAAGGTTTCTTAACGCTCATTATTTTCGAACCAAGGATTTTAAACGCTCATTATTTTCGAACCAAACCCTCATTATTTTCGAGCTAAGGATTCGGTACAGCTCAATATCATCGAGCGAGTACAGACAAATGTATTCTTTACTGTGTTATATGTTGACTGCTTCCTTACAGAGTACCTCTTTTTCCTATAGTCAGCTCAATATTTCTGAACTGGGTCGGCGATATATTGCTTGCTGTAGCCACGCAGACCTGCCTTTATACAAGCGATTGTCGCCCGTGCACAAAAACCAGTTTGGGGTCAGTCGGGACTCAGCGCTGGTTAGTTAAGTTGTACTGGGTTTGACTAATTGGAGCCTTATAACGCTTTTTTAGATCACCGCGGACCGACCTTTGTTACGGTTGACTGCCTTAGGCTACAAAGTGAGCGGGATAAAATTGTAACCCATTTTTTAAAAAACTATTTAAAAGAAATATATATATATATATATATATATATATATATATATATATATTATAACGCGTGATATCTACAATAAGAGATGTATGTCGACGCACACAAAAATCAGACACTTCAACACAGTCATAAAACCGGAGGTATTATATGCAAGCGAGACGCTAGCACTCCACACAAAAGCTACCATGGAGGGTATTTTGAAGGAAGAACGCAAAATCTTGAGAAAGATCCTTGGTCCGAGATTAACAGAAGATGGATACAGGTTGCACTCCCGGAAGACCACAGAGAAGATATCGAACCTGGCAGCAGATATCAGAAGGAGGCTTCGGTTCTATGGACACATCAGTAGACTCCCAACAACGAGACTTGCCAACAGAATCCTTAAGTATATACAAGGTGTCAAATCAACAACGACGTGGATCGCACAAGTCAGAATAGACCTACATGACGCAGGAATAGACTTAACAGATGTTGAAGATAGACACGCATACAGGAGAAAGATGCTCGGTTGGAAGGTCCCAGAGAATGAAATCCCAAAGAGAACAGGGGTAAAATGGACGGAGGAGCGGAAGAGGATCCATGGGGACAGGATGAGGGAGGTGTGGAGGATTAGAAGGAACAAGACATGAGTCGGAGTGCTTTGCGTGATCCAACAGGGTCTATGCGCAGATAATAATAATATATATATTATAACTATTTTCAACAAACTAATCCAAGAAGCTAAGTAAACTTAAATGTAAGTTACGATACTTTAGGTTGGTCTCACATTGGAATCGAGTAGGGTCCCCTGGTCGTACGTAATCGCATAACCAGGCGCGAAATATCCTGACCTTGAGATTGAAATCAGCGGCCCTACACTGTAACGACTTACTCGTGTGACTAGCCAGCCAACGTGCGTTTAGCTCAGATTTGCCACTCGAGCCCAACAACCTCCTTCGTACGAGGCACTATTTTGTTCAGTATACTCGGTGAAAATCATGGAAACGGGAAAATTAATTCTTATAACTCAAGAGAGTGTTTGAAGAAACAGACAATTGAACAATATTTTTCCAGACAAAAGCGTTTAACAGCGTATTTCAAAAGAAGTTGCCAAAGGATCGAAGATGAGATGTCTTTTTGTCAGTAAGACAAAATGCTGTAAAATAGTAACACTTCAACATATTGGGAACAAGAAATCTACAAATTACGAAAAAATTCACGGCAACCACACGCAACATCAGTCTGTGAAAGAAAAACAACTCTGACTATATAATATACAATGTGACAGTTCAAACTGTACGTAGTGTTTTCCCGTGTGAAACCAGCCTTACGATAAACGAAAAAAAACGATTTTTCTAAAAAAATCCACCTTCTTGAAATTTACTATTTAATAAAACCAGGGGGCTATTGCGAAATTACACACACACGCGCGCACACACACACAAACACAAACACACATACATACATACACACACACACGCACACAAACACACACACACACACACACACACACACACAAACACACACACACACACACACAAACACACACACACACACACACACACACACACACACACTTTGCGAAAAGTAAACACAGCCTATTGAATAAGAGTAGTCGTTGGGGTGAGGGCGGTAGTTGGAATGAAGGGAAAGCGTGTTTAAAAAACAAATCAAAAAGCGATCGGTTTGAAACAATAATTACAAATTCATTGTAGTATATACATTTCAATACAGATAATTGTTTTTTTAATAGACTTTTTAATAGAATGTAATCTTTTTGTACTTTTTGTATTTCATTTTCTTTATTAGATACAAACATGTTAGTTGATTTAGTTACCCTTGAAAAGGCTATATACAATTGTCCATGAGTAAATACGGCATTTGGTAAATACAATTTTGCTCTTTGAAGTGTTTGTCCCTGCGACTTGTTTATAGTGATAGCAAACGCAATTTTAATAGATAACTGTTTTCTAGTCAATTGGAAAGGCATGCTTGGATCAGATGGTGTTACGTTTATCCGTGGTATTACTACAATTTTCCCGGTGTCAATCAACTGGACAATGATTGTGAATTCATTGAGTTTAGTCATGACCAGGAGCCTGTCAATAGGGCCACATAATCGTTTAATGACTTTTAAGTAAATACTGAAATTCGTGACTGCCTATTCGTGATAAGTAAGTTAGCTTTGTAAAATATACAAAATATTGTCTGATTTCTGATGGCGCGCATGCGCATGCGAGCAGCGCATCCATGATGCCGTTTTGCCTAACAGTTAAAAGAATCTTTTTGTTAAAATTTTTCACAAACAGTAAGTTTTAGCGCAAAATCGTTTTGCAATGTCAGAAGCCGGTTAAAAAATCTTTCTAAAGATACCTAATTTATGTCTGTACGAATAGTATGTGCTGAGAAAAAGGGATGTTGACTCGAGAAATAATATATATGATTAAACTATAATTTGTTTTCCAGATTTTTCCGAACGTAGCCTATTCTCAGTTTTAGTCAGTTTAATCCGTATTTTTCATCTCATTTTTTACAAACGAGATTTAGTGACCACATTTCCGTTCTCACTTATTACTATCTAAAAACTGGCCTACAACAGAGCTGGGCTAGTACAACGATGGCTTATTCGATTTGCCGCCACAGCTACATGTTCGTGTTAGCTCATGACGTGCCCCGTGCCTCGTGCCGCGTGCCGCACGCAATACCGTAGTCTCCGCATTGCACTGACCTAGATTTAATTATACCGTTATGCAATGCAACGCGTAACTACACTTACACCGGTGTCGCGAATTTAAAACTCCCTAAAATATCATTCACATACTTCATCTAGTGTTAATAAATATTTAAATAATGTAATGTAATCAAATGTTAAATGTTTACAGACTGTGCGAGGTGCTACAGTTTTCTTTTTCTGTAGTTCTACTTTTCTGTAGTTCGCGAACGAATGAGTCAGTTTATTCTACCAGTGTTTAGTTCGATTAGTCCATTTCGTTCACTAGTTCAACTTTTCTGTAGTTCGCGAACGAATGACTCAGTTTATTCTACAAGTGTTTAGTTCGATTAGTTCATTTCTTTTACTAATTCAACTCTACAATAGTTCGCGAACGAATGATCCCATTTATTCTACTAGTGTTTAGTAGGATTAATTCAGTAGTTCATTTCATTCACAGTTTCAACTATTCAGTAGTTTACGAACGAATGATCCAGATTATTCTACTAGCGTTTAGTTCGATTAGTTCAGTAGTTCATTTCATTCACAGTTTCAACTATTCAGTAGTTTCGAACGAATGATCCAGATTATTCTACTAGCGTTTAGTTCGATTAGTTCAGTAGTTCATTTCGTTCACGAGTTCAACTCTACAATAGTTCACGAACTAATGATCCCATTTATTCTATTAGTGTTTAGTTCGATTAGTTCAGTAGTTCATTTCGTTCACGAGTTCAACTATTCAGTAGTTCACGAACGAATGATCCAGTTTATTCTACTAGCGTTTAGTTAGATTAGTTCAGTTGTTCATTTCGTTCAAGAGTTCAACTCTACTATTGTTCGCGAACAATAGTACCTACATCAACAATATTTTTCCCGTCGCCGAAGACTTATTATTGATTTTTCTTACATTTGTAAATTTTAGTTTAATTTTAAATTTTATTTTAACAAACAGACCTACCGTAGCCGAGAGGAAAATAGATCTGACGGCATGAAAATCCACCAAGCGTAATTAAGAGCAAAAATAACAGCCAATAAGAGAACTTAAAGTGGTCCCTTGAGGCCGTACAAGAAGAAAGAAGAAGAAGAAATAGACCTACATTAGGCATATAATATAATAGCTGTAATATTAAATACATCAGTCTATAATGAATTAAGTTAAACAAATTGAACTAGTTCGTTCATTGAACTAAATTTTGAACTAGTTCCGCCCGTCTCTGCACTGGATGGACGCTGCTGCATTTGACGTTATCGCAGTCGTAAGTTTTGTCAGTTTCCATCGCTACAGCTTATCCGATTCTTTTAAAAAATTTATTAAAAAATATTTATTCTAGAACAATTTCCAAATCTCATATTTTCAGACTTACCGTTTGGGCGTAAGGGATGCGTATCGACGCATATGAATCCACAATTTCAGTTTATTCTACTAGTGTTTAGTTCTATTAGTTCATTTCGTTCACTACTTCAACTTTTCTGTAGTTCGCGAACGAATGACTCAGTTTATTCTACAAGTTCGATTAGTTCATTTCTTTTACTAATTCAACTCTACAATAGTTCGCGAACGAATGATCCCATTTATTCTATTAGTGTTTAGTTCGATTAGTTCAGTAGTTCATTTCATTCACAGTTTCAACTATTCAGTAGTTTACGAAAGAATGATCCAGATTATTCTACTAGCGTTTAGTTCGATTAGTTCAGTAGTTCATTTCGTTCACGAGTTCAACTCTACAATAGTTCACGAACTAATGATCCCATTTATTCTATTAGTGTTTAGTTCGATTAGTTCAGTAGTTCACGAGTTCAACTATTTAGTAGTTCACGAACGAATGATCCAGTTTATTCTACTAGCGTTTAGTTAGATTAGTTCAGTTGTTCATTTCGTTCAAGATTTCAACTCTACTATTGTTCGCGAACAATAGTACCTACACCAACAATATTTTTCCCGACGCCGAAGAATTATTATTGATATTTCTTAAATTTGTAAATTTTAGTTTAGTTTTGAAGTTTAAATTTAACAAACAGGCCTACCGTAGCCGAGAGGAAAATAGATCTGACGGCATGAAAATCCACCAAGCGGAATTAAGAGCAAAAATAACAGCCAATAAGAGAACTTAAAGTGGTTCCCTGAGGCCGTACAAGAAGAAAGAAGAAGAAGAAATAGACCTACATTAGGCATATAATATAATAGCTGTAATATTAAATACATCAGTCTATAATGAATTAAGTTAAACAAATTGAACTAGTTCGTTCATTGAACTAGATTTTGAACTAGTTCCGTCCGTCTCTACACTGGATGGACGCTGCTGCATTTGACATTATCGCAGTAAGTTTTATCAGTTCCCATCGCTACAGCTTATCCGATTCTTTTCAAAAATTTATTAAAAAATATTTATTCTAGAACAATTTCCAAATCTCATATTTTCAGACTTACCGTTTGGTCGTTAGGGGTGCTTATCGACGCATATGAATCCACAAGCTACTACAAATAAAATACAAATCTACTACTCATATATTTACGTATAGTAAGAAGTACTTGAATGACTCACCACTCGACATGTCCAAAGTTTAAAGTTGACTTCTAGCGTGACTTGTTGTAGGATTACTTGTAATTATGTCAAGGTCACGCGTGTCAAGGTCACCTGGGGGATTTCCATACGGCAGTTCCCCAAACTTGTGCACGTATACAATTAAACTGCAAAGAGAAAAAGTACAGAACATTACGACATAAACCCGCCAGGAGCGCTGCTGTATAGTGGAACAGAGTTGTTAAAACACTTTATAGCTTTCAAGCACTCGCCTCGAGATAACGACGTAATCCACGGAAAAAGCCAACGGCAGTAATTAGAATCGAACCTGTAGAACGCGAGATCAGCACAAGACAGATTAAACAGGACGGGGTTTGTCAAAGGAAAAGTAAGATTAGGGATAAAGAGCAGAGACCTCACTCCTACGACCTTCAGGTGCGCAAGTTTGGAGACAGACAGGTGCTCCATTAATTTTAACCACATTAAAAATGCATTGTATGGCTACAATGTGCACTAAACAAATTATAAATGAAGGGATGGTGGTCGAGTTGGCTAAGGCATCGGTTAGTCTGCAGCGTCTGTGAACTGCGCACCTCAAGGTCGTAGGTTCGGGACTGTAGTTACTGCCGTAAGCTTTACGTTAACTCCGATCCCTCGTAGTTATTAGTCTAACTGGCATAAAATATGTAAGTTAAAAAAAAATAAATAATAAATAAATGATACAGGATTAGTGCACAAACATTTTTGCATTCAGTTGATTAAAAATTTTTATGTTATAGTCCCCTATTACATTGAAATTTTAAAATCTAAATACCGCACCATACGTTCTGAGTAGTCATACGTAATAAAAGAAATTATGAATTTAGCTTACAAATATTTTTAAATTAAGACTTTTAAACACTGTTAAAGAAACTTT
Source organism: Callitettix versicolor (assembly GCA_022606455.1). NCBI lineage: Eukaryota > Metazoa > Arthropoda > Insecta > Hemiptera > Cercopidae > Callitettix > Callitettix versicolor. The sequence continues at coordinate 65,216,043 of CM040184.1, forward strand.
TGTTTCGACATATCGTTTATACGTTGCAGTGTCGTTCCGGATAGACCGACACTCGTGCAAAAACTGTTCAGAGGTTCTTGACTCACCTGTGGACCATGAAACCGAACCAGCCGCCACCAGACTGTATATAACCTCAATGTCTGTACAGGTGTTCCTAATTTGTCACTTGCTAAATTCGAGGTCGTGTTTGTTTTCTTAAAAAGCCTGCTAGGATGGAAATTGCATTAGGCCTGTTTACTTTTCAATAAAGCGCTATTGAATAGGGGATTTTTTTGACGCAATTTGCTTTAAATCAATATTTTCAAGTAAATTTTAGTTTAAACAGTTGGCACGCCTGAATCACAGCTGTTACAACATTGTACGTACGTTCGTTAAAGTGATAAGGGAAATCCTAGTTTTTTTTTTAGATAATAGTATTTAGTTTTCAGGAGTGGGAAGAGCCGTATATATTGTGAAAACATTGCACAAACTTTTTCATATTACATTTATGTTATTTTAGGAACTCGGCAAATGTAGGCTTAAGGGTTTTATAAATACTGTATTTCTGTTTAGTAGCTAGCCTGCACTAATACTTGGAAATTGGGAACTGGTAATAGAAAATTTAACAAGTCTCAAAATCGTAACAAGTCTCAAAGCGTAAAAAAGCTGGTTTCCTGTCATACGCAATGATATGAATTACGGAATTTGAAATAGGCCTAATAAAAATTTATGGATAGGTAGTAAATTGGGAAGGAAAAAATATATACAGAAGGCAGGGTTCATTTCGTTTTCCCTAACTTTGGATCGTAAATTTTCTTTCAGATCGTAAATTTGGAACATTGCCTTTAGTGTCTTCGGACCAAAATTTTGGCAAATTCTGATTCCAGTCTTTTTCACGAACACTGTATCTGTATATCGATCACCAATCGTTCTGTTATAAAAATGTTATTAAAATCGTTACAGCCGATATTTCAACAGAATTTTTACAAAAAGGATCGTAAAAAATGTGTCTTTTAAAGAATGTTTTTCAAGATATGAGCAAACCAAACTGGCACGCTAAATTTCATCAAAATCTCTAGATATACACTGGTACCCCGGCTAACGGTCGACCCGGACAACGGTCTAATTCACGAATGGAAGATGACCCGCATAACGGTTTAGTTTCGGATAAAGGTCTGATCGGTAAATAGGCGATGTAGGTTATTTTCGATTTTTCTGTAATTTTTCACTAAAACGCTTTATTACATTGCCAAAAGCAATAATGCAAAATATAAAAGCGTGGAAAGCACGGGAAATATGATAAAAATCAAAAATAAAAGTGACCCACATAACCTCAAATTTGCAAGTAGGTAACGCGTTTTTAATCGTTAAAACGATAGAAAAACCTTTATTAAAAAAAAATTGACCTGACACTGTTGTTAGGCGGTGAACCTAACACAAAAAAGGCAAATCGCGAAATTCACAAATAACGGACGCCATTTTAACAATGTTTGCTTACACGAGAACAAACCAAAGAAAAAAATGTTAACATTTAGTAATGGCTGTCAGAATATGTAACGCGCATGACCGGTAAATCCGTGTGTGAAATTTAATATGTTTAATGCAATGTAAACAGCAATGACGCCACGATATATTTGCGTGAAAACGGCCTAAAATCGTAAATAATCATTAAACATATATTTTCCGCGGGCGAATACGTGTTAAGTAGATAATAAGGTATAAAAAAATTAAAAATCGCTATTTGAAAAAACAACATACAATGCGTAAATACCCGCAGTGCTACAGACATACATTATTTTTGACATTATTGAAACGAGCACTGCCTTGATGGCACTTCCTATGTAAACACGGTACGGGATGCACATGCAAAGCAAATCACAGTCAAACCGACCCAGATGTGGGTGAAAGCGATTTTCTCGACTATAAGGCTGAGCCGGGTGACTCAGTGCGGAGTGGGGGGAGCTACTGTTACCGGTAGACTGGCAGACATCGCGAGTCCAGTTCAGTTCAGTCGACTGTCTGGTGTGCAACGAAGTTAGTGTAGTGTTAGTGCCGTGCTTAGTGTCAGTGTATTTCACTAGGTTAGTGACAAGTTTGCATAATACTTGTATTTATTTAGTCTTAGCATTATTGTGTCATACAATTTCCTTTTATAGACATGTATTTAAAATGCCCGTTATTTCCGTACGTTTAATAATTTTTATTAACAAATTTTTAACCGGTAAAACTAGCACATCTTTTTATTGGCTATACAATTGTTTACGTTTTGTATACTTATTGTAGAACACAATTTCCGCGTACAAGTTTAAATATATTTTTATAACCAAATTTTCATTGAAAATGAGCTATTTTAGCGTCCATCATAGTAAAACCCAGACCCGGAATCTTGAAATGAAAGCTAATCCTGACGTTTAGATTACAAATTTTCTAAAAATTACTGTATAAAATTTTATGTTAAATCTCTTTTTGAAAATCCGATTTTATTATCGCAATAAAAAAAATGAAAATCCCTATAAATTAGCATTTTAAATTTTCCAATTCCATTGAAAGGTAAAAATATAATTTATGTAGGTTTAAATAACGATCGCTGAATTTTGATGAAATTTTCTTTAAAGTGTAAGGTGGAAAAATTTATTGCTTGGAATTTGCTTCCATCACATTATTGAAACCAACTTTTTTTTAAGGATCAGATTTTTTCAAAATCATCGAACGATATAAATCATATTTCGTTCGTAAGTGCGCCTACTCAAACTAAACGTACGTTTCCAAAAGCAATATCACAAAATATTTCCAGTTTACTTCAGGATTTTTCATAATCTGTTTGTCAGATTTTAGTCATATACCCGACTGTACAAACTCAAGTCATTGTAGTAAATTTGAAGCTACAGTATGTTTAATGTTACGCAATTTTATGTACAACTGTTTGTTTTCATTAGCGGACGGACGGACACCCCTCTCGATTTCCCGCTCGTTGCCTCGCACCCAACCGGCTCGATTTTCCTGACTTGTCACTACGTCCGCAGCTGAATAATAAAATCAGCTGACTATTTAAATGCCCGTTTAAATCAAATGCATAAGTAATTCTAACTCAAAGTGACCCGGAGTTAGAGTTATTGAAAAAGTGAAATGTTTACTTTAAATTTTTGTCAAACGCTTTTTGAAAATTTACTTTATGAACCCTTTAAAACGAAGCAATACCTAAAAAAATTCTTAAAAAACGAAGTTCTAATGTGACTTAAGTATGACTGCTTTACTTAAATACAAAATTTGTAAGTATAGAGTATAATTTAAATACAATGAAATTTAAAATTGATGATTCAGGACAGGAATTGAGCAATTGGGAAAGTGTATTAGGCCTTGATATAGTTGAGCTTATATTCAGAAAAGTATTGGGGCAAGCGTTGTTGGAGCTCGAAAATCTCGCCTCGCCTCCAATCAGAACCGAGCAGTTTCCATGGTTACCGTGTGTAACAAGTTTGCCAAGTTTCATTCCGACACACGGCGCAATTTTTCTAAATTTTTTTTCAACTCGTTAATGACCAGATTTACAAAAATATTTGTTTCAATACAGTAGGTTTCTACATTTCGAAGACCCAGGGCGAGGTACGCTGAAAAATTTGGCAACATTGTAACCGACAGCTACTTCGGCTGCGCTCGGCAACGCTCGTTCCAGTACTAATCTGTTGTAAATTCAACTATAGTTCTCGCGAATCCCGTTCTTCATGAAAATTTAAACGATATATTATTTAGATTGTTTATTTACAAAAGCGATGATAAGGTTAGATAAATTCTTTTTTTTATTGTTAGTTTGAAGGTGTTATAATTATTTGCACTAAAAAAATACATGAAAGAAAATAATACCAGCCCCTATCGTACGTATCTGCAGAAGAAAAGTAGAGGTATTAATTATTTGGGGCGCAGGACCGCATCTGATTGGGATAAGTCAAAGGAACGAGTTAAAAATCTGGTCAGTGTGGATAAAATATGGGCAAAATCAAAGTTACTGTTGTTTTATAGTATATCTGTCAGTACTTAGTGTAATCAATAACGTATGTTTGAAAAAGTTGGAGGTGGTCTACTGGCAGGGAGGATTTGAGAAAGTAACTTGAAGAGACAGGATATGGAACAAGGATATTCCGGAAAAATCGTTTGCTTACGCACTAGAAACTAGAGAGAAGAAATGCCACAGTGATTCTGGTGGGAAATAAGGTTGAAAGAGGGAAAACGTACAAAAAACGTGGACAGAAAGGAAAATAGCAGACGGCCATTGTATTGAATCAGCCAAGTGCGGTATGGAAAGAAAAGGGGAAGTGGATGACAGAACATAAGGGAGTTGAACTGGCTTGTGATATGAGCAAAGGAAATGGAGGGGTTGTGCCAGATTACCAAGTGTAGCGGTATAGTTAAAGGATGGTGATAATATGATCAGTGTTGCCAACTTATAATATCAACAAATATATAGAGATAGGAAAAATCGCAAAACATTGGATTTTATTGAATTTAAAAAAGCTAGAAGTTTGTTTTTCAACAATAGAAAACAAATTAAGAAAAAAATACTTCAACTCTTTGGTTTAATTTTAAAATTGTTTTTCCACTTTATGGCGATTTGTTTTTATAATTAGCAATGTAGATCTAACTATAAAAAAACACAAAAAAACATAAAAACACCAAAAAAACAGAAAAAACTCTAATATCTCTAAAGATATTTCTTAAGATTTTTATTGACAAAAATGTAGCTCTTAAAACCAAATAAAAATGTATTGATCTTTATTTCACTGGAAAAAACGTTTTGGGATATACTAATAAAAAGTCCCGATTTCGTAGAACCGGCTGAACACGTTTTAATAAAATCATAAAGAATCATAATTCAAGTCAATGCAGCATAGACAATTTTAAATTAAGCATTTTTAAGTTTAAAAAGTCGAACAAACACAAAATCAACCACGACCGACATTAATACAAATCTGACGTAGAACTCTAATAGTGTTATTATTTTCACCAAGTGGTTCCTTTTATATATAAATAAATAAACATCTTGGGTTTAATTGTCGATGTATTTACTTTTCTATTTTAACCACAATAAATATTTGGTAACATTTTTTTACTATAACCCATTGTAGTTTCTTGAAAAACGCATTTTCTACTGAATAGTAATAAACAACACCATAGATTAACTTCTCTTACGTTTTGAATTTTCTGCACTGCGATGCTTTCGACGTTATTCCATTCGAGCACATACACGTTTTTCATATTTAGAAGGCACCGAAAGTATGAATTATGATACTGTGTTGCCAGTTGTTTATTTGATACTTCTGTTATTTGTTAGTAAACATGGCAAGTGATAGTTGTGTTTTGAATGTATGTGCTGTTGGAAAGGAATGTTTGACAGTGATATATTGACAGTGACTTGTGAAGTGATTTCTGGAAAAAAGAAACAATATAATTGGTGATGATAATTGGATTTCTATTGGTGTTTTTCAACATCTTTTCTGTAAAATATTACAACTATGTAAATTTTTCGTAATATGAGACATGAAAGGGGTTTAATATTGTTGTAGAACACTTAAAATCAGCTTCTAGACTAGTATTCTTGCGGGACGGTTGGCAACCCTGGTTGTGATTTTTTTATCAATCTAACGTCATTTAGGCTATTATGTCTACGCTATCTAACTGTTTAATATATGCACAAATAGTTGTGTTTGCTAAAAAATACAATTTTAGATTTTTTTGTAGAAGCCTAATAACCGCTTTCGGTTCCCTGAGTGGCCCATTCTGAATTTTATAGTGTCCCCTGCATTTTCGTATACATGCACAATTAATACGGATTGTGGTATCGATATTACTGAAATGTACACCAAATGCTTCACAATGATGCTCCAGGAGAATTTTGAAAAGTATTATTTTTTTAAATAGACTATATATCAGGTTTTAGGGCTGGTGTGATTGGTTTTGCGCGTAGCAAGTCTCATATTAAATTACTTATAATTAAAAATTTCCTGTGTTTCCGTCCGGGATCGAATCGGGGAACATGAGCGTGTGAGGCGCACGTCATAACTACTACACTACGAAGTTTGACCGATGTAATTAAATGAAATGAATTGTTAATTTAATTTTGGTAGTTATATTAAAAGATCAATTGTTTTACATTAATTCGTAACGATCAACTGATTTCATTAAACAGCTGATAGGTTGTAATACGTTTTAGGTTATGTTGCTAAAAACTAGTTAATTTGTTGTTTATATTAATTCGTAACGATCAGCTGATAGGCTGCAATAAGTTTCAGGTTATGTTGCTAATAACTAGCTATGTTAATTTATCGTGATTAAAAAAAAATCGTAATTAAAATAACAATTAATATAAGATTATTTAATAAAATACAATACATTTAATTATAATTTTTAAGAAAAAAGAATAACATCCTGTTATGGAACCAAAAATAAAAATCATGTGTCGTGTTTTCGAACAATTTTTTCTAATTAAAAAAAAAGAAGAAAACACGATACATGATTTTTATTTTTGGTTCAATAACATAAATTTTACTTAGATCTACAGACGATTAATGTGGAAGGTTTTATTTTAAACTTGCAAAGAAAAAATGTTTACATTTTTAATTGAATAATTTCAAACGGAAATTATCGTACATGTTTATGAAAAGGTTTGCACCAATTTTACCGTACCATTTCACGGTCAAAGTACATAATTATAACTGTTATGCACGTCTTCCTGCAGCATGTTCTAGTTTGAATTAAAATACCGTACCGGTTTTCTTCCATAAACATTTAATAACCTTGGAGTCAGTACTTAAGCGTTGTAAAATTAAAACCTTGGTTATATAATTGTATTGCAGCATGTACACGATTGGGCGTTTTCTTTCTTTAAGTATTGTTTATTCAATAAAATAAAAGTTGACATTAAAACAGTTACTTTTAAATATTAGTGGATATTGAACAAAATCATTAGAACATATGCAAGAACCCCGATTACTAGGACAAACTCAATTGGAAATATTGTTAGGATGATAGATCAGCCTGCTGCCTCTCTGAACATCACGGTCGTAGGTTCGATGCTGCAGTTACTGTCATAAGATTTACCCTTTTCTTTAACGCCGATTCTTCTTGTCATTAGTCTGCCATAAATTATGGTCGTTAAGAAAATATAATAATAAAATTCACTGCACGCCTATAGGCAAAAATTGGTAGAGGGATGGATATTTTAAGAATAAGTAGTTCTTCCCTGTGACAAAAACCATTGAATCTAAAAGGATTAGAAGTACAGCCATTACAAGAAGTACTAGAAGTAGCACCATTGTAAAAAGCGTGCTCGATATAAGATGTTAAAGTCCAATAAATTGAACTATTTGCCGCTACGAACGCTGCAAGCTGCAAGGACAGGGGAAGACTTTTACGAAAATGTTTATTAGGTCTACTATTATCTATTTAACTGTAGTTGAACACTCTGCCGCAAGATGCCACTGGTAGTGAGCGCTAAGTATCGAGAGGCTTAATGTTATGGAAAATACATACGAAATCAATGTATTTTTAACAGCTTTTGTAACAAAATGAATTTTAGAGGCAATCACGGTAAAACCCAGTCTTGGGTCCTTGAAATAAGCTCCGATTTTGACCTTTAATTAGATCATTATTTGAAAAGGTCTTTAAAAATTATATATTCAATAATACTCTTCCTTCTCTCTCTCTCTCTCTCTCTCTCTCTTTCTCTCTCTCTCTGTGTGTGTGTGTGTGTGTGTGTGTGTGTGTGTGTGTGTGTGTGTGTGTGTGTGTGTGTGTGTGTGTGTGTGTGTGTGTGTGTGTGTGTGTGTGTGTGTGTGTGTGTGTGTGTGTGTGTGTGTGTGTGTGTGTGTGTGTGTGTGTGTGTGTGTGTGTGTGTGTGTGTGTGTGCGCGTGCGTGCGTGCGTGCGTGCGTGCGTGCGTGCGCACGCACTTTCGGTACGATTTGATTCAGTTTATTTTTTTAATGAGCACAGTGAGCTTATCTAAAAAACAGAACATTGAGCAAACGTGAACTTTGCTCGTTGTTTTTGTTTTTCTCCACTCCTCAAAGGCAAGTAAGTAAAATTTTAAGTTTTATCAATACGACTTATTTGTCCGTGTTTACTGTAAGATGAATCATATTATGTAAAATTTCCATGTCGAATGCGTTCCCAGTATATTGTACTAGTGAACTACGACGTCTGTTTAAAACAGGCGTTAAAATAGGTTAAAATAGGTTCATGCATTAGGCCTATATTTTAAGTACACACGCGCGATTGTTGGAAATTAGGGTCATTTCAGTTGGCAACATTTTGTTTACTTTAGTTACCTTGTAACCACATGTTTCTATATTTTTGTTCCCGAGTAACATAACCTCACACTGCATTTGAACCATAAATTTGCATTGTTGAATTAGTAGGCTACTTTTAAAACTGATGTAGGGAAAATGCAATTCGTGTGCGTTGTTTATTTTCAATTCGAGAAAATGTCCGCGCTGGGCGGAAAATTTAAAAAAATGCCAGTTTCGCTCCCCAGTTGTACAGATTAATTTATAATTTTTAAAAACATTTTATTCTTATCTATGTAAATTATTCCATTCAATTAAATGTTTATTACTTCTTGGAACGACCGCATATTCATTATGCAGTTGTAATGGCGACTACTTTTTCTGTTTTATCTATTTAACAAACATAAAAACAATACTGGTTCTTATTGATCAGGTATTTTCTAAAAAAAATGAATCGTTAATAGAGTACGGATAAATGAAAAAAAAATTTTTTTTAGTCGACTAAAATCTTCATTTAACAAATCAAGCAATATCTTGAATATGTATTCTCTTTATGCCAAAGCATGAACTGTCAAACATGACTGTCTCTAAACAGGTTAATCACCAACAGTTTAATGCGCATATTTTAGGCTGTATGATAATTTTAATGATCATACTGATTTTTTTCGTTTCGTAATGTCACACACATTATAACGCTAATACCGATAAGGTTAGTTTAGAGAATAATTAACGGTTATTTTTTGTTCTGGACATTTGCTGAATACGGTACTGAACAGTGTAGCAATAAAGTTTTAAATTAAGCAAGATTACAACCAATTTTCGTTTGTACGAAAAGATTTACAACTCAAGCAAATGCAGCAAATGCAAAATAAAATAAAGAGTGAATCGAAAAACAAAACAAATTCCGAAGGCGGTCAGGGTTTTTTCCATTTTTTTTTTTTTTTTTTTTTTTGAATACAGCTTTTGGCGAAAAGCACATGAAGGCTATCATCGCCGTCCAGCAAAATGTCCTACATTGGTGGGTGGGGGGAAACTAAAACTAAACATTATTAATACTATACTAAACTAATACTAAAACTATAACACTATACAAACAAAACTAGATAACATTAAAAAAAATTATATATACATATTTACACTGTTATGCTGTTCAACAATACCATAGCTAGAGTAATTCAAATACATTTATACGACGTAAAAAATTTAGAACTCGGTCAATGACCGTTGAATCATCTTTTAAAATTGCTTCCATAGAGGAATCGAACCCACACATTTGACGCATGCTTTTGAAACCATCACAGTCCAGAAGTAAATGTTTGATTGTGATATCATCACAAAACAGACATGTAGGTGGGTCCCCGCGCGCCATGAGAAATCCATGCGTCAACATTGAATGTCCAATGCGAAGACGGGTAACAACCACCTCTTCCCTACGACTAACACGTATTGATAACCCCCAAGGGAGGGTTTTTTCCAATTTCGAATCGTGTATATTTCATTTATTTAAAATTACGTACAATTACTTCCGAAATTTGATCAAAACTTGATGAACCGATTTTAACAAACTAGAGTACTTTTCCGGTTTTCCGATAAAAACTGCACCACATTTTTTAGAATAAGTGATTTGTTGGATAATCAATGAATTGTGCTGAGTAAAACTGGAGAAAAAAAATCTTTTTTGGCCGGTTTTTTTATAGGTATTTTGGCTAGAAACGCTTGGAAACGAAAACATTCGAACTATATAAAGACAAACAACCAGCCTGTATGCAAAATCACCATCGTGGTAAAACCTAGACTCGGGACGATCCTGAACTCTAGATCACTATTTGAAGGATCCTTAAGGATATTATAGCAGACTATTTTTTTAAGTATTTAAAGTCACAAACAAAATAAAAAAACATATAATTTGGGTAAAATATAAACATTGACTTCTTCCTTATGACCTTATAAAATACTGCTTCCTTGTGTTTACATAAATAAAATTTACTGATGTACAAGGTGTATTCAGAAAGTAACGAGAATTTTAATGTTTTGAACAAAATATTTATTTATTCTTCTACAGTGATGTTGTCGCCTTCAAAATAGTCCCCATTGGAGATTATGCACTTGTACCAGCGCTTCTTCCAATCCTCGAAACACTTCTCAAACTCGATCTTTGAGATAGCCTTTAGTTCTTTCAGCGATGCGCTTTTAATGTCATCTACGGTTGTAAAACGACGGCCCTTTAAGGTTTTATTTATTTTTGGAAATAGGAAACAGTCACACGGAGCCATGTCTGGCGAATATGAAGGTTGAGGCATCGTTACAGTACTGTTTTTGGTAAAAAATTCACGAAAAAGCGATGAAGTGTGAGCTGGTGCATTATCGTGGTGCAAAAGCCATGAATTGTTTTTTCACAGATCCGGGCATTTTTTCGGATTGCTTCACGCAAACGGCGTTGAACTTGTAGGTAGTACTCCTTATTCACCGTTTCACCTGGTGGCAGGAATTCATGATGCACTATGCCATTAATATCGAAGAACACAGTGAGCATAACCTTCACGTTCGACCGCACTTGTCGAGCCTTTTTCGGTCTTGGCGAGCCAGAATGCCTCCACTGGGATAATTGAGCCTTAGTTGCGACGTCATATCCGTAAACCCATGTTTCGTCACCTGTTATAATACGTTTCAGTAATTCTGCATCGTCGTTGACTTCATTTAGTGACTCCTGAGCAACTTCCATTCGCCGCCGTTTTTGTTCAAAATTCAACAATTTTGGAACGAATTTTGCTGCCACGCGTTTCATATACAAAATATTGGAAACAATGTCCTGACATGATCCAATCGATATGGCAACATCAGCGACCTCTCTAATTGTGATTCGGCGATTGTTCATAACCTTTTCTTTCACTTTTTCCACGTTTTCGTCGGATGTTGATGTGCTGGGGCGTCCAGAGCGTTCGTCATCTTCAGCGTCTTCACGGCCTTCTTGGAAACGCTTATACCATTCGTAAACTTGCTTTACTCATATCAGACTCACCATAGGCCTTTGTTAACATTTCACACACTTTGTTACACTTTATTCCATTTTTTACGCAAAATTTTATAACAAATTCTTTGATCCATTTCTTTTAACAAACGAAAATCGCCGAGCTCATAAAACACGTCTAACCTTAGTGGCTATCACAGACAAAGTCAACAATGAAAACAGCTGAAAGTTTTATCATACTTCAAGTGCATGTATACCAACTTAATAAAAAAAAATGTTTAACAATCGGACTCTCCAATCCCGCGAAATTTAAAAATTCTCGTTACTTTCTGAACACACCTCGTAGGCTTACTACTCATCAACCACACGCACACAGACACGCACAATTATTTACTGATTATATATAACTAAAAAAAAAGAAAATAATAGAAATAAAATAGAATATTTCAGGACAATTGAAAAGCTCTCGGGATACTACGCGAAAGAGAATAAATTTTTACGGTCATCTTCTCAGAATGAACTCCAATAGATTAACTAACAAATATTTGATTTCTTTTATAACCGCAAAACAAAACCCAACCGGTTTAAGAATTTGAGAAAGACATGATGGAATTGAGAATTGCAGAAGGTTCTTTGCTTGATGGAACGGCTAAGAAAATTACCAGAGGTGACAGTGTAAGGTTCCAAGATAAATCTACAGCAAAATCAAAACCACTCATCTCGGAGGAAGAGAGAAGAAGGAGATCCGACAGAATGAAGCGGTACTGGGAGTTGAGGAGGGGACAACGCATGAATAAGTGACTGATTCCACGTACCCCAAAGAGGGTGGAACGTGCATAAGAAGAAAACAGAATATGCATCCTTAATTAATTATTTGTGATTTAACATTATTTCTGAGTTTACATCAAGATACGTCCTACCAACGCTTTAAAATCTTCCATAAAAAATATGTAGAATAAGAATAAGAATGAATACTATAATTACTTTCAAAAACCCACTCAATATAGATCTATTTACTGAAGCCCGTGAAATATTAGGCACCCTGTATAAAAACCTGTTTCAGAGTTACTGTGTTCAGACTTGAACGAACAAGTGTGGAATGAAAAAAATAAAAACTATTAATTTACAAAATAAACGAAAAAATATATTTAACACATACGGTTGAATACATCCAATATCAAAGATAAGCACTCATTCGTAATGGCAATCACACATGACACATTTTCGTTATACGAGGTTTCAATAACACATTAATCACTTTTTGCAAAAGCCAGGTATGGAGTAGTTATTGAAAACGTCACAAAGAAATGGCGATATTTTCAACATATCGTCTAAAAAACGTTTTGTATGTGGACTGATGGAATTATCATCTTTTTTTCGTTATCAATTAATTATCATGATGAAATTAAATAGAAAACTTTAATTTCTATTTATAAAAGAGCAGCTTAGAGAACGTACATTGAACTTAAAAAAAAATCATAAGGGTAAAATATTAAAATTTTAAAAATTGGCAAGAAAGTTACAAACTTTAGTCTAAATAACATCAGAACTATTTACTTTTTGACAAACGAGAAAAGGATTTAAAACAGAAATTAACGCTCTTCCCCAAACCACAGTCCCATTAAGTAATAACGACTACAATAGTAAAATATTATAAACACAATACCGTTCTTTTTTCAACAATAAAAAGTGTGCTCGGTATTAGCAGCTAAAGTGCAAGTAATTCGACTATCTACCGCTACGAACGCTGCAAACTGCAAGGAAAGGAGTGGAGACGTGTGATAAAGTAGACAGTACTGTTAACGATTTAACTGTAGTTGAACACTCTGCCGCAAGATGCCACCAACAGCGGGGCTCACATACCTCTCATAAGGGTTAGCCCATAATATTTACAGTACAACGATTTAGCTTTTTAACATATTGCTTCTATTTTAATTTCATCTACAACAACTCCCAAAATACGTCACATCATTAACGATAAGAAGGAAACAAACAAACATTACACTTAAGTCCCCGCATGGTTGTGTTTGCGAGAAAGTTAGTGCGACTTGCAATTGCATTTTACTATCGTTTTGTGCCAATCATGAAAGTTGAAATAAATGGCAATAAATTTAGATAAAGCTTATCAGACATTGCGCACAAGGTCATGGATCAAATAGTTATAACTTTACTATAAGGATGAATCAACATCACCATTTATTATCAATAAACACAAATAAGCAACGTTGCAATACATTATGTTACTTGATCTTCCAGTCCCAAAATTGTAGCGATATATCCTATATATATCGCAGCGGTCAAAGGATTTCGAAGGGATGTTTTACAACAACCTCTGTTCCACTGCTTGGTGAATTCCGGAAAGATGCGGACACGGAAATTTGCTAACACGCAATTGAAGCGGCAATTTACGGACACTAGGGATTATTGCTGCCTGACGAGGGTTGACAGATCTCTACAAATATATATAGATGACGGAAATTTGCAGATACTACGGATTATTGCTATCTGACGAGGGTTTGACAAATCTCTACAAATATATCGATGATGGAAATTTACGGACACTAGGAATTATTGCTGCCTGAAGAGGGTTTGACAGATCTTTACAAATATTTTGATGAAGAAAATTTGTGGACACTAAGAATTATTGCTACCTGACAAGAGTTTGACAGATCTCTACAAATATTTTGATAAAGGAAATTTGTAGAAAACTAAGGATTATTGCTGCCTGAGAAGAGTTTGACAGATCTCTACAAATATTTTGATGAAGAAAATTTGACACTAGGGATTATTGCTGCCTGTCGAGGGTTTGTCAGGACTACAAATATTTTTATGAGGGAAATTTGTAGACACAAGGGATTATTGCTACTTGACAAGGGTTTGACAGATCTATACAAATATTTTGATGAATAAAAGTTGACACTAGGGATTATTGCTGTCTTATGAGGGTTTGATAGATCTCTACAAATATTTTGACGAAGAAAATTTGTGGACACTAGGGATTATTGCTGCCTGACGAGGGTTTGACAGGTCTCTACAAATATATCGATGGCGGAAATTTGCGGACACTAGGGATTACTGCTGCCTGACGAGGGTTTGACAGATCTCTACAAATATTTTGATGAAGAAAATTTGTGAACATTGGGGATAATTTCTACCTGACAAAGGATTGTCAAATCTCTACAATTATATCGGTGATGAAATTTTGCGGACACTAGGAATTATTGCTGCCTAACCTAACCCCCAACGCGTCAGTGATTCCATGTTTCTGATTAATGCCTTCGTTTAGGTCAGGATTGCGCGAGAAACACTGACCGTCGACAGCGAATGGAAATACTCCTGTGAGTGGAACGGTGCCCACTGCGTGCAAGTGGACGATCCTCACTATTGAATAACATGTCGCTTGACCTCGAGCGGTCTAACATGTTTTCTGCGTATTGACCGAGCAAAACGAGATCTCCGATTCAACTCGACCGTTCGTCATTTGGTTTGTGTGTTTGTTGCGCAGTTTTTGCCAAACGCGTTGACCGATTGTTTTGAAATTTGGTACGGAGATACCTTGTATAAAGCCCGAACAATGTGTGTAAGTTTTTTCGTTCACTTCCGTTTCAAGAAGACGGCCTTTGATTTAACGATGACGAGTGTAGTTGCTGGTTATTTCTTGTAATACTGACTGAACGGCTCGTCCTATCAAAATTTTACAATATTGCAACATGGCTACCGAAACACATATTTAAATAATTAGGATTACGACCTATTTTCTTCCGTCTAGTGGTCTATTTACTCACCTCGTAACGGCTACGCTGTTTCGAAACCTTACTGTTTCGTCTTCAGGTCAAATCCCTCTGTCGAGGTCGTCACATAGTTAACAAAACATCGAAAACACACGTCACAAACACTAAACACAATGTAATTACATTTTTTAGTGACGTGTGTACGTTTATGACGTGTGTTTTCAATGGTTTGTTAACTCTGTGACGACCTCGACATTTCGTATTACGGCCTGAAGATGGAACAGTGAGGTTTCGAAACCGCGGTAGCCTTTACGAGATGAGTGAAAAAGATCACTAGACGGAAGAAAATAGGTCAATAAAATGTTGCAGCTTCGTAAAGAAAAAGCGTAGAATTTCCAGTGAAGTTGTCCGGTAACATTTTTCGTAAATATTACGGTACCGGTTACATTGGCGGAAAGGTTACGAGCGCATCGGAGTGGTGTCCAGGCAATTAAGTGAGACTATATTACGAGGTCTACTGTTATCAGTGAGGGGGAACTCATTCTAATTTCAACTATAGTTCCATAATGTATTAAGCTGATACGGAGCTCCATCATAAACTTTGTCCGCTTCTCCTTTAAGTGCTTCGATAACCTGCACAGTTTTAAATAGCACCACTATAAAACCATCCTAATAAAAAAAAACTTAGGCAGTGCGGGACTGACCGACAGAAGTGACTTCTTTTTGCATGTCTGACGGTATACTTTTTCAATTTTATGATTTAATTATTTTTATAAAAATTTAGATGCATGCAGGAAGGGCAACACTTAAAAATTATTTTCGTATTAAATTTCGCGCATGTGTAGGTACACAACTTAAAAAAATAACTGAAACTGTCACAGACTATGAATTTGAGTATCTTAGGCTATATAAGGGACTTTAATAGTTAATCAGTTTATAATCCTACTTTTAACAGTAATACTGTCTAAATATAATAATAAATATAATATTTGTGATTCTTGCATTCAAAAATTGGTATCGCTCATACGTTAAATAATTTAACTACACAAATTTAGAAAATACACGTTTTTAAAATTAACAAGAACAATAAACATAACCTCAATTGAAATGATATTGAAGCTATTGTGCGAAATCAGCTGTTTAGAAGTAGTCACTTCCAGTCTAGATATATACAAGAACAACATATGCTGTGGCGTATGCATTACGGATTCAAGCGTGACGCGAAAGCAAATATTTATAACAATGTTTTGTCAACCGCGACCAAACAAGTTTTCACTTCAGAAATACTTTTTGTTAATCACTAAACAAAAATTAGAGCGTTCCGTGACGGCAAACTGAATTTTCCCCCGAGCAAAACATACGCCTATACCCCGCGATAAGAAGTAATCACTTCAAAAATCTATTTGGTACAATTTTTTCGACTCTTTAGTTTTGCGACTTACGAAGTAGTTGTAAAACTCCGCCAAAAAGACGCGGCAGCGTTCGGACCGGATTGCACGCTGACATATGTTATTGCGCCATTTATTTGATAAACTATTACGTCACAATGCGTCACGTTGTGAGATAACGAAAATTTATTAAATCGTGTAACGCAGGTTCAGAGAATACAGCCTACAACAACACAAACACGCGTATTTACGCGGCTTTGTACACTGTTTACGTTCCGAGAAAACATCAGCCGTGGTTTCCGCAAGTTAGGTAATCTTTATTTTTGGAAACGGAAAACGATGACGAAACCGCTTGAATGTAAACGATTTTTCGCGGTTGATTGCAAAAACCGCACGAAAGTTAAACGAGTGACTAGGTGATGATAATTGTTATCATCGCGTCGGGCGTCTTGTGTCCTAGACATAAACAACACAACCTAGATAGTACTAACCACTGATCTATGTACCACATTACATAGCCTACTATACGCATAAAGTAGACTATTATCTTCTTGAATTTCGAAAATGCAATACAAACCTCTCATTGAAATGATGGAAGTAAATTTTAAAAAAAGTAAGAAAATTAACATCACATAAACGAACATTTTAGCGAATATGTTTGTATTTTATAATTAAAATACAAAAATGAACCCTGACCGCTGTTAAGTTAAAGTTCATACTTTCAAATAAGTTTGAAAATTGAAAATGCTAATTTAAGCAGATTCTAACGCTGATTGTGGTGGTTTCCAGAAAATAGTTTTACCAAAATCAATCATTTTTGCGCTAAGGTCGAATCAAATTGCAAAGACACACACACACACACACACACACACACGCACGCACGCACGTATGCAATCAAAATCTTTAAAAACATCTTTAACAGATCGCGATTGGGTTTAGGTCTTACCGTGATGACCGCTCCAATAGCTCATTTTCAAATGGAAATTCCCCAATAAAGGTCTGTCAAACTGATTCTCCGTTCAGCTTGTTGAGGTCCGTTTCAACTCGACGGTTCATCTTGAACTGCGAGTGTTTGTTTGTTACGCAGTTTTGGCCAAACGCATTGACCGATTGTTTTAAAATTTGGTACGAAGGTACCTTGTATAAAGCCCGGATTTTTTACTCTTCACTTCCGCTTCAAAGTTATGGCTTCCGATTTAACGATGACGTGTGTAGTTGCTGGCTGTTTTCTGTAATACTGGCTGAACGGCAAGACCTAACATAATTTTGACCGCTTAGTTTAGAAAGAGCATAAAATTTCCAATAAACATAAAATTGTCAAGTAAAATTTTCTCTAGATATTACGGTTACCGGTTAAATTGGCGAAAAATGTTACGAGCGCGTCACAGCGCTGTCGTAGGGCGGTGGCAAAGCGATTAATTAACAATATACTGTGAGATCTATTGTTCATTGAACAGTATAATTTATGTTTTATTTAATACGTCATCATAAATCTCGTAAAAAAAAAATATTAAAATGAAAAAAGGTGAACAGTTGGAGGTTTTTGGAAAAAGGCGAAAACAGCGGGAGAGGTTGTTATCGCCTAGTATTTTGAACCGCTCGTAACACGTGGCGTTTTACAAACTTTCCAACTTTAAACAAGTTGTTTGTAAAGACTCGGCGTGGTGGTTTTGTGATCAAAACTTCACGTTTTCACAGAATCGCCGGAAACAACCGACACCGTTGGCATTTTGAAACAAACTGTCGTGTCATCATTGTTGTAAGAACAATACAAACGCTGTACGAAAGCAAACACTTCCGCTTTGGTAAACCGCTATAATGAAATACACGACGTTTATGCTTATTGCGTGCCGGTTATAAAAAGCACAGGATGCATAGTAAACACCGATAAACGGTGCATAATTTGCGCAAACTTTCTCTTATCGAAATTAAATATTTTAAAGGAGATACTCAATAACATTTATCAAAAGTTTGACATAGTAGTTAACGTCTCAGTCTGGCACACGGGGGGACGTTGTTCGATCCCTTCGCAGCCCAAATTGTTTTCAAGCTTATATGTGCTTTACGTCTTTTAGAAATAAATTTAAGTTCCGGAAGATGACGAAAAATCTGGAAATTATTTCATTTTGCGCGTGCGCAGTTTGCTACTGCCGATCCGTACAATTGTAAGTACTGGCATAAACGTCCATCCTTCCTCTTTAAAGACGGTTGCGCTGACTATTTTTACCCGAATCATTGAAGTTTGATCTTACTCTACAGAAACTTACGGGTCGGTAACTTAGAAATCAAAACATATGGGACGCTCCCTCGATAACCGAACCAAACATATAAATCGTGTATCACGTTTTTCTCGATTCCACGTTTTTATTAATTAGTTGATGTTGCTCTTCAGTCATAACTCTTTTATTAATTGTAACATTTCCGTCTTTAATTTAATTTTTTCGTTTTAATTTATTTTCTAATCGTTGTAGTATCGTTGTTCTTCATTTAAAGCACATATTTTTTAAAATAATTTTACTGTCCATTTTATTTAGAAATTGAATCTTTCACATAACCTCAATTGAAGTGTTATTGAAGCAACAGCTGTTGTGCGAATCAGCTGTTTAGTAGTTAGCTAAATATACTAGTATATACAGTAAGGCATTGGCAAGCATCGCGCAAAATCTATCACAACCAGTCCTAAAACATGATACGTGTTAAAACTTTGATCGGAACTATCGATAAAAACCCTATAAAATCGAAATAATTCATCAAAATCACATTGGTCGTATATGCACAAAGCATATTTGAAATATGCGGGTCGGAAGTAAATCGACAAAAAACTAATTGTAATAATACATGACCGAAAATTGAAACCTAACTGATGAAAGGATTTTGAAAAATTATGCCTTTTTTTATTGGTAGCTTCCGAATTGTATTTTTTTATCAATAACACTATTGAATCTTAGAAAGTTTTTGCAATGTTTGTGTACTTCTTGGCTCGGTCACTCACAGAACTGCCGTTTTCTTACCGAATTAGCGTTTACGCGCTAATGGTACTGTGCCGAGATACAGACAGACATAAGGTTACCGTCTTGGGTTAAAACAATATAACCTAATAAAAAGCAGACCAACTAGAACAGCAATAGACCTATTGGCCTAGTTGTTATGTTATGACACTAACACTGCAGGCCTACCTATGAAGGTCGGAACAATTAGGTTCAATCATAGCACAGTCAGAACTTCCTTGCTTTGGTAACATAACCTAACTTTACAGTGCTTCTGCGACAAGCTTTTTACTTTATCATTAGTAGCACTTTGCCGTCGGAAAATCAGCTGTTGCAGGAGCCGTCATGGAAAGACCTTGAAATGAGCACCGATCCTGACCTTTAGATAATTGTTAAGCGGTATAAAACGTACTTGTCCAAGCTATTTAACAAAATACAATTTTTGTACTATCGGTTAAAAATTGCAACCATCAGATCGGATTCAAAATTGGTACAGAAAATTTACTTTTTTAATAGATTGTATGAATCCGTTGACCAGCAAGATGCGTTGTACAACTTGAAAATGGCGGCCGTTACAAATCAAAAATCACTGCTTTTATCATTCCTTTTTTTAAAGACTGATTTTGTTATTATTGTCAACATTAAAATCTGCAAAAATTAGCACTTAAAATTTTCTATGTAATTTAAAAATTTAAAATGCTAATTTACGCAGATTTTAACGCTTATTATAATGGTGAGATCATAAATTCAAAATTGTTTAAAATAAGAAAATTGTGATATAATAAAACAAATAGCTTACAGAGAAAATTATGTAAGGCCTGTTTTGCTCATATTTGGTATATGAAAAAAATTTGTTTTTTTATAAAGTTTGTTTTTAAAAAACGGGAAAGTACCACAATTATTTTCACGAAAACGTCATTTCGAAAATCGTTCATTTTACGCTGGCTGAGTTTGTAACTACGATTGTCAGAACAGTACTGAAACAAACGCCCATTGTTCCTCTTTAAAACGGAACTAAGATGGCGGTTGTATGCGTATTTGTAACCGAGTAATCGCAGTTTGAAATTACTGCGACAGATACTGTCACGCATTGTCTACCCGCGAGTGGCATCGATTTGTCTATCCTCAAACAAGCAGAAATGTCCTCGCTTAGGGGCATATTACACTGTCAAAGATATGTCAAATATTTGATGACACTTTGACCATATATCGTGTTCAAATATTTGTCAAAGTTGATGTATATAAAAACATTACATTCGCCAAATGTCTTTGATCAGCTGGGTTATTTACTATATATTTTGGGGTTATGTTTACTCATGTGCAGTAGCTGTAATGGGTCGAAATAATGTTGACTTGTTATACCTGCGCTAATCTTGCTTTGGCGAAAACGAGAGTAAAACGAAAAAACCATAGATACAAAGAAGAATGCTAGGTGTAAATGCCATTATTATTAAAGAATTAAATTTGAAAGACTGTGATTCAAATAGGCGATTTTTAAGAATGAGTATGTTTTAAATCTCTGTTTTGTAATCATTAGTGTGGATATTCCACAAACACTTTTTCATATTTTAGAATTAATGTTTTACTGCTTCAAACGTCCATTACATTTTCGCCATCGTTTTTAAATTGTATGCAACGAAAGAAACCGGTATTTTGAGGTTATCACTATGTGTTTTGAAAATCTTTGTCAAAGAGTCGTCAGAGTTTGATAAAAGAGATGGTTCATCAAAGAACTGTCATCAAGCTCTTGTATCAAAGAAATTTCACGTTTCTATGATATTGTAACATACCCCTTACTGGAAAAATATCATTACAAAATCTGTTTTAATTAAAACTTTTCAAATTTTTCCGTTTTAAAAATTATACCCGGCCATTTTTAACACTACACCCGGCCAAAAATCAACACAACACGCCGTCCTTCTTGTATCAAATTGTGCTTTTTCTCAAGAGACAAATAAGTGTATAAAGTTATAATAGTGTTAGAAAAGCGCGATTGTTGTGACATGCACTATGTGGCAACGCTGTAAAGTCGGCCATCCGCCTACTTTAGTGCTGGCTACAATAGTCATTACGTTGTCTAAGCATATACAATGTAATTATCAACATGTCAATGCAATTAATTATAATAATCACTTTTGTTATTTCTTCCTCGTCGTTAAAGGCATAAATATTAAATTTACAATTAATAAGGATTTATTTGCTATTAACTATCTCAACCGTCAACAACAAACACAGCCTCAGCTGAAATAGTGTTATGGCAGGAACAGCTGGTAAAAGTCATATGTTTAGGTGAACATTACCTCCATCGCCAGTCAATATAGCATTAAATAGTAATAATAATAGCATTCCGTTAAGTATTTAGACCTTACGTTTTTAGCGACCAGTGAGTTATTAGAGCGGCCATCATGGTAAGGCACTTGAGAGTCTATAATACTGTACATATAGATCTCACTGGGTAGGAAATTGTATGACTGAAAATTGAGAACGCCATCTATGAGAAGGGAAATGAAACATGTACTTTTAGGCTGAAAATGGAGAACGCTATCTATGAGAAGGGAAATGAACCATGTACTTTTAAGTTAGCTTTTGCCTTGAGTCTATAAGCCTAATACATAAAGATCTCACTTTATAGGATATTATGTGACTGAAAATGGAGAACGCTATCTATCAGAAGGGAAATGAACCATGTACTTTTAGGTTAGCTTTTGCCTTGAGTCTATAAGCCTAATACATAAAGATCTCACTTTATAGGATATTATGTGACTGAAAATGGAGAACGCTATCTATGAGAAGGTAAATGAACCATGTAGGCTACTTTTAAGTTAGCTTTTGCCTTGAGTCTATAAGCCTAATATATAAAGATCTCGCTTTATAGGATATTATGTGACTGAAAATGGAGAACGCTATCTATGAGAAGGGAAACGAACCATGTACTTTTAGGTTAGCTTTTGCCTTGAGTCTACAATGCACGAGATTTCACTGTATAGAATATTATGTGACTGAAAACAGAGAACGCTATCTATTAGAATGTAAATGAACCATGCACTTTTAGGTTAGCTTTTGAGACCACAATTAGGTTATTTGTTAATGTATGAATCACTAATGATATTGATTCGAGTGTAAGATAAATTCTCGTCACTGAAGCAATTTACAGACTCAAGGATGGACAGGTAGAAAAACGGAGTCAGAGAGCTCTGATGTCAGGTTTTGGTACTACGTGCATTTTACCTTTCATTCTGGCATCCTGATTTTAACATTGAGTGGAAGCTCTATGTACTGTATACTAAAGGATAAGGACCTTGAAATGAGCGCGATCCTGACTTCAAAAATCATTTTTTATAAAGCGTGGCCTACTTTTACAAGCTATTGACAAAAACAATATTTAATTACCAAATTTTGATTTAAACGGCGCAAAAAATAATTTTTGGTAATATTTTGGGCTCACCAAAATCCGGCCAGCAGATTCAAAATTACGGCCATTAAAAAAATCGATTTCACCATCGTTAAAATCTGCATAAAATAGCATTTTTAATTTTTAAGCGAAATTAAGAAAATGATTTGAACATGCGTAATTTTGGCATTTTCAGTATAAAATCATTTGGATGCACAATATACTAAATTTATGTAGATATTAATGCTGACTAAGAAGGACGGTGATATCAGATTTTTAAATGATTTTTGATAAATAATTTTAGAAATTCGCTTTTATGACGTCTGCGAGACAGCTGCGTGCACGTTTGTTTTTATATTTATAAAGCATACGTAGTATGTGCTCACGTTTACCAACATAACAATACTTTCTATTGTAACGCAAGTGTTTCAATAAGGTTATACAAACAACAGCATACTAACTATATCTCAGTTCGCTATACAGTACTGTACATGATTGTATTTCGACTTGCTATCGCATTTGTTGAGTGTTTGCGATAAGATTGGGCAAGCAGTGACCTCGCTAGGTCAAAAGCGGCCCACAAGTCTTAAGTAGTGACGGTTTGCATTTAACAATCAATTATTATTAATACAGTGTATTAAACGAACCTATTTAGATAAAATAGTCTATATACTCTTTCATTTGAAGGAAACTAATCGCAGCTATCGATTTGATAGAAGCAAATTTTCAAAAGTGATTTTCTATCTTGCCCTCTTTTTCAATCTCTGCTATCACCAAGCGTTAAAATCTTTGTATATTAGAAATTTTAAATTCATTAAAATTAGAAAAATGAATCCTGTCCGCCGTCAAATTTAATCTTAATTTCAACGGATTTTGAAAATTCAAAGTGATTTATGATGAAATTAGATTTACGAAGACATTTAAGACGAAAAATATTATGAATTTTAAACTTTTTTAAAAAAGGTGTGATTAGATTTGAAATGGCCGCCATTTTGAAATCGTTAAACGAATTTTGGCTGGTTAACGAATCTGTCCACGGCATAACTAAAATCGTTTTTCGCATAGACAACACACAAAAAAACGCGCGCGCGCACACACACACACACACAATATATATTGTGTAAATTTTAAAGACCAATCAAAATGTGATCTAGAGGTCAGAATTGCCGCTCATTTCAAGGTACCGGGTATAGGACTTACCATGATAGCAGCCTAATAGCTCATTTTGCAATGGAAATCCGCTATAACCGCAGCATTGAATGGGGAGGCTGTAAGCTATAAGCATGTTTTACAAAATGAATTTACACACACGTTTTAGCGAACTTCCATTGGAAAAATGAGCTATTAGAGCGGCGGTGTGTGTGTGTGTGTGTGTGTGTGTGTTTGTGTGTGTGTGTGTGTGTGTTCAGCAAGCTCAATTTCGCAATTCTGTTCCGATTCGAGTTAAACTTGTCACAAAAATCGATTATGATAATAGCAAGGACAAGTTCGTTAACCAGCAAAATCCGATCGAAAGTTTCAAAATGGCAGTTATTTTAAACCTTTAAAAATTCCTACCATTTTTGTCTTAAATATTTTCGAAAATCAAATTTCACCATCGTAATCAGCCTTTAAAAACTGTATCAATCAGCATTTTTAATTTTAAAAAATAAAAAATACGCCGTTTTGACGGCGTTCAGGGTTAATTTTCGTATTTTCAGTGTTTATTTTTAATGGTGAAATCACAGTTTCAAAAAGGGTAAGATAAAGGAAAATACTTCACTTCTATCACGTCAGCGAGACAGTCGCGTGCGCTATTATTATATTTTTGAGCAGAACTGATCGATTTAAATAGACCTAATCGCAGGGGTGTGCAGATTAGCTGCACCTATTGAGAAGAATTAGGCGTCCCTCGCGGTACCCGAATATAACTCTTACACTTACAACATTACACTTACGACTTTAACACTTTACACTCACACTTACATTTATGGAGGCGATAATAGCCTCATTGTGCTTTTCGCCTTAAAATAAAAAAAAATCGAAAGTTTTATAAATAATTAAAAGTTTCTATTGTGTTTCACCCTGAATCCCACTACAACAGTCGGTCAGCCGTCCCATTTGTTTTACAATCCGTTAACAACAGTTCTAGACAGCCTCTCCCAAGGAAAGGTCATTTTAGGACAAATTAACCAGGACAGTCTGGCCTATTGTTGGCTGAACACTTTCTAACCTTCACGTTTATTGCTCCGTATAACCTGTTACCTGTTCTGGCCGTCAACCAGTTTTCACGGCTGTATAGATTGGCCTTACACTTCAAACTTTACACTTTACACTATGACAGATCCGTGATGCGGTCACATGTCGGTGTCAGTGACGTGAAATGACAATTTCCAACGATAATTTTGTTTTATCAATAACATATTGTAAAAAATATGTTGACATATTTTATCACCGACTGACACAGTAGGCTCTACGCCTAAAAGTAAACATTTTATTTGTACTTCAAAGAACATTTAATTACAGTTATTAATTAATTCCCCGGCCAACGCTCTGATGTACTCCAACGCTGATTATACAGTTATTTATACTTTGTTGTGGCTCTTTCTACATGAAGCGGTCAAAATCATGATAGGTCTTGCCGTTCAGCCAGTATTACAGGAAATACATTCGTTACGGTTAAATCAAAGGCCGTCGTCATTTTGAAACGGAAGTGAATAGGAAAACTTCTTACGCATGCTTCGGACTTTATACAAGAATATTTCGCACCAAATTTCAAAACAACGTGTCTAAAACTGAGCACACTCGTCATCGTTAAATCAGAGACCGCCATCTTGAAACGAAAGCGAATGGGAGAAAATCTTACATATACGTCGTTCGAGCTTTATACAAGATAAATTCGTACCAAATTTCAAAACAATCCGTCTAAAACTGAGCACACTCGTCATCGTTAAATCAGAGACCGCCATCTTGAAACGGAAGCGAATGGGAGAAAATCTTACATATACGTCGTTCGAGCTTTATACAAGATAAATTCGTACCAAATTTCAAAACAATCTGTCTAAAACTGAGCACACTCGTCATCGTTAAATCAGAGACTGCCATCTTGAAACGGGAGTGAATGGGGGAAAATCTTATACATACGTCGTTCGAGTTTTACATAAGATAACTTTGTACCAAATTTCAAAACACTTTGTCTAAAACTGAGCACACTCGTCATCGTTAAATCAGAGGCCGCCATCTTGAAACGGAAGCGAATGGGAGAAAATCTTACATATACGTCGTTCGAGCTTTATACAAGATAAATTCGCACCAAATTTCAAAACAATCTGTCTAAAACTGAGCACACTCGTCATCGTTAAATCAGAGGCCGCCATCTTGAAACGGAAGTGAATGGGGAAAATCTTATACATACGTCGTTCGAGCTTTATACAAGATAAATTCGTACCAAATTTCAAAACAATCTGTCTAAAACTGAGCACACTCGTCATCGTTAAATCAGAGGCCGCCATCTTGAAACGGAAGTGAATGGGAGAAAATCTTATACATACGTCGTTCGAGTTTTACATAAGATAACTTTATACCAAATTTCAAAACACTTTGTCTAAAACTGAGCACACTCGTCATCGTTAAATCAGAGACCGCCATCTTGAAACGGGAGTGAATGGGGGAAAATCTTATACATACGTCGTTCGAGCTTTATACAAGATAAATTTGTACCAAATTTCAAAACACTTTGTCTAAAACTGAGCACACTCGTCATCGTTAAATCAGAGGCCGCCATCTTGAAACGGAAGTGAATGGGAGAAAATCTTACACATACGTCGTTCGAGCTTTATACAAGATAAATTCGTACCAAATTTCAAAACAATCTGTATAAAACTGATCACTCGTCATCGTTCAATTAGAGGTCGCCATCTTGAAACGGAAGTGAATGGGGAAAAATCTTATACATACGTAGTTCTAGCTTTATTTTTATTTATTATTTATTACTTTTTTTTTTTCAAGGCGAAAAGCACAATGAGGCTATTATCGCCTTCCTTAATGTAAGTGTGAGAGTAAAGTGTTAAAGTCGTAGTGTTGCAAGTATGTGTGTTAGACTCGGGTACCGCAAGGGACGTCTAAATCCTCTCAATAAGTGCAGCTAGTCTGCACCCCCTGTGGGGAGTTCGAGCTTTATAGAAGATAAATCCGTACCAAATTTCAAAACAATTGTTTAATGCGTTTGGCCAAAACGCAAAGTTAGATTAAACTATACAAGACAGATTTTTACGAAAATTTGCAAGTAGACCTGGCATCGGATTTTCTCAAAACCGGCTATATGGATTTTATGAAATTTTGCTCAGAATCTTCTAGTATTAAAACAAAAATTGGGGTAGCTATTCAACTAAAAATCTGATTTGTAGTTTTTTTTACAAAAAAGCTTCGACAAGCATTCTTTGAAAAATTTAAAAATAAAGTAAATATGCGGCACGGGTAAACCAGACCTAAGTAACATCAAATTTAATCAAAATCGGCCAATCAGTTTAATATCCAGTGATGTGTATATAAGATCGATTTTTGACGATCGCCAAAATATATCTGTACTTCGTAAAGGCCGAAAGGAAAAGGCAATATTTAATGGCTTTCAAAATAGGTCTATCAGGTAAATTATAAAGGAGAAAAACTCAACGTTTTGTAAATGTATGTTTAAAATCAGAAACGTCAAATAAACCGTGACTACTTTCTTGCTTAATTGCTCATCAACCAGTAATAATTGTTTTTACAAGCTGTACGTCCTTCTTTCCTTGTCAATTGCTTGAGTTGCCTTGAGTCTGTTTTAATTACTTTGCTCGACGACAGAGCGCTGTAATGTCGCATGTCAGTCACTTCACTGATGCTGTTTACTCAAGCTGACAAACGATAGTTAAATCAGCTGTAACATTATTGTGTACGAGTCTTGTAACTTGATTTGACGCATGCGCAAAGAGAATGTTTGCCGTCACTAATCCGTTGCATTGCAGATCGAGTGGCCTGTTTTTTGTTATCAACGAGATGATAGTGCAAAAGCATTGCACAAACTTTCTTACGTTAGATTAAAAATTATTGAAAGTGGACTCTTAAGTGTTCAAACAAAACGAATATATATATATATATATATATATATATATATATATATATATATATATATATATATATATATATATATATAAAATAAAAAAAATCAATGCGTAAGTTGTTTAAAATTACAGGTAGTCATTAGGCTCCGCAGGCAAAACCAAAGACCCTTTTAAATACGCGCGTATATGTGTCTGTCGGTAAAACGCTCGAAAACGGTGTGACCGATCGTTATAAAATCTGACGAAAATGGTATCTGTAGCGACCCAAAAACATAGGGCTGACGGTAAAAATATTTGCACGTCGCGTGATGCGCGTGCACAAATTTATATTGGAAACCCACTTACAGTAAAAGATCAGTTTTTTAATACTAATTCGTATCGATCAGCTGATTTCATTGAACAGCTGATAGGCTGTAATACGTTTTAGGTTATGTTGTTAAAAACTAGTTATAGTAAAAGATCAGTTGTTTTATATTTATTCGTACGATCAGCTGATTTCATTGAACAGCTGATAGGCTATGAAAAGTTTTACGTTATGTTGTTAAAAACCAGCTATGTTAATTTGTCGTGTTTTCGAAGAAATTATCGTAATTAAAATAAAAAGAAGAGAAAACATGATTTTTATTTTTTGTTTAATAACTGAAATTAATTTTTTCCTACTACCTGCTCATCGTTGAGTGTATAAATTGCTGCAGTGATGTGAATTTTTTCTTATTCTCGGTTAAACTTAATTAATATCATTAGTGATTCACACATTAACAAATAACCTAACTGTAGTTCCAAAAACTAACCTAAAAGTACATGGTTCATTTCTCTTCTGATAGATAGCGTTCTACATTTTCAGTCACAAAGTTTCCTGTAATCTGTATGAAAGTCATTGTAAACGTACTTGTGTATAGTTGATAGTAATTTACAAGGTCAAGCACATACGGTCTTTCACCATATGCTTTGAAAGTATGTGAGCTAACATTGTATTTTTCACTCATATCCGGTTTCTAGAACATTTATTTAATGCTTCAATAATAAATCCTAGATTAAAGTAATAGCTAATTAAATTTTTCATTATGTTTCTAAAAAATATTTAATCAAAAATTATCTAACCTTTAGTTAACTTATCATTAACTTTAAAGAATGATTAATTAGAGGTAAAATGGCCGTTTTCAAACATATGATAAAATATATGTTGTAATTTTTTAGGTTATGTTAACTGTTTACTTGTAGGCCGCTTCGGTGGCCTAGTTGATAGCGTACTGGGCTTTCACACCGAGGACCCGGGTTCGATTCCCGGCCAGGGCTTGGCATTTTCATACGCTATAAATCATCCCATCGTCTAGCCCAAGTGTGCACAACAGTCGGACGTTAAACACAAAAAAATAATAAAATAAAAAAAAAGAAAATAAATAAATAAAAAAACTGTTTACTTGTTTCCATAGTTACATTGTGCTATTCGTTTTTGAGTACTGTAGGCTGTTACATCTTGGGGAGGATGGCACACTCGTATCAATAGTTAGCGGCAGATACTTCGAAATTAGACTTAAAACAATGCATTCTTCACGGAACCTAAATTTAATCTTGAATTCTTCATTAAAAATAAAAATAAAATGAAATTAAAGTTCTAATATTTAAACAACCCAATTAATTCTGTTAATTCTTAATTGGAACTAACATTATAATTTGTTAATAGTTATGAATTCATTGCATATAAGGCAACAAAATAAATTTATAGGTTATGTTAGGTTAAATTAATAAAAGTGTAATCTTCTGTTAACTGAAATTAATGATTTAATTATAGATTAATTTAATGATGGATTAAATAAATTTAATGAATGTTTAAGAAACCGGCTATTAGTCAGTATTTATTTAGTCTACTTGAATTACGTCACACCTTGCATTTAGTATTGTGTAATAACAAAATATGAATAATACGAAGTATATTTCTTAACGTTTTCTATCTTTGTTTTCAGGCGAACTGCTGGTTCTGGACAAAATCGTGTGCATTTTAACCTGAGCAAAGCAAACAGGTTAGTTTTGTTAATTGCTATATAGTTCTATAAATAATAGTTCAAAGAACAGCAGACCTCGAAGTAATACACAGAGCGCTCTACGACAGCTCTCGTAACTTCTTCCGGCAATTTAACCAGTATATTTACGAAAAATGTTACTGGACCGGAAGTTCTATGCTCTTTCCGGTCAAAATTATTATAGGTTTTGCCGTTCAGCCAGCATACAGGAAATAACCAGCTCTTAACATTGAATCAGAGCCCACCATGTGGAAACCGAAGCGAATGGGAATAAATCTTACATATATGTCTTTCGGGCTTTATACAAGGTATCCCCCGCAGGGGGATGCAGACTAGCTGCACCTATTTGAGAGGATTTAGACGTCCCTTGCGGTACGTTTAACACACAGTTACACTTACAATACTGCACTTACGACTTTAACACTTTACACTCACACTACATTTAGGGAGGCGATAATAGCCTCTTTTCGCCTTAAAATAACAAAACAAAACATTATTGTGCACATTAGTCCGACTATTGTGCACACTTGGGCTAATGCAGACGATGGGATGATTTATAGCGTATGAAAACGCCAAGCCCTGGCCGGGAAACGAACCCGGGTCCTCGGGGTGAAAGCCTAGTACGCTATCAACTAGGCCACCGAGGCGGCACAAAAAAAAATCGGCCATTCAGTCATTCAATTGACTGAAAATGACATTGAAGGGTTTTTTTTGTGTTTAACGTCGACTATTGTGCACACTTGGGCTAATGCAGACGATGGGATGATTTATAGCGTATGAAAACGCCAAGCCCTGACCGGGAATCGAACCCGGGTCCTCGGGGTGAAAGCCTAGTACGCTATCCACTAGGCCACCGAGGCGACGACATTGAAGGGATATCGTTTTTCTGATTCGCAACAGTTGATGGCAAATGCGACCAAACGACTAAACAAAATATCCAGAAATGGCTTCAGGATTGTTTCCAACAATTGTGTGAACGGTGGAAGAAGTGTGTACATACAGGAGGAGAGTATTTTGAAGGAATAAGGTTAAAATATTATACGTACTTTCAATAAATTTTCAGTGATCAATTCCGGGAATTTTTTTTGAATCTTCCTCATATACAGTAGAACTCTTCAAATCCGACTTCTTGGGATTCGGATTAACATGTCAGATCCGTTAAAATAATAAACAGATTAGCATGCCTGCCTGATTACATCAAGTTAAATGGGATTCCAGTACGTCCAGCTAAACGTGAACGCACTTAGGTTATACAAAAACCGAATGACATCTCGGAGCAGTTTTCTAAATAATTGGAAACTTTCGCACGCGCACGCCATTACGCTCCAGGTATGTGGGGCAGATTCCAGGCATTCGCTAGCAGTCGCTCCAGATCCCGCGAAGAATATGACAGCGCAACTGTACTTTAGATGTGGTTTTTGTCAGCTCCTGGACTACGAAATTCGAAAATATCTTTGCAAATCAGATCTTTGAGTAGTAAACGTAAAAGGGTTTGAAAAAAGTTTTTTAATTAAAAAAAAAGTTCGAGGTATTGACAAACCAAATTCCAAAGCAAACGATCGTTTTATAGACATGTAAACGAATAAATATCGATGAAAAAACAAACGTTTTTTGCTCAGCGGGAGATGTGAAAAGAATTCGTCAATCAGTATGGCATAACCGATTTTTAGCAGTCAGCATTTTTCACTTTGTACTTAGTATAAAGATAAAGTAAAATAAAGACAGAGTCGGTAATCGAACTATAAAAACTATCGAACGTAGATTATTCGATTGCTGATAATATCACCGCTCTTAGCAATGCACACTAATGGAAAATGTTCGATAGTTTTGGCAGTATAAACGTGTACTATTTTTTTTTGTTTTTCTTTAAGAAATTCAAGTGACCGTCGTTTTGATTATTTCTTTGAATCTAGATCTTAACATTGCAAAATGTCAACTGTAATTAGTAAGAAAAACAAAATGGCGGATAGCTTATGCTATCTTCTTTTTATTATTGAACACGCAGTCGGTACGTGGTGACATTCCATGGTATCCAGGGAATTTAAAACACTTACAAAAGCTTCATAAAAATTCTTTATTATTCCGTACCATTTTTAGGCAATACAAGTTATAAAATTAGAAACTTAATCTTAGATAAAACTAATTATAGGCCAGCTTTTTACAGTACATCGTCAACAATAAAGATAAAATAGATCTTTTACTAAACAGAAGTTGTCTGTGAAGAGTGCCTCTATGATGTAGGACAATGTGGAAGGGCTGTAAAACTCGCATTAAAGAAAATTTCAGTTGTTGGAAATATGAAAAAATTACTCAAATTTTGCTAATCGTTTATTAGAATCTGGCCATTCTTTTAATTTGAACCATAGCCTATCAATGTGATCCATAAACACGAAAAAGGTATATAACTAAATAATTTAGAATTCTAGAACTAAATAGATTTGTAAAAATCCGAATTTTAATTTAAATGAACAGACTAACTTCAACCCTCTCCTTTACTTAAACCTATTGTTTAGGGGATTTTCCAACCCGCTGCTCACTGACTTTCAGACAATGTCAATTCTTTCTTGCTTCAACTTCCTCTTTCCAGTTGTAACATCAGCTGTATTACTATGTAAGCACACTACATAGTATACTACATTACATAGTATACTATGTCCGAGTATGCCTCACAACGAAACATATGTCATAGAATAATAATTAATTTTTACAAAACTAAAAACTATTATAAACCTGGTTATATCTTCTTTTGATTTTGATTATAAACAAAAGAACCGTTATGGACTTTTATTGTAGGTTTTGTTGACTTTTTTCTTTATTTTGAATCATACAACGACCCTAATTTCACCCCGCGTATAGGATGTTACGGAATACCCTGCACTCTCTCTCTCTCTCTCTCTCTCTCTCTCTCTCTCTCTCTCTCTCACACACACACACACACACACACACAAATATATATATATATATATATATATATATATATATATATATATTTAATAATAATAATTATTATTATTATTTGCGTATAGACCCTGTTGGATCACGCAAAGCACTCCGACTCATGTATTGTTCCTTCTAATCCTCCACACCTCCCTCATCCTGTCCCCATGGATCCTCTTCCGCTCCTCCGTCCATTTTACCCCTGCTCTCTTTGGGATTTCATTCTCTGGGACCTTCCAACCGAGCATCTTTCTCCTGTAAGCGTGTCTATCTTCAACATCTGTTGAGTCTATTTCTGCGTCATGTAGGTCTATTCTGACTTGTGCGATCCACGACGTTGTTGATTTGACTCCTTGTATATACTTAAGGATTCTGTTGGCAACTCTCGTTGTTGGGAGTCTACTGATGTGTCCATAGAACCGAAGCCTCCTTCTTCTGATATCTGCTGCCAGGTTCGATATCTTCTCTGTGGTCTTCTGGGAGTGCAACCTGTATCCATCTTCTGTTAATCTCGGGCCAAGGATCTTCCTCAAGATTTTGCGTTCTTCCTTCAAAATACCCTCCATGGTAGCTTTTGTGTGGAGTGCTAGCATCTCGCTTGCATATAATACCTCCGGTTTTATGACTGTGTTGTAGTGTCTATATATATATATATATATATATATATATATATATATATATATATATATATATACAGAAGATGGATACAGATTAACAGAAGATGGATACAGGTTGCACTCCCGGAAGACCACAGAGAAGATATCGAACCTTGCAGAAGAGGAGGCTTCGGTTCTATAAACACATCAGTAGACTCCCAACAACGAGACTTGCCAACAGAATCCTTAAGTATATACAAGGAGTCAAATCAACAACGTCGTGGATCGCAAAAGTCAGAATAGACCTACATGACGCAGAAATAGACTCAACAGACGTTGAAGACAGGCACGCATACAGGAGAAAGATGCTCGGTTGGAAGGTCCCAGAGAATGAAATCCCAAAGAGAGCAGGGGTAAAATGGACGGAGGAGCGGAAGAGGATCCATGGGGACAGGATGAGGGAGGTGTGGAGGATTAGAAGGAACAATACATGAGTCGGAGTGCTTTGCGTGATCCAACAGGGTCTATACGCAAATAATAATAATAATAATTATTATTAATATATATATATATATATATATATATATATATATATATATATGTGTGTGTGTGTGTGTGTGTGTGTGTGTGTGTGTGTGTGTGTGTGTGTGTGTGTGTGTGTGTGTGTGTGTGTGTGTGTGTGTGTGTGTGTGTGTGTGTGTGTGTGTGTGTGTGTGTGTGTGTGTGTGTGTGTGTGTGTGTGTGTGTGTGTGTGTGTGTGTGTGTGTGTGTGTGTGTGTGTGTGTGTGTGTGTGTGTGTGTGTGTGTGTGTGTGTGTTTCTTAGCTTCTGACTCTTTCGCATTTTTGTTCCGATGTGATTAAAACTTGGTACTAAAATCAGTTTTCTTAAAATTTTTACCATTTTTATTTACACTTCTTTAAAAATCTGATTCCACCAATATATTTATTTTTTATTTATTATTATTTATTTTTTTTTTTTTTTTTTGGTATTTTAAGGCGAAAAGCACATTGAGGCTATTATCGCCTCCCTAAATGTAAGTGTGAGTGTAAAGTGTTAAAGTCGTAAGTGTAGTATTGTAAGTGTAAGTGTGTGTTAGACTCGGGTACCGCAAAGAACGTCTAAATCCTCTCCTGCGAGGTTCACCAATATAATCAGCGTTAAAATCTGCATATATAAATATATAGCACAGGCTGCAATAAAATGTTACAAAATTCGGTCAGGGTTTATTTTTTTGTATCTTTAACACAAAACACAAATATCATAACGTTTACTGCGTTACCGGTTCCGTGACGCCAGCGAAGTATTCTATTTACCTAAGGTCCGTACATTTGCCGCAACTGCCGTTACACGGCGGCAGAGCCGGGCGCAATGTCACCTAGATAAAACCAGCTTCGATCACCGGTCGTGACTCAAGTCCAAGTAATGAACCCCTTTTCTGTAGAGACAATGAAACGACTTTCCATTGACCAGAGGTGATAAACGCCGGCCAGCTTCAGCTTTCCATATACAGAACATCCGAGGCAGGCGGCAGTTCGGACAACCGTATTGTTTTGTTTACGTACTTACTTACACGGAATTTATACAACACTCGTGAAATAGTTGCACAACATTTATACCAATAAAAACGTAACATTTAAGCACGCAAAACAACCATACAAAGTAATCCCAAAAATGTTGCTACACAAATCAGAAAATTTGCCTGAAATGAGCGCATCTGATTTTGTTCATACATCAAGGCTTATAACCAAAATCAGTGATTTACGGATCGTGTCTAAATTCAAAATAACCCTTTGCGGTATTTTTGGTTTTTTTCAATTTTATATCAGATCCGTAACTAAAGATTTGATGAGCTTCTTTGTGAACTATAGGCTAATTTCAGAGGAAAAGCGTTTTGTTAGTATATTCATAGGCTACATTTAGGCAGAGTGGCGGAGCGAAATTGCATTACGCATTCAAAACCTAACTTGCTCTCTTTAATGTAAGTGCAGCCACTGAAAGCTTAACGGAGATTAGTGGAGCCGAACGGCGTTGCTGGGCTCCGCTCTAGTCTAGTTCAGTTTTGAAGCTGACTCCGCTTCCCCACCGCGCATCCAAACTTATTATTTCTCGTTGCCTAGGTTACGGTTTTTAAACATAGTGGTTTCCCAGAATCCGTTACAGTAGGCCTAAATATTCAGACTTAAAAGATACAAACACGTTCGTTAAACTGACTGAACTTCCGGTTGCCGTTCTTCATTCTGCTCCGCTACGTATTTGGTTGACTGTCCTTAAGCTAAACTTTAGAGTATATTTTGTAAAAAATCTTATTTTTATATAAAATAAATACCTTAAGTAGTTCCACGATTTGGTTAAGTTGTATATGCTTGCCAAATTTCATCGAAATCGAACAGTTATTTTAATCTACAGCGGTGTTGTGTGTGTGTGTGTGTGTGTGTGTGTGTGTGTGTGCGCGTGTGTGTGTGTGTGTGTGTGCGCGCGCGTGTGTTGTGTGTGTGTGTGTGTGTGTGTGTGTGTGTGTGTGTGTGTGTGTGTGTGTGTGTGTGTGTGTGTGTGTGTGTGTGTGTGTGTGTGTGTGTGTGTGTGTGTGTGTGTGTGTGTGTGTGTGTGTGTGTGTGTGTGTGTGTGTGTGTGTGTGTGTGTGTGTGTGTGTGTGTGTGTGTGTGTGTGTGTGTGTGTGTGTGTGTGTGTGTGTGTGTGTGTGTGTGTGTGTGTGTGTGTGTGTGTGTGTGTGTGTGTGTGTGTGTGTGTGTGTGTGTGTGTGTGTGTGTGTGTGTGTGTGTGTGTGTGTGTGTGTGTGTGTGTGTGTGTGTGTGTGTGTGTGTGTGTGTGTGTGTGTGTGTGTGTGTGTGTGTGTGTGTGTGTGTGTGTGTGTGTGTGTGTGTGTGTGTGTGTGTGTGTGTGTGTGTGTGTGTGTGTGTGTGTGTGTGTGTGTGTGTGTGTGTGTGTGTGTGTGTGTGTGTGTGTGTGTGTGTGTGTGCGCGTGTGTGTGTGTGTGTGTGTGTGTGTGTGTGTGTGTGTGTGTGTGTGTGTGTGTGTGTGTGTGTGTGTGTGTGTGTGTGTGTGTGTGTGTGTGTGTGTGTGTGTGTGTGTGTGTGTGTGTGTGTGTGTGTGTGTGTGTGTGTGT
Organism: Callitettix versicolor; assembly: GCA_022606455.1. Classification (NCBI taxonomy): domain Eukaryota; kingdom Metazoa; phylum Arthropoda; class Insecta; order Hemiptera; family Cercopidae; genus Callitettix; species Callitettix versicolor. The sequence goes on from CM040184.1 coordinate 65,252,523, forward strand.
GTGTGTGTGTGTGTGTGTGTGTGTGTGTGTGTGTGTGTGTGTGTGTGTGTGTGTGTGTGTGTGTGTGTGTGTGTGTGTGTGTGTGTGTGTGTGTGTGTGTGTGTGTGTGTGTGTGTGTGTGTGTGTGTGTGTGTGTGTGTGTGTGTGTGTGTGTGTGTGTGTGTGTGTGTGTGTGTGTGTGTGTGTGTGTGTGTGTGTGTGTGTGTGTGTGTGTGTGTGTGTGTGTGTGTGTGTGTGTGTGTGTGTGTGTGTGTGTGTGTGTGTGTGTGTGTGTGTGTGTGTGTGTGTGTGTGTGTGTGTGTGTGTGTGTGTGTGTGTGTGTGTGTGTGTGTGTGTGTGTGTGTGTGTGTGTGTGTGTGTGTGTGTGTGTGTGTGTGTGTGTTTAATAGAAAGCCGCTGTTTTAAAGACCTGTAAAAGATCCACTGATATCTCTAAACTGATTTTTTTAACATCACCATACTACAATGTACAACGCAACGAAAACTTGTAACGCAATAAAAACATTGTTTTTTGAACTGTGCTACCATTGAAATTTTTGAAACTTCAAGATTTACAGAAAACGTCAAACGAAATACCTTGGTCATCTTTCAATGTGGCGGAAAACTTATGTTTTTTCATAATCTTTTAATCAAATAGTCAATTATTTTTGTCGGAGGCATTTTTCAGTTAAATCGTTAACTAACAAAATAGATCGCTGAAACTGGGAAACTCTACCGTTTAACACGTTAAAGTTTATGCAAATTTAGTGTGTAACTGATGGATAGTGCTCAAAGATCTCTAATAATTTTTATTTTGCCATCAGGCGACGTTACTTGAAAATACTGGTATTTAAGCAGCTGTTGAATTTCTAAACCACCAATAACGTGAAACTGCCACCAATATGTAGCATTAACCACATAACATAACTAGAGGCCATTTCTCTGAGTATTACCGATCCTCAGAGAAATGATATTCAAAATTTAAAAAATAATTATTAATTTAATGAGCAATTTTCAATGCCAAAAGTTCCAACGAATGAAAAGTTTAATTGAAAACGATCTAAACAGAAAAAAGTCTGATATAAAACGTTCAATCTAAAAAACAGTATAGAAGTAGAGTTTACTATAATATGTTTAAAAATCGGCTCTCATATTGTTGATATATTTAATATAAAACAAATAAAAATACACTTTTATTAGGAAGGAAGTTTAGTAATCTAATGGTTTCCAAGATTCTGAATAGTGGCATAATTAAAAGAAACTGTACAGTTGGGGATTTACCGGAGCTGCCTCAGTTGTATAGACCTATTTTGCTTGAAGGAAACACTCGCTTTCCGTAAGCCGAGCGATAAATTCACTTTAAAATCTGGCAGCGTGCGTGGTGACTGTTTAAGCTCTGATATAATTCTTGCTTGAGACATTAGGTGGATGTTTAGCGCCCAGACTGTGTAGGTGTTTGTTTGCAAGTCGGAGCATCCACAACTTGTCGATGGCTTTACGAAGTGCTAACAGATTTGTGCACATTGTTACACTCGTCAGCAGTCCTGATAAATCCAGTTTAAAGTCTCGTGAGTCCAAAAATCTGGATATTTCTCGATGTCTGTTAGTCTGTGTTATGAATGGTGGTGCATTGTGCGTGCGCGCACGCGTGTGTGAGAGTGATAGGGTGAATGCAGTTTAGGTGGAGCCTAGTTATTATATTTCCCAGTGTGTGAGTGGGCGTGGGTATTTCAGGGAAAATTGACGGTGTTTGGGTTGGTCCACAGTGATGTGTGTATGTAGGGTGAGTGAGTCCAGTATGCATGCAGTGTTTCAGTGTTAAAAATGGGGGGATAAAAAGATAAAATGTAAGGACTTGAAGGAGAAGGGGTTGCAGATGGATAGGGAAAGTTTAGTTTGTAAAAAAGGTTTCGTAATTTTTAAGGGGTTTGCAAGGGAAGTGTTACAGGTCAGAGTAATAGAGTAGGAAGGGTCAATGGTGATTTGGGAGAAGGGGAATAGAGGAATTAAAATAAAGGGATGAGTGAAGGATGATTAGGTGAGAGTCGCTATGGTTAGGGATGAGCCGAGGGGTGAGTAGGTCCAGTGTCCCAAGGACGAAGGGAGTGTAGGACGGACAAAGGGGTAGGCGTTAGGTTGGAATGGCTAGACATGGGGTAGTACGAATGGGCGTATGGATGGGTTAGGGAGGTGTGGTGTGAATTTTTGAATGGGTAAGGAAGACCACGGGACCTGGAGTGTTGCGTTAAGTCCCAGGCGCAACATGAAGGGGACCGAAAACTAGTCAACTTGTCGTGCGTGATCAGTTGGCGGACCTGAGACCAGTCAAGGCCTTTACGATTGCGCCAATATCCAATACTATTACGGGGACATAGGAAGCCCTGCTGGGGTTCACTTGTTGGATTCGTGGGGGCAGTGTCACAGGTAGATAATTCAATTATTCCCTTTCTTTTCTAGAGGAGGGTGGGTGATGGCGGATAGCCGTAAGGACTAGAAACGCCAACCTCTGTAGCAGTTCTAGCAAATCTTAAATAAACCAATGTGTCTGTTGTGCATATCTCCGGACGATTCGCACTAAAAGAATTGACAGATTTCGTTGATATTTTATCACAGGTGTAGTTTGGCAATATCTTAAAACAATTTAACTATAAAAAAATCGTCAATTTTTCGTTAAAAACAAAAAAAAATACTTGTGGCACTTGGGATAGTACCGACAGAAGCGAAGATTTGTATAGGTAATATTCATCTTCTTCTTCTTCTTCCAATGGCTCCTTTTGGTTCACACCATTTTGGATCTTGCCTCCTAATACAATCCAGGAAAGTCCTTTCGTCCCTGCTTCCCTCTATCCAGGCCCTCGCAGATCAGTAAGTGATATAGGTAATATTCATTAAATAATTTAACTACACGAATTTAGGAAATACACATTTTTAAAATTAACAATAACAGTAAACCTAACCTCAATTGAAATGATATTGAAGCAACAGCTGTTGTGCTAAAATCAGCTGTTTAGTAGTCACTTCAAGTCTACATATACACAAGAATACATATATGCTGTGAGTTATGCGTTACGGAATCAAGCGTGACGCAAAAGCAAATGTTTACATCCATGTTTTGTCAACCGCGACCGTAAAAATGTTTACTTAAAAATTCGTTCTCTTCAAAATCAGTTTTAACGATTTAGATTATATTTAGCTCAAAATTATTTTTCCTACATTAATAAAACAACTGGTTTCGGAGCTATTGATGAAAAACCGGCAAATCAGCGTTATTCCTTAAAATCGGTTTATCAGATTTTACTCAAAAACGTTTATATTTAAAGGTATATCCACTGAATCAAATCTGAAAAAAATAGTTTTGGTTTGAGGATAAAATTTTAAAAAACGAAAAAATTCCTAAACCTTATAGTTTTGATTCTTTTCACCATATTTAATCCAAAGTCGATTCATCAAAGTTATGTATCATTTTGAAAATAAAGTTTTTGTCCATTTTCCTAAAGGCAGACTGCAGAGGAATCAAGAGAAAACTAATTCCAGACGTGTAACAGTAAAAGAAGCGGTTGGAGAAATCCTAACTAATTGTAAACAGGAAAAAGCTCATGATTACGACTTAATCACTGGGAAACTTGTCAAAGGAAAGCTGTTATAAAACTAACGTTATAAAAGCAACACTAAGATTAACTTGCGTTTCCATTTAGTGGAAAGTAGCGGAAATCGCAACTATTTCGAAACCTGGAAAGCCATTCGCAGAAAAAAGCGTCTTACAGCCCGACATCGTTAATACAAGAACAATTACTTATACCATCTCATCAGTTTGAATTTCGTCATAAGCATTCGACAATTGATCAAGTGAATAGATTGAAAAGGATTTAGAAGAAAAGAAAGTACGTTCGTCTTTATTTTTAGAGTGTCACAGACTGTTGACAAAGTTTGACATGTTGGGCTTAATGATAAATACTTCCACAAAAATTCACTCAATTAATAAAGTCATATTTAACGGATAGATTTTTCATGGTTCAAGACGGAATTTGAATTAAGGAATCAAAGCTGGAATGCCTCATGGTAGTGGTGGGGCAGAAAACACCAAACTGTTAAAAAAACTGCTTTTTCAAACGGAAACAAGCAGTTGGATTTGGACTGGTTAATGATTTGTTTAACAAGGAACGGTTTTTCCCCACTACCACACCCACGTTCTATTCGAACTTTGCCGCAAGCGCTAAAACTGTTTTCCTGCTAACTGCTTTTCTTCAACCTGATTTTATGCTTTCTCTCTTTATTTCAAAATTGCTTGTTGCTTGTATTGAAGTAAGAACTGTTTGGTCAATGTCAACGTTTATCTCTTTTTTCTTGCGAGTTGTAGTAACAACCACTCACATTTTGTAGATACAGAGCCTAATTTATTTAAACATATTTTTTATATTTATTATCAATCATCAATATTTTTTAATCAAATAAAAATAATCTAAATCGTTTGCATTTTGGTAAATATGCAAAGGACTATTTAATTTTTAAGTAAAAAAAAGAATGCTTCTATTAGAAATTCATTGCATTTTGTACATAAAATGACATAAATAATTATTAAATTTTAAGAATGTAATTTAATTATTACTACACTTATAAGGATTATTTTTATCCTCTCTAAATGCTTTATACCCAAAAACAGTTAAGGACATGGTGGTAATGGGAATGAAAAAGTAGTCTTAGAAAACTGAACGTATGTGCTTTATGTTTATACAAGTTTGAGTTTTCTAAACCTGTTTTTTTCCAACTGTTTTAAAAAGCAGCTTTTTTCCTCAACAAACAGTTTGTTGACGTTTTGTAAAAATAGCAGAAACGCCCACCTCTACCTCAAGGTAGTGTACTTGGACGTATTCTGTCTTTGCTTTATCTGCCTCAAGACAGTAACGTCATGATTGACACGTTTGCTGATGACACGGCTATGCTGGCTGTTGAGGACGATGTTGTAGAAGCCAAAACTAACTACAAAAAGCGTCTGACCAAGGCACTTATTGGACTAAAAAATGCGCATCAAGCTTAATAAAACCAAATCTTTACAAGCAAATTTTACAAATAGGAAATATGATAATAAGCCAGTATATATTAATTGACATACAGTACCGCATGTTAATAGTGCAAAATATCTTTGTATGACCCTTGACGCTAAGCTACGTCGGCAGGAACACGTTAAGAAAAAACACGACAACTAGGCATCCAACTCTGAAGAAAATGCATTGGCTGATTGGGTATGACCCTTGACGCTAAGCTACGTCGGCAGGAACACGTTAAGAAAAAACACGACAACTAGGCATCCAACTCTGAAGAAAATGCATTGGCTGATTTGGTATGACCCTTGACGCCAAGCTACGTCGGCAGGAACACGTTAAGAAAAAACACGACAACTAGGCATCCAACTGAAGAAAATGCATTGGCTGATTGGGTATGACCCTTGACGCCAAGCTACGTCGGCAGGAACACGTTAAGAAAAAGGCGAACAACTAGGCATCAACTCTGAAGAAAATGCATTGGCTGATTGGGTATGACCCTTGACGCCAAGCTACGTCGGCAGGAACACGTTAAGAAAAACACGACAACTAGGCATCAACTGAAGAAAAATTGGCTGATTGGGTATGACCCTTGACGCCAAGCTACGTCGGCAGGAACACGTTAAGAAAAACACGACAACTAGGCATCCAACTGAAGAAAATGCATTGGCTGATTGGGTATGACCCTTGACGCCAAGCTACGTCGGCAGGAACACGTTAAGAAAAACACGACAACTAGGCATCCAACTGAAGAAAATGCATTGGCTGATTGGGTATGACCCTTGACGCCAAGCTACGTCGGCAGGAACACGTTAAGAAAAAGGCGACGACAACTAGGCATCCAACTGAAGAAAATGCATTGGCTGATTGGGTATGACCCTTGACGCCAAGCTACGTCGGCAGGAACACGTTAAGAAAAAACACGACAACTAGGCATCCAACTCTGAAGAAAATGCATTGGCTGATTGGGTATGACCCTTGACGCCAAGCTACGTCGGCAGGAACACGTTAAGAAAAAACACGACAACTAGGCATCCAACTGAAGAAAATGCATTGGCTGATTGGGTATGACCCTTGACGCCAAGCTACGTCGGCAGGAACACGTTAAGAAAAACACGACAACTAGGCATCCAACTGAAGAAAATGCATTGGCTGATTGGGTATGACCCTTGACGCCAAGCTACGTCGGCAGGAACACGTTAAGAAAAACACGACAACTAGGCATCCAACTGAAGAAAATGCATTGGCTGATTGGGTATGACCCTTGACGCCAAGCTACGTCGGCAGGAACACGTTAAGAAAAAACACGACAACTAGGCATCCAACTGAAGAAAATGCATTGGCTGATTGGGTATGACCCTTGACGCCAAGCTACGTCGGCAGGAACACGTTAAGAAAAAACACGACAACTAGGCATCCAACTGAAGAAAATGCATTGGCTGATTGGGTATGACCCTTGACGCCAAGCTACGTCGGCAGGAACACGTTAAGAAAAAACACGACAACTAGGCATCCAACTGAAGAAAATGCATTGGCTGATTGGGTATGACCCTTGACGCCAAGCTACGTCGGCAGGAACACGTTAAGAAAAAACACGACAACTAGGCATCCAACTGAAGAAAATGCATTGGCTGATTGGGTATGACCCTTGACGCCAAGCTACGTCGGCAGGAACACGTTAAGAAAAAAGGCGAACACTAGGCATCCAACTGAAGAAAATGCATTGGTTGATTGGAAAAAGGTCATTGTCTATACATAAGACACTGCTGCTATACAAGCATTGCTAAAACCAGTATGGTTGTATGGTGTACAGCTTTAGGGCTAGATTGAGAAGTCTATCTCAATACAAGCCCTAATAATTACAAGCCTAATAATTAACATTATTAGGAGTTGTACTGGAAGCTCCTTGGTAGATCAGTAATGATACCATTCACAGGGATTTGAAGATTGAACTTGTAGAAGTCGAAATACAAAGCAAACCAAAAACGCGAGTTTCGACTCCATCATCAAAATGTGAATTGTTTCATCTGCTTGGCAAACAGAGCTAGTGAGACTGAAGCCTTTTGAGTTGGTTTAAGATGCAAAGTGCTGCACTCTAGGTATGGTGCTGTGATCAGAGGTATTGACATTGATTTTATAATTTAATTATTTGTTACACAATAATAAATTGCTGGTTAACCAATAAATGTAGTTGTAGTGTATGTAATAATATAAAAAAGCTCATAGATTTCAAGGGTAACAATCATGTTTTGCGATAGATTACGCTATTGGCTATTAACCTTCTAGTTCTTTATTACTTAATAACTGACTAATAGACTAGCAATGCCAAACGAAAGATCTCGCTCAGCTGATATTACGTTTACCACCTGACTAACCACAGAGCACAGATACAATTTCACTTGCCTTTTACGTCATCTGTGACGTAACTTCAAGGTCATTATTTATTGTACATAAATTTTCGAACGATATTCAGTTAAGGTTTTTGTTAACGGCTTCGCTATCGGAAGTATAATTTAGGAACAATAAATAAATCAAATAGACTAGAATGTAAGATATTTAAAAAATGCAAGCACGTGACACAAAAATTTGGTTCGCAAGAAGAAAGGATGAAAGAAACGGCCTAATTTTACAAAATATATATTACTGAGACAGTGTTAGAGAATAAATTGAAAAACCGACACAGTTTACTTAATTCTTTCAATTTACCCCGAACTGTAAATTTATTTTATTTCAAATTCGCTGCCCTAACTTAAATCTTGAATCTTCGTATATCGCAAAATTTTATCTCAATCTGATAATTCGATTTTGATAAACCGAATTTATATTTTTTTTGTACTTCCTGAACCCGATTTTTCGACGATATAAGTTTTGTTTAAATAATTATAGACTGAATATGAGCGATATTTTATCAAAATCGTTAAAGCCTATTTTTAGATATTAGATTTTTAATTTCCTAACCAAAAAGAGCTTTTCTACTTGTTCTGTTTAAAGAAAAACTTGTCTCGAGATATACTCGAACGTGCCAAATTTCGTAAATATCGGTCGAATAGTTTAGTCTTCAGCGATGTGCACAGATAGTTAGACAGACGGACGGACAGGCATTCAAGGAAAACGAGAACTATTTTTGTTTCATTTAGTGAAAAAATAATAGTGTTGTAATTCAAGTGGACTACATGCATAAATTATCTGAATTAATTTGTATTTGAAAGGTTGTCAAATTACACAATTCGTTTACTATTTATGTAGTCCAAATATTTCCATAGAAACAGCTTTAAGGATTAAGGTAGGCCTAAACTTTCTAAACTGTAAGGGGTTCAAATAGAGCGATTAACCTACTGAGTACAAGCGTAGATATACGGTATTAAATATTATTTACTATCGTTGTACGGTATAAATATTTAAATCCCAAACGTTTTGTAGTTTCCCCATTAAGCATTTTTACAAAAACAAATTAAAAACCGCCATTTTGAAACTGAAATTAAAATTTTAAATACAAATGTGAGTACGAAATTTCAAAGAGCCTTTCATAAAACCAATAGCGATCCCAACGTACCCAAGACACATGCACACATTCACTACTCCACATAATGTGGCTAAGTAAAGTGTAAAACGACCCGTGTTGATAGTGAACGACACCGGCCTAATGGTGTATCAAACGGAGCACTGTGGTACTTGGCAATTTCCCATGCATGCGGGACTCTGTGTGGGCGGACGTAATTTCCCTACCTACTCATAGAATGAGCGGGAACTCACTGCACAATAAAAAAGCTGGTCAAATGAGGTACAATCTCCGTGATAAGGATAGTCAAAAAATTGAATAGCAAGTGCCTCAACAATGGATTGGGAAGTCACCAATTAGAAGTGGGAGGAGTTTCCCAACCACCTTGAATCATAGACTTTATGAGAAGACTATTATTACTGAAGAAGGCGCTATGAACTGAGCAACTTAGGAATATAGAAAGGGAGAAAAATAGATCTATAATGTCGCAGTGCAAAAGTAACTCTAAAAAAGTCATTCATTCATTGCAATTTGAAACTTTATTTCGCTTTTCGTTTTCAAGAAGAAGAATAAGAAGAAACTTATTGTATACGAAAATAATATCTAGAATGCAGTTTTCATTAGATTTTTTTTCTGTGTGTTTAACGTCAGACTATTGTGCACACTAGGGCTAATGCAGACGATGGAATGATTTATAGAGTATGAAAAATGCCAAGCCCTGGCCGGGAATCGAACCCGGGTGAAAGCCCAGTACGCTATCAACTAGGCCACCGAGGCGGCTTTTAGTTTTCAATTAGAAAACTCAGTATCAAACTTTAAATTTTGTTACAGTGGCAGTGGTAACAAAATTTAATGAAATCAAAACCGCAAAAGTATCGCTGAAATACAATAATTTAACGATTTTTTTTAACTTAAAAAAAAATTTTATTTCACTATCGCGACGGGCGTTAAAAGCTGAATTAAGCGAAATTGATGCGCTGATTACGATGGTGAAATGAGATTTTCTTGTAAATGTAACATAAAAAAAGTTAAGATTTCGAATTACCAATTCAACCGCAATTATGAAACGCTCGAATTAGCAAAATCGATTTTTATTCAGAGTTTGAATCAAAGCAGTTCTGAAAACAGCCAAGTCCTGAAATCAGATATCCTGTAATATTACAAAATCATTTTTGTACACTACAATTTCCGTGTATGTGCATTACAAAGTACAGTGCACTGGTGACGTCACAACTCAACTGCCTACGTCACGCCCATCTCATGACAGACGGTGTTAGGTTGTGCTAAGGTAATACCAAGGACTATATTTAATCTGTCGGGCAACGCCTCTGCAGCGCCAAAACGGTAGGCAAGAAGGCGATCAAGTACGGTGGCGTATAACAGCAACACCAGTTAATATTAGATACTATAGGCTACAATGTTTGTGATTCAGGCGTTCTCAAATTAGTTATTTTTTATACTGTTTGAAGTACAGTTTTGAAATAGCGGTATATTAGTTTCTAATTTCGGTTACTGTAGATTACAATCATTAAAGTTACATTACGCTGGACAGTAATCTAGCGTAAATTAGACCCGAGGTACGCGAGCACTGCGAACCAATCAGAAGCGAGTATTGGTTGATGTCAGTAAACTAGGTTTCGTAGGCGTAGGCTGTTTGAAAGCCGGGAGAGAAGTGCGGGATTTTATCGTGGATGTTTTTCGGTGTTAGTAACTCAATCCCTTTGTTATTTAGGCGATAACAAAGTTATAATGAACCTTTTACTATAGCTTCGTGTGATAATTCTACCTACTAAGTTTATCTACTATACTAAAGTTTTTGGTGGTCATTAAATTACACGTAACTTAAAAATAGCAAAAGCATTGCTCACTTCCTGTACTTTATGTAGTGGTAAAGCTATAGGCTAATCGAATGCAACAATACTTTCTCTAAAAATTCAAGTACTTGATTAATACAGTTCAATGTTATCTCTTATCAGTTGCCTTATAGTACTAATGTTTGAATCAGCAGTTCATAGATTTGATTAAACCAGGCTTAATTTTATCAGCAACGTATCGGCTACACCTTCTATATGAAATAATATATATTATTATACGTGTGAGTGCGCGCGCGCGCGTGTGTGTGTGTAAAAACCTGAACTGTTTAAAAGCCAGCTGTTACCGCTAGCAGAGAGACGCATGCGCTAAGCCCAGAAGACCCTTGAAGAAAGTCAGTTGTCGGCATATTAAGAGTAAAAACCATTAATTTATCTAAATGCTGTAAGGCAGGACAGACAGTCGGACAGGTAGGTGGTCTCAGCCTGTCTCGGCTGGGTTCTTAATACCATCACCTTGTGCACTTAATCCCGAAGTATAGGCACAAAAAAGAAATTATGGGTTGGGAAGACTTGCTTGCTACAACTACTGACGAAGAGTATAGGCAACGTGTCTAGGTGGTAAGAATGGTTCAAATGAATGGGCGGCTACAGTATTTATAATCGGAAGCGTTTTTAATGCTTGAATTTATTGTTACGATTATAAATATTCACGTCACTGACGTCAGTGATAGCTTTCCAACTGACGGCTTGCAACAACAGGTTTTGTTTATCGTACCGTTTTTTGAAAAACTTATTTCGTTACTAAAATCTGCATGTACGAGGTGTGTTCAGAAAGTAACGAGAATTTTAATTTTTTGAACAAAATATTTATTCTTCTACATTGATGTTGTCGCCTTCAAAATAGTCCCCATTGGAGATTATGCACTTGTGCCAGCGCTTCTTCCAATCCTCGAAACACTTCTCAAACTCGATCTTTGAGATAGCCTTTACTTCTTTCAGCGATGCGCTTTTAATGTCATCTACGGCTGTAAAATGACTGCCCTTTAAGGTTCTCTTTATTTTTGGAAATAGGAAAAAGTCACACAAAGCCATGTCTGGCGAATATGGAGGCTGGGGCATCGTTACAGTACTGTTTTTGCCAAAATTCACGAACAAGCAATGAAGTATGAGCTGGTGCATTATCGTAGTGAAAAAGCCATGAATTGTTTTTCAACAGATCCGAGCGTTTTTTCGGATTGCTTCACGCAAACGGCGTTGAACTTGTAGGTAGTTCTCCTTATTGACCGTTTCACCTGGTAGCAGGAATTCATGATGCACTATGCCATTAATATCGAAGAACAGAGTGAGAACCTTCACGTTCGACCGCACTTGTCGAGCCTTTTTCGGTCTTGGCGAGCCAGAATGCCTCCACTGGGATGATTGAGCCTTAGTTTCGACGTCATATCCGTAAACCCATGTTTAGTCACCTGCTATAATACGTTTCAGTAATTCTGCATCGTCGTTGACTTCATTTAGTGACTCCTGAGCAACTTCCATTCGCCGCTGTTTTTGTTCAAAATTCAACAATTTTGGAACGAATTTTGCTGCCACGCGTTTCATACACAAAACATTGGAAACAATGTCATGACATGATCCAATCGATATGCCAACATCATCAGCGACCTCTCTAATTGTGATTCGGCGATTGTTCATAACCATTTCTTTCACTTTTTCCACGTTTTCATCGGTTGTTGATGTGCTGGGGCGTCCAGGGCGTTCGTCATCTTCAACGTCTTCACGGCCTTCTTTGAAACGCTTATACCACTCGTAAACTCTTGCTTTACTCATAGCAGACTCAACATAGGCCTTTGTTAAGATTTCACACTTTGTTATACTTTATTCCATTTTTTACGCAAAATTTGATACAAATTCTTTGATCTATTTCTTTTAACAAACGAAAATCGCCGAGCTCATAAAAACATGTCTAATCTTAGTGGTTGTCACAAAGTCAACAATGAAAACAGCTGAAAGTTTTATCATACTTCAAGGGCAACATAATAAAAAAAAATGTTTGACAATCGGACTTTCCAACCCGCGAAATTTAAAAATTCTCGTTACTTTCTGAACACACCTCGTATTAGCGTTCTAAGGTTAAAATTATATTGAAAATATAAAAATAAATCTTGACCGCCGTCAGGTTCGTATATTCAACTGAATTTGAAAAATTAAAATTCTACGGCTTTTTATTACGATGGTGAAATCAGATTCGGAAGATAACGAAGGAAAAACAAAATCGCCAATGACGAAAATCTAAATTAACTTGACGTAGGCTATGTAGTGTGCTACGGTTTTCATTAACCGGATATCCTGCTTTCGCTATCAGTAGCAGCTTTCCAATTTACTTCAAATTGCCGGCCGTAATTTTTTTACCGCCCTTTCAAATTGCTAGAAAAAACTAGAACGATTTCTCAAAACCGGTTTGATAGTTTGTTTCAAATTTTAACTCAGAATCTTAACTCAGTTTCGAAAAACAAAGTAAGAATAAGAAAAGTGAGAAAAATCGAAATAAATGTATAAAAATAATTTTGAGAAATTGAGCCTTTTAAAATTGAATTTTTTAAAAAAATGTTAATTTTCGAACATAAAAGAACTAACAGTACATACTGTTTAGCAGACCTAACCTAACCTAACCTAACCTTACGTTAAGAGTGTGGATATTGCCTACCAGCCACGTAGAATCTATTCCTTATAAGACTGTTATTTAACGATACAGATTACTCCGTTATTTGATAAGATAAAATTATGTTTCATATCACATTTTAAAGGCCTTGTATCTGGGAAACTAGTCCGGTTTTTATATTTGTATACTACATGGCAAATGGGTTTACAGACTCAGATACAATTGTCTGGATTCTCAAACTGCAGACGGTTTAACAGTTTACGCTGTAGTTTTTATTGAACTTTCATAATTACTTTTAAATAACGTATTATCTGAAAGAGCTTGTTAAACAATTAAATGACATTATATTGTTGGAAAAAAACAACGTAGTTTCAAAACTGCTGCTGAATAAAAAAGTTCAAAACGCTCCTATATTATGTAAGTACATGAATACGATTCATACAAACACTGTAGGTTCTACAAATATCGCATAAGTAAAGTGGCCGGAGTTGTCGACAGCGCGACATTTTACAACGGTGAAAATATTGCTTGTAACCCCTTACGGTGTTAGAATTTACGGTCTTATCTTTAGGCAGAAAAAAATTTGGTTAGATGAACTAATGGGCGGACAAAATTTGGTACGGCAGTTCGCTGCCTTCAAACGATACAACAAAAATAACGATTCCTTACTTTTTGCGCCAAATACCATTACCTAATATAAATATATTACAATTATTAAAACCTACTAACTGTAGATGGAAAGTTAATGAACGAACTACCGCACATTGTAACTGTTCCTTTTCAAAATTCACTGACAAAATTGTAAGATGCCAGAGTACTGCACGAGACTGCTTATTTGTAGTATTTCAGATTCTTAAGCGCGTACGTAACATTTGAAATAATTGTTATAAATCGTTTTTTAAAAATTAAAATGATGTGTCACTCGGTGGGAGTTTTACATTTAAAATTTTTGATCTGCTCCCAAAATCTTCAATTTCAGGAGCGGTGGAAAAGTTGCCCCGTACACTGAGAAGTACGTCATTATGTCTTGTAAACATTTCACGAGTTTGGTTTTTCTTCACTAATACACTAAAATGTTATTGGGATATCACGACACATTTAACTAACCTTTTACATAGAAAGTATGGTGATCTTGAAAAAAACTATCTCAATAATGGTCTGATTTACATATTTTCAGTTCTTCTGAATTCAAAAAGTTGGTACTACTCGAGTGTTATGTCTGTGCAGAGCTCTGGATTATTATACGGATTGACAGTCGCCTCGGTAGCCTAGTTGATAGCGTACTAGGCTTTCACCCCGAGGACCCGGGTTCGATTCCCAGCGAGGGCTTGGCATTTTCATACGCTATAAATCATCTCATCGTCTGCATTAGCCCAAGTGTGCACAATAGTCGGACGTTAAAACATTAAAAAAAATATACGGATTGACAGATTTTGATAAAATTTTGCAAATAGGGGTTTGCCCATATCTCATTTTGTTATTCGGTATTCATGGAAAAAATTAACAAAAGTCGATTTTCCAGTATTGTTTATGACGATTCTGAGCAAATTTTGTTCAAACGTAATTCCAATTTACCGAAACAAAACGTTTGAATCTTGAATCGCCACGGCCGAAGAAGTCCAGTTTGCGAGCTACCGACAAAAACTCGGAAAATCGGTCTATTTGTCAAGTTGATTTTGCTAACTTTTGGTCCAGTTTGGTAACTCAAGACAATGTACCAAATGTAAAATTACGGTTCTTCTTTGAAGTTAAGGCGCCATTTTGGCCTGCAAAAGGACGGCTATTGTTTAAACCTAAAGCCACTTCTAAATATAGGCATGCCAATCCCATGCTTATTAACAATAGAGCCTTTACAGCCTGTCCTATCTTGGCGCCACATTAGCACATAACTAAATTCCTAGTATATAAATATACCTAGCACGAACTTTCTAATTTTATTCGATTATAACGGTAATTGTTGACAAAATACGGTAACAATTTAAGTATACCGCTTCCTTATTTAAACGGTACGCACACTTCAGTCTAAATGGAAACAATGAAGCAGCCAATGAAAACATAAGCAACAGCCGCCTTGGTGGCATAGTTGATAGCGTACTGGGCTTTCAACCCGAGGACCCGGGTTCGATTCCCGGCCAGGGCTTGGCATTTTCATACGCTATAAATCATCCCATCGTCTGTATTAGCCCAAGTGTGCACAATAGTCGGACGTTAAACATAAAAAACGACCGTCAGGGTCTTTTCTTTTTTAATGTTTCTCTCGAACCATAAATTTCTAACTTAACAAATTTCATATACGACCAAAACCTGACGAATCGATTTTGAGAAATCAGACCTATTTGTTTTTTTTTTTTTTGTCATTAGCTCCCAAAGCCAGTTTTTTGTCGATTTTTGTTGATATTTAAAAGAGTTTTTGACTAAGGGCAGTAAAGTAAAATTTTTGAAAATTAAAAACACTGCAACAATGAGCTACTCCGTACACGCCAAATTTAATTGAGAGCGGTCAAACGGTTTTTATATATGAAAACGAACACATCAAAAATTTCGGATCGATTTTTTTCTCAACCACTGCACTATACAGGGTAATTTTAAAACCCGTACCCTCCCTCCGTATAGAATGAGCTAGAAAAGTAAAACTTCAGGGTTCTCGCTGACTCTTCATTCCAGTGGAAGTTGGAACGCAAAGTGTCAGAAGAAAATTTTCAATGGGTTGAGTTGTACATCCAATGAATGGTCTTGTCAGTATCGCAAAGCCATCTTCAAAACGTTCATCCAATCGGAAATCACGACGGCTTCAAGTTTACATACAAGCCAGCCTTCCACGATCGAACTTGTTCGGTTGTCACCTGACGTCCAACTCAACAAGTTGGCAAGTGTCCGTACCCAGTAGAAGCCTGATAGAGGACGTTGGGTACATCGTCATTTGTGCAGTGAACGTTGAGTCAGCTGTTGTGTTCTTTGCTTAAAGAAGAGGGGATAAAGAAACATCAAAGTTTGTAGCCTAAACAATGGTTCTTAGATCGGAACAAGTTGAGCCACATGACTTTACTGACGGAACTGGCCACCAGTGAGCTTCAATATTTCAAAAACTGTTTGAAAATGAATGAAAAGCCTTTTGAAGAACTATTTCGAGGAATTTCCAAACTTATTCAAAGGCAAGATGCGACGAATAGAGATTTTGGCGCTAAAATACGCCTTCAGTTTTTATCTCATTTTAAACTAATCAGGCACAACAAGTACACGCTGCGCACTAGAAAACGAAGGAAACTGACCGTGTCAGACGAGCCGCTCGACACGTTCCAACATGTCGATTTGGGTGTAACTGTCGAACAGAGCGTCCAACCCGACAAATCCGTCGAGCACGTTTGGATAGAGGTCACGCACAGTCGACGAACTGTTGGAGTCGAGCGACTCGTCCAACATGTTCGACTGTGTATGCTCTTGTCACAATGTTCTCGACAGGAACATCCAAAGAGCCGAGCACTTGGACATGTTGGAATGCCTGACACGGCTTCAGTTTCCTTCGTCTTCAATAGCAGTGCGCATCTGACGATAGAGCAATTTTTGACGAAATTTAAATAACTATACCTTTAACAAGCCGACCCTGGGAACATCGAAAATAACTCCGCAAGTTTCTGCTACGTTTCTTCCGAAGCGGTGATACCGCACAACACTTCAGCTTCTCGAACCTTCCCCACTAGATAAAAACTGAAGACTCCTGGACCCATCTTTTTACCATCCGTCACTTGTTGTGTACAGTTTAGTTCAGGTGTTTTACGTGCACATGCATTTCATTAGATGTCTAAAGGCACTAACTTTTATAGTATTTACAAAAAAAATCTACGAGATCACAGGAAGTCCAAGATCTAGAAATTAACTTCAAAATCTTCAATAGAAAAGGGTTCATGGGATAAATTTTTAGCGCCTACTTCGCCAATTTCGGTAGGATGAACCTTTAAGATCGGATTTACTGTGTTCTACTGATAAAGGCCATTCATTCCAACCTTTGTCCTCATTTAAGATTGTCTTCAAACTCCTTGCAGGTCGTCCCCCATTCGAAGTGAAATACCCTGAAAAATAGCTTTCTGTGTCTAATATTAATTTCAAGTGGTTTACTTTTCTAATGCATTCTTTGTTAATAAGCGGTGGGGATGCTGGTAAAAGGATCTTAAAACTCACGCTATATATTGATAAGGTACATCCATTATTATAAAAGCGTGCTGGATATCAGTGGCTAAAGTCTAAGTAATTGGACTATCTGCCGCTACGAGCGCTGCAGCTGCAAGGACAAGAAGCGGAGACGTTTGAGAATTTTTTTTTTTGTGTTTAACGTCCGACTATTGTGCACACTTGGGCTAATGCAGACGATGGAATGATTTATAGAGTATGAAAATGCCAAGCCCTGGCCGGGAATCGAACCCGGGTCCTCGGGGTGAAAGCCTAGTACGCTAACAACTAGGCCACTGAGGCGGCTTCGTTTGAGAAAAAAGAATAGACAGTATTATTATCTATTTGACTGCAGTTGAACACTCTGCGGCAAGATGCCACCAGCAGCGAGCGCTCACGTATCTCTCATAAGTGTTATCATTCTACGTTTGTATACTATGGTAAGGTGTTGTGTTCAGTACTACGGAACATTTTATTGGTGGTTTTTAACAGAAATCTTTCTTCGATTGTTATAACAACGTTTATCCTTATTTCAATCAACTTGCAATATGTTTATTTTTACTGCCAGTAGAGTTACAGCGTGTAATATTACAGATAGGTTATACATGCTTCTCTGATAAGCTCCAAACACAATTCACGGCCAAACCTTTGTTTGTCGTACACGTATTCTAAGTCAATAACAATAACTCATTGTCTGGTGACGTCATCATGCAGAATACTTTCGGATAATTAATCTGTTGACGGCATATTGTTTTGTCTACTACAGTTACAGTATGGTATTATACATTCATGATATTTTTTGTTGATTTACATTTCTCGAATGTAGGCTACTTCTGTACCGACACACTATACTATGTTCGTTTAGAGAAAGTGGCCGGAATTGGTCCGGTTCGTTACGTTTTAGCTGCACTCTAAGAGCGATTGTGGAATCGCCTTAGCTTTTGTGGGGAGAGGCAAAATATTAATACGTTTTTATTGTTATTACTGTTTATTCGGACATTTACCTCATTTGTGTGTGTGTGTGTGTGTGTGTGTGTGTGTGTGTGTGTGTGTAAAGAAATACGTAACGTAACTAAAGTGCCTAATTTTAAAAGCCTAAACATAATACACCTTGAAAATAACTTATATAAGCTGATAATAATTGAAGCTTCATACATACAAATAAAACGGTCAACCTTACTACTCTAAACCAGTGTAGAATTAAGGCTCACTCCTTATTAAATGAAAATAAACAATTTTAAATTTAAAAAGGCTGACATTTTAACGGTTAAAGAAGAAGGGTCATTACTAGATCTTAGGCTAGAATATCGAAAGAAGGAACAGCAGGTATACATAACATTGATCAGGTGTTTTTCCAGTAGGTGTTGGCAGGTACAAACATCAGTCGTTATTTATCATTGTCTTGTAACCTACACACCCTTTTCTGACGTTTTTCTTAGCTATTTTGTGTAGCGTTTTCGTTTCTTTTTCATGGTGATTTGTATTTTCCTGATCACTTTTGATCTGTTTTATTTATCGATCGCTTTAACATGTATCATGTTTTAGGGTTGTTTTTGATGTTGGATTTTGCGGGGCGCGTGATGCGAGGAACATGTTTAATATTGATATATAACAGTATATTTCGCGCTTCGCAAGTCTCGTATTAAATTAATTATAATTAAAAATGTCTGTGTTTCCGCCGGGATCAAACCTTACGCGTAGGAGGCACGCGCGATAACCACTACACTACGGAAACAACGAAGATGTTCGACCGATTTAAGTATATGAAATGATTCGTTAATTTAATGTTGGTAGTTATATTAAAAGATCAGTTGTTTTATACTCGTAAAGATCAGCTGATTTCAATGAACAGCTGATAGGCTTCAATACGTTTCAGGTTATGTTGTTAAAAACTAGCTGTGTTAATTTGTCGTATTTTCGAACAAAGTCGTAATTAAAATAAAAAAAGAGAAAACGTGATACATGATTTTTATTTTTAGTTCAATAACATAATGTGTTTCTTACTTTTTAAATATTTTAACATAGGCCTAGTCATGTACGGTTCTGAATTAATTGCATGTTTAGGTTTTGTGTCGAGAGTTAATCCATACTCTGGAAATATCATGTATTGCTTTATATTATAAAACAGCAAATCTCCATATTCGCTTTCGATGTCATCAAGGAATTGTTTGAATTGCCTGTGATTGAGTCCTCGTGATTTGATGAAATTTACAGTCGAAACTACCACCTTCATGACATTTTGAAATTCAATTTTTTTAGAACAAAGGGCTTCTTGGTGTATGATGCAATGAAACTGCATGAGATCTTCAGCGTTTATGTTTTTTCTTGCAGATACTTTTTAGCAAAGTAACTAGCCCGGAATTGACACCAATCATAGAAGGAGCACCGTCAGTCACAATTCCCGATAATTTTGATAAGTCAAAACCAGTTTTTGAACACTCATCCAAAAGTACATTGAGTATATCAACTCCTTTAGTTTGACCTTTCAACGAACACATTCCTAATAACTCTTCTACGACTTCAAAATCTTGAGTAACACCTCGTATGAATATGAGTAGTTGAGCTGTGGAACTAATATCAGTTGATTCGTCGAGTGCCAATGAAAAAATTCAATTATCTTAGTCTTTTCAGTTAATTGTTCCGCAATATTAGCTGACAAAGACATAATTCGTCTTTGGATTGTCATACGATTCAGTTGAATTTTCTCAAACTTTTTTGCTGCTTCTGGACACATTTTCTTAGCGGCGATTTCAATGCATTCTTTTACAAAATCTCCATCATTGAAGGGCGACTTCGCTTTGCTATCATTCGAGAAATTTCAAAACTAACTTCTGTAGCCGTTTCTGAATCTTCAATGAGTTTTGTGAACACAGTTTGCTGACCAATAAGCTCCCGTTTCAAAGACAACACTTTTTGCTTTCTTAATTCGCCTGTAAATTTGGTAAAAGAAGAATGCTGCGTTTCATAGTGCCTTTTTACATTATATTCCTTTGCAATCGCAACAGAATTCTTACAAATTAAACAAACGACTTTGTTATGCAACCATACAAAAAAATATTTCTCAGTCCATATTTCTTGAAACTGCCGATTTTCATCTTTAGCCTTACGTTTTTACTAGGGAACAAATGATAGCAAATACCCGAATACACCGTAATAATAACATTACAATTTTATAAACGAAATACATTTTTGGGGCAAAAAATGAACGTTTTACAATCTAGTTCGTTCATATCTCGTGACTTCTTTTAAAAATAAATTTTAATTTTATGATAATCCACTTTAACGTGTAGATAGCTACATAAAAATTCTGGTTCTGGAGCCATCGAAAAACGTTCCGAAAATCGATCCAACTTCTCGAAATACACGAAGATACAAAACTAGCAAATTTTGAATAACAGAAATTTATGTTTCAGAAAGTAGGCCGAAATCGAAAAATATAAATAAATAAGCCTTTTGGACTTCTAGCTGGATTTTTTTAAAATTTACTCTCGGACTATAAATTTCAAATTTTTTACATTGATTTGAAGTATTTTATTTCACATGTGATCAAATTTTGAGCTAAATCTGATAATGTAATTTTTAGAGATATTATAATCGATTTTTCTCGTTCTACTAGACTTCGGAGTAAGTACTGAAAATGTAAAATCACAAAATATCCCGCAAACTGCTTTAAATTAGTTAAATTCGACTCAAACGCTAGAATCAGCTTTTATTGGGTTTTCAATCTTTAATTAATATGATTTTTTTAATTTGAAAGTTGGTACATTGACTTCTAAGTTATAAGTTTTCGTCTTCAATAGAAATTTGCACAAGCACCAAAAAGCCAGATTTGACAGGTAGTTTACGAGAACAGGATTCTAAAACTGTCAAGTTACCTTTCCTGGAATTTGGAAGTTTTTAGACAGCCATAATAATTTAGCCCAAGTGGCGAAGAAAGACAAGCTCCAGACCTTCCACCGGAACGGAGACAAAACGTTTTAACGAAATTCTATTTTTATTTTGCGGTTACATTGTTAGATATCAGCTGGCTGAAGATTAGCATACTTGTAATATTGGCTAGCGGCCATTTTACATTGAACTGAAGGAAACATTTAGTTTCGTTTGTTTTTAAAACGGAGTAGAAATTAATTATGTTTACTTTCCCTTATCCCAACGTTTACAGCATTCAGAGCCGACTGGGTTATGCGTTTCTGATTAACAATCGCAGGTTGTAACGAGCTTCGACTCGAGAGGCGAAATAATTAGTTTTACTTCAGGTGCACTCGAATTCAAAAGTGCACATTTTAAAAATTTTAGGAACATAAAATTTTATACCAAAGTATAAAATTGTAACGTATACTACAAGCTATCTACCACAATCATCACAGTCCCAATTAAATACAAATGGATTTTTAATACATGTTTTTCTAACTAATCTATTTACATTTTATAAATACACTACAAATACTTTACTAAATATTTGCTGTACAGGATGGTCAGAAATTAATGTCAGAACAACTCGTTATCTCTCGACTCAGAAAAGATAGAAGCGGTGTAGGCTATTATAGACATTTACCGTACAAATGTGTCTGTGATTTCTTTTTTAAAATATAAAAAGGTAAATTAAATGTTTTATTAAATTTTTGAAGTGAATACTTCTTATGGCGGGGTATGGATGTGTGTTTTGCACGGGAAAAAATTCAGTTTGCCGTCACGCATCACGCTCTTATATATATTTTTGTTTTAAAATGTATTTTTGAAGTGAAAAGTTGTCTTTTCACGCCATTATATTACTTACCCAGTCCAACTTAATTATTTAGTTTTGTGTCAAATGTTAACTGTGTAACAGTGACGTTTTATACGTTTATTATATATTGGTAGGTGTGAATAATAAATATTTAAATGCCATTATACTACTTACCCAGTGCAACTGAATTATTTAGTATTCAGTTTTGTGATATGTGTTAACTGTAGGCTACAACAGTGATGTTTTAATAATATTTTATACTTCTTAATATAATATTTTAAATTTGAAAGTTTGTGTGTGTTTTTGTTTGTTATTCAATCACACATTAACTACTGGACCGATTGATATGAAATTTAAAATGAACATGGTTTAGGTACCTGAGATGGACATAGATGTATTTCCGTTTTAAAAATCTGAATCCCTGTTATTATTTATTATAAAATTATTGTTTATGAGCTTACATTTGCAATGATTTGAATTGAAAAAATCTTATAATTCCAAACAATCTGCCTTTCCAAATTAAAATATTGCAGTTTCCATTGAAGTTGGCATTTACAATGACAATTAATAAGTCAGATATTAAGAGTAGCAGGAATACATTTGGGACTCCGCGCTTCTCCCATGGTCAGTTATAGCCTATTTTAGTGTCGAGTAGCAAAAATCTGTCTTGGCAAAAAACCATAAAATCATATAATATTTTATTTAGAAATATATTAAACTGAAATAAACGTACTCATGATTTTGAAAATCGACTATAAATTTTATTTTGTGGTATAAAATATATAGCCATAACCCATGATAAGAAGTAGTGACTTCATGCGACTGCCACCTTTTTTTTACAATTTATTTGAGCACGATTATACAATGGTTACCCAAAGGTAATGGCAATTTATCAATACAGCTTTTAAACCATTATAACTGTGCTTAAATAAAGTCGAAAAAACATTAAGTTCGTTCATTTAATTTAGTAAAACTTAAAAGTTGAAATTATTAATGTGCTTTACTTCAGCTAGAAATGTTTATTTCGTTGAGTACACTCATATGCCTTTCCGAGCTTAGTCAATTTTTTTAATTGTTTACACATTTCGAATCACCTCAAATTACGACAATTGTATTAGAGTACAACAATAAGTTTTGATAATGAAGTTAATCCGAAACGCGTCAAGTAAACAAATGACAGCTAGAAAACGCAGTTCACCAGAATTAACTGAAAATGTTCGCATAATTCCATAAGAAAATATCACATTTTATGAATTTTTGAAACAACCTGTAGGTTTATGTTGGCTATTTCTGTTAGACATATAGATAGAGGAGAAAAATTACTTCAAAACACCGTTCAATGTTTCTAATTTTACTGGGGCCAGTACATATTAAGCTGTTCAGATTTTTTTCTAACAGCTGGTATAAATAATAACAGCTGTTTGTCATTTAGACACACTGTATTTTAAAGTTATAGTATTACTGATATTCTTAATATAATTTTCTTTATTCCTGCTAAGAATATTATTATTTTTTTTGTTTGAGTATGTTTACCATATTTCCTACCATTGACAATTTTGATGTACTCTAATGTAAAAGTTATCTTTAGAACTCAAAATTACTTATCAACACTTATTGTTGTAAAAAATGCATAATTACCACCGAAGAAAACATGTCATTTAATATTCGTCTTTCAAATTATTCAGTGAATTGACAATAATAATAACAATTTGGACTAATAGTTTTTTCTTTTACAAATATGACGTTACTACAGTTCCACAAAAAAAAATACGATTATTTGTTAGGTAATTTATTTTGAGGTTATGGTCAAGTTAACAATTTCAGAAAACATATTAACTTTTTGAGGTTATAATAGCCTACTACAATAATTCTTTAAAAAACACAAATTACCGTTGCAGAAAACATGCCATTTAATATTCGTCTTTCAAATTATTCTATGAATTGAAAATAATAATAGCCATTTGGGCTAATAGTTTTTCCTTTGAGACGATGACGTTATTACAATTCCAGAAAAATACGATTATTTGTTAGGTAATTTATTTTGAGGTTATGGCAAAGTTAACAATTTCAGAAAACATTAATTTTTTGAGATTTAATAGCCTATTACAATAATTCTAGAAAACATTCAAAATATTTTTAGGTTATCACTTATTTCGAGGTATGTATACTAACATTCCAGAAAACATCACGTGTAATAACGTTGTAGGCTAATAAATACATTAACGTGTTAAATTCCGTGAATTCACTGATAAGGAATCGTGATAAATACGCAAGCCTATGGGTCCGCCCATGTTCAGGCATCTTTCTACCTGCCTGATTCATTGTAGGCCATGTTCTCTGTGGAAACGTGCAGAGGATTAGTAGAGTTAATATATGAATTGTAACTTCCTTTCCTTGTATTAAAAGAAAGTAATAAATTGGCTGAAATACCAGCTGAGTCAATAATAATATTTATAGAAACTATAGAGCCTACAGTGTCTA
Organism: Callitettix versicolor; assembly: GCA_022606455.1. Lineage (NCBI taxonomy): Eukaryota > Metazoa > Arthropoda > Insecta > Hemiptera > Cercopidae > Callitettix > Callitettix versicolor. The sequence continues at coordinate 65,276,884 of CM040184.1, forward strand.
CAAAGTAAGGAAAACGTAACTTGCAAATGACTCAGATATGATAGAGCTTTTTCGAATTTGTACTAGCATAATAGTATTGGCGACCATCTTGGATCTGCCATATTTGTTGAAATTCATTTTTTTTACATAGGTTAGGGTGATATATTTCTACACTGATTTTACGTTCTTACTACATAAAGTATAACACATAGAGGTCGTGAAAAAATCGATGTTTAGATTTTCCGTTGTGTTGCATTCGTTTTAAGATCCAAAGAAATTGTTTTTACATGGATGTCTGTGCAGTTTTAATGACATTTAGCTTTTATATCTGGTTTGCTTATTTTTCAACTATTTTTAATTTTTAAATTAAAAAAAAATTGATGCACTGTCTTGCACAAAAATATTCAAAATCGGCTATAATGATTTTGATTAAATTTAATCCATAACGTCCCCCCCCCAAAATGTATCTATAGCAAGTAGCTGTTTCAATTATCTTACCTTTTGGAATTCTGAATTCATCATCATAATCAGCATTAAAATCTGTATAGGGCCTATATGAGCATTTTAAACTTTTCAAATTACATTGAAAATACGAAAACGAACCCTGACCGCCGTCAGAAGATTTCTTAATTTCAACGGATTTTGAATGCTGAGTTATGCCGTTTTTTAAAGCTGATTACGATGTGAAATCAGATTTTCAAAAACATCGAAGACCAAATAAGTTATGAATTTTTAAAAATTTGGCTCCATTTCAAAACAATAAATTTATCTGGTTAACGAACTTATCTAAGCTATTGTCAAAATAGATTTCCGCGTCAAGTTTGAATCAAATCGGACTAAAATTGCGAAAGTGAGCGCGTTACCTCCTCAAAAAGTGATCCCTAGATCAGGATCGGTGCTCACTTCAAGTTACCGGGGAATGGCCGCTATAAAATAGCTCATTTTCCTAATAGAAGTTCGCTAAAAATAGTGTTGGTTCTTAATTTGTTAAGACCATATCGACTGCTGTTCAAGAAACTTACCATTTTAATGGAAATGCATAGTGTTTAATTTTCAAAAAACCTACAGGCAGCTAATTTTCAATAGGCCTAATCATGAAAAATTTCGAAAGCTTCCAATATATTTTATTGAATAGTCTAACTTTTGCGTTGAGTCCATTCTTCCACCTTTCCTAACTTTTTAGATTTCGTTGACGCCTCCCATTCGCGAAACGTATTAAACTTAGAAAATATTTTGAGGATAGCGGTAATCTGAAACGCGTCAATTAATGTAAAATTGAAAGGTGGAATCATGTAATCAACACAGTGACAGCATTCTTAAATAAATGCGGTATGGTTATTTTAATAATGTTTAGCCTAATTTATGTTTCTAAAGAAATCAACAAGCACAATGTTACAGATGGTCCAAGAACACAGCCTCCTCGATGTCGATGTCGTTTTATCACGCCCCTGCGGTGTCTCGTAACGGTTTAACTAATGTTTGTGGAGGACCCTTCTTGGGTGGAATCAGTTGGGGGTGAAATTGGAATTTAGGGGTTGGGGTCGGTCGTAAGGACAAAGTAGACGTGGTGGATTGTCCACACCCTAGTTTGATCAGTGAGCCTAGCGGGATGCTCAATTTCGTGTAACGTTCTTAATTAAACGTAATTATTTAGTTAACGACAAAACGTTATCCAAAACTGCATCAGAAATAATGAAAGAAAAGTTTGTAAAGATTCAAAAATGAAAACTAATGCAAAAAGTGGAAGAAAATCAGAAAAAAGTATAATTTTTTCTGATAGTCCTAATTTTCATTCTAGACGCGATTAAAGAAAATTTCCAAAAAGTAAATATTATGATTACTTTTTTATACAGTTTGAAAATCTGTGTGTACATCACAATCAGCGTTAAAATCTGTATAAATTAGCATTTTAAATTTTCAAAAATTTTCGAAAATGGCCACCTCAAAAAGTTACCTAAAACGATCGGTGGTCAAAGTCCCGGGTCTGGCCTTACCATAATTGCCACTCGAGTTGTTAATTTTCAAAAATCGAAATTTTTGCACGGTCTCTACATTATTTGAAATTAAATTCAAACAATTTGCATAAGAATAAATGGAATTTGTTTTAAGAAACACAGAGCTTGAGAACTTGCCAGCCACATACGGTAATAAACCACAGAAAAATAGGACAACTGCAGCAGTATTTTGTCAAAAGTTGCCAAGTATGCCATTTTATTTTTACAACTTTTAATAAAGCATAAAAAAATCCCATCCTGCAGATTTTATATATCTGCAATTTTATATATATTACAAAACATAGAGGTCAGAAACGTCCCAAGTTATAAATTTTCATCTTAAAATCATTGTTGATGCATATTCGAAAGTATTTATTATACTAGATAATTTTGTTAATTTGATATTTTAAATCCAAATTTGTGTCTTAACAAATTACAGAACGGAATAGTAATTTTAGAAACAATCCTAAGCATAGACTGACTAAAATCACAGGATAGCCTAAATCTGAAGGTGAATAGTAGTGAGTGAATTTCCCACCAAATCACCATTCTTATAAAACTACTTTCAAAGGAAATTATAATATTTAGACGAAAAAATTACCTAAACCTAACCTTGTCCTAGTAACTTTTAAACTGTTATTAAACTCAATTTGCTGTCATGCGGTCACAATTTAAGTAGATCAGTAAATTAAATGTCACAAACAAAATGTTTACCAGAGATTGGGAAAAATATTAACAAAAATCGTAGTTAAATTAAATAAAAAATTTTTAACCTCGTTTAGGTTATAATGTGTTATAATGTGTTCCAATTTCCCCTTCAAAATAATATGATAGTATTTTTCATCAGTGTTTATTTGGTTGTTTTAAAAAGCATACGAAAAAAATTAAAAGTCCTAACTGCAGAATTCCTTATACTTTGGTAAGCCAATTCTAGTCAGTTTGAATAGCAATAGGCTATTCCAGAAATACAAGGTTAGAGGTTAAGTTTAGGCCTACTTAATAAGTAGTTGATTTATACTATTTTACAAATCTAAATTTATCGATGCAGTATATTTTGTAATGAAAACAGTACAGTTTCTACTGAAATATAGCCTACTTTACAGCTTGCTACATGCATGTATATAATTTTAATCTTACCTTATCTTCATTTGCCCTTGTTACAAAACCAACGTAGCAACAGTACATCATTTCTAAAGTAACATAAATAATAACAGGAATCCACTGACACGACTTGTAAACAACACTACACTTTCACAAACACAACAAGGTTAAATGTATAACATTGCACTACATTAATAATACATTCGAAAAGTATAAACAACATAAAGTAAATCTGATCACTAACACCATTTTTGCGTACGTATGCCAATGACACGTTTTTACCGCCAATATCCCGATGTTAACAACCCTAACGGAAAACAATCAAACTAATTTACTAGCAGTGTATACAATGATTGACCACTGACCTTGACATCAGCTGTCTGTGCCACCGGTGTCTGTTAATGTTAATTAATTCTGTACTCAAGAGTCGAGTCACGTATTTCGTTGAATAAAGAATTCAAAACATCACAATGTGGCCTATATAGTTTACTGAATTTAAAATAATTCCTTGGTAATCTGCGTAAAAAAGGTGTTATATCGAATTTAAAGACAGAGCCAAGGTCGGTCAAGGTTACATCAGCTGACTGTGTTTGGTAACTATCCCTAATCACGCAAGCCAAAGTTTTTGTACACCCTTGTCACCTTCCTTAATAAAAGACATATTACGATATTATTTTAATATTTCTATCTTAATTTTAAAAATTCAAATCAATTACGATTTCATTTACAGTATGGCATTTTATAAAGAAAAATCAAATGTAGTGTATAGCCTATACGTACTATTTTGTTTAAACTTTATGACTATTTACACATATATATTGGTTTAGGAGCTTTTTGGACGAGGGTAAACTTGAAAAATATTTAATTTTGTGTTGTGTTCTGATTTAGAATATGTAGCCTATCGCGTACTGCATTTGTATCATTTTAAATTATATTTAAAACTTTCCTACTTCCTATTTTGTTGACCTTTATATCTTCAAAAAATTAAACAAAAAAGTATATTACAGTTAGGCTAAAACAAACGTAAAATCGAATGCACAGTATACCTAGAAAATACACTGCAAATTACTGATTTGACTTTTGATCCCAGATATGCTATCTTTATCCTAACCTGACAGAGCGATTAGGTTTATCTCAGTTCATTTTCACTCCAAACCTCTTGCATACAGTATTTATTTAAGGCTGGGTTTATAAGTAAAAAAAGGGGCTAAGGAATAAATTGCTATAACTTTGCCCTAAAATGTAGGCCTAAATATACGTTGAACAAGAATCTGTCGGAAAAAATCCAGATAATAATCTACGTCTTTATAAATCGATATAAGATCATTACCTAAATTGCGTTGTTTTCAACCCAACCTGACAGAGCAAGCGAATTCCTGCATTTATCAACCAAATTTACTAATTAATCTACCATTATTAAGATAGTAACTGGAGAATGTTTACGATGCATTGTGACTGTTATCAATTATGTAATTACAATAGGCGTAATGTATAAAAATAGCTAGTTAAGCTAATAAGTCCAAGGTTACTCGGTCTATATATAGATACAAAGCCTACACAATGATGTAATTAACTGCTATATTATGGACGTCGTCATAACAGGCAGGTACCAGAATTCCAGTTGAAGAGGGGGGCAGGTCGTCAAGGACGTCTCATTGGCCTTGGTCCTCGGTTTGTTGTTGTCAGCAGAATGTTTTGGCCGTTGCATGTAGACTTTATAAACTTAGAGTAGTGCTGAAAAACGTCAAAATAGTTATAAAATTTAGTCAAAGACATATTTGATTTCTTGTTTTCTTTCCCGAAGAAGAGAAAGGTTTAGGCCTACTTCTACTCTATTTAACCAGAAAATTTTGTAATAATACCGTAAGATCATCATTAACTAATTAATTTTTTTATTCTGACCAATTTGTTTAAATTGACTAAGAATTTACATGTCTTCTTTACAATAATTCAGATTAAAAAAAAAATTAGTTTCAACCTTCTGTGGTAATATCCTCTTGAGTCGACGAGTACGTTAAAAAAAGCCATTAATCACTTCAAGAATGGACTTCACTTCTTGATTAATACGAAGTGAAAAACGCGTGTCATGTTTTGCTGCATGTATCTTAATTTCTTCCTTTACCGTATTAATATTAAGGTCACGATGTAAGTCCTCATTCCGAACATACCAAGGTGCATAACGATACCTCTCAGCGCTTGTTCTGAAAAGTCTGAATGCTTTTAATGTTTGCACATCCTAAAGTTGTACGCCGCGTATCCAAACAGGCCTAAAGACATGTTTGTATAGTAACAGTTTATTATGTATTGACAGTTCAGATCTACGACCAGGCAATTATTTATTTATTTTATATTTAATTCTCCTTTTTGATTTCGATATGCTCTTTCCATTTTAATTTACTATCAAGGGTCATACCCAAATACTTCGCTGTATTTACAAATGGTAATATTTCAAAATTCATTTTTATGCATACAGATGTCGCTTTTTTTATTTGTAAAGTATAAGTTTGCGAATTTTGACTAATTGCTTTTAAGTAGCAATTTTTTGCTCATCTACTAATTTCTCTGCTGCTCTCCACGTTCCCAGCTGCACGTTCAATATCGTTATCAACTACTAAAAGAGCAGTGTAGCCTGCATAAGTTGCTGCTAAAACATTTTGTATCTCGGGTCAAATAAAACACACACCTAGCACGGTACCTTGTGAAATCCCTACAGATATCTTTTTCCAATTCAGAATGCATTCATTTCCATACCTTATACGGAAAAACCTATCAGTTACGTATTGTTTTAATATTTCAAAATAATTAGGCCTATAGGAAAGATATTTATGTAATTTATATGGCACAGACTTTTTCTTCTTATAGCCATTTCTCAGTTACATTTACAATACAGCGAAATGGTCAATTGTACCATTGGACTAAAGTCTATGTTGGTGTGACGGAATTAATTTTCTCTTATGAATGATTACAAATTCTTACAAATAGTTTCTCAAATATTTCGAACATGACTGGTAGTAAAAATATTGGTCGGTACGGTGTGATTTCAAATCTGCGACTTTTAAGTTTAAGAATAACTTTTATCTCCGAAAATTGACTAATTAATAAAAGTATTTTTTCACCATATTTTTATTCTACTATAAATTATTCTTGTAAGATTTAAAAGTAATTACTGATTATTAATTATTTGTATACTACAGTTATTATTATAAGTAATCGCGACACGAAACTGTCTCGCTGACGTGATGGAAGCGAAGTTTCAAACCGCCATAGATTCATTTACTTTATTTTCAATGGAATTTGTAAATTTAGTATGCTAATTTATACAGCATTTAACTCTATTTGCGATGGAAAAATCATACTTTCAAAAAAAAAGTTGTCAAACGAGAAAGTTATTGCAGTATTTTAATTTAAAATATCGCAGTACTGATACTGTTGAACGGATTTTTCTGGGTGACAAATTATCCAACATATTACTGAAATAGATTTTCGTGTGCCAAGTTCGAATCAAATGTGCATAAATTAAGATTTTAAAGTTTCAAATTTCATTGACTATACGAAAATAAAACCTGACGCTGTCAGGTTAATTTTAGTACTATCAATGGATTTAAAGATTACGATGGTGAGATCATATTTAAAAAATTGTAATGACAAAAGTCATATTATTTTGTTAATAGATTTTTTTGTGTTTAATGTCCGACTATTGTGCACACTTGGGCTAATGCAGACGATGGGATGATTTATAGCGTATGAAAATGCCAAGCCCTAGCCGGGAATCGAACCCGGGTCCTCGGGGTGAAAGCCCAGTACGCTATCAACTAGGCCACCGAGGCGGCTTCTGAGGTTATGATAAAGTTAACAATTTCAGAAAACATTTATTTTTTGAGAATATAATAACCTACTACAATAATTCTAGAAAACATTAAAAATATTTTTAGGTTATCACTTATTTCGAGGTATGTATGTTAATAGATTTGAGCCGCCTCGGTGGCCTTGTTAATAGCGTACTGGGCTTTCACCCCGAGGACCCGGGTTCGATTCCCGACCAGGGCTTGGCATTTTTATACGCTATAAATCATCCCATCGTCTGTATTAGCCCAAGTGTGCACAATAGTCGGATGTTAAAAAAAAATAATAGATTTGAAATGGCCGCCATGTTGAACAAATTTTTCAGCTTAATTAATTTGTCCAAGCTATTGTAGTTGATTTTATATTGGAAGAGTGTTGTTATACAAACATCACTCCTCTTAATATTCTGACAGATTAAATTCAACTGTAACAAAATCGATTGTTGAGTCAAATTTGAATAAATCTGATAAAAATTAAGAAAACTTCGAGTGCTAACACACTATTACATATAGGCTTATATAGATGTCAGGTCGCTCTCATCTCAAGGTCGCGAGTCTGGGTCTTTCCATAATGGCCGCTACAGTATCTCATATTACAACGAAAATTCGCTAATAATTTTTAAAGTCAATGGTAAGGGAATCTCTTTTCCTAAAATGGCTAAAAAATATACTGAATTTCAATTTTATTTGTTTCTTTAAATAGTTCAGAAAATATTCACCAGAGCGCAGCGCATTATGGACAATTAACAGTTTTTGTAAAATCACAGAAAAGTTCCCTTTAATTAATTAATACTGTATCAGCATTATCTGTTGCAAAGTTTCTGCAAGCAATTTTAATTTTTCCCACATTGAAATTACACAAATTGTTGAGAATTTTACAATAGTAAATTAGAAATCGGGGAGTTTTATGACCGAATTGCAATCAAACAGTAAGAACACTAGTAGTAAACTATTTTAATTAAATTATTTAAATCGTCTTGTTATATTATTATATCTGACTTAAATTTAACCTTCTATAATGTGCTGCTATCTAGAAGAGATTAATTAAATTTCTTATCGAGATAAGTTTCTTGAAGAGAAATATAAATCGCATAAGAAAACAGTAAGTACTGTAATGGGCTGTATATGAGCTGTCTTTTAAGAAAAATTTTCCATGGAAATAAACTATTTAGGAGCACCATTAAGGTATGGCTCAAACCCGGGACAATCAAATGTGCCGATTATATCTTCAAATTTCAGTTAACCCTTAAAAGTACTATCGTTTAGATGAGTTTCACTTATTCTATCAGAGGTCTTGCAGACCGCAAGATTTATGGAAATAATTTTAAAAGAAAATTTGTTGTAACCTGATTTAAATGCACATGCATATGTTCTAAATTTAATCTGTTATTTTTTAAGATTGACAAACCAATTCTAGAATTTATTTATGTGCAAGTAAAATAATAAAAGCAATTAGTCAAAGTGTTCAACATTTTTATATTTTATTTTGTACTTTTTATTTATTAAAAAAAAATTAATTTAGCACTTAAAAACCTGTAATTGAATATACATAGAAGAATATAATTGGTGTGAACATTATATACTGTATAAATAAATTCTTATTTTTCTGACTCAAACATTTGAAACTAAAATAAACTTCTACAATGTATACAAAACTTCCGCATCTACTATCAGGCGGTCTGCCAGACTGCTTGCTAGTGGTGATAAAATACAACAATTTATACAAGTTATAAACAACTATTATTTACATCCTTTACAGCTTGCATACAATGAGTAATGTACGTATTATTGAACATAAACAAAAATAAAATGTATCTATGTAATTTAGTGACAACTTATAAAAATTACATCATAACAGTGACAAGTTCATGATAAACAATTATGTCATTTTATAAATTAAAAAATAAAGTACTGTTATTAATGTTTCATCTAAGTTATTAAGCTTATTTTTTTAATAAAGAATAACAAATAATAAAGTAAATATTACAATCAATAAAACATTACAAAATTAAATTATTATAGAAAGCAATAACAGATAACAAATTTAAAGTCCAAAAAAATAATTTAAAAATAAAAAATAAAAATAATTGCATAATAATTAAAAAATGAAATTTAAATTATACATTATAGAGTGGTCACTAATATTTTCCATATTGAGGAAAAATTCTAATCAACACTGAAAATACTAAAGTAACTTAACAACTATCTATTATAAAACGTCACGCCTACTATCGTACGTTGTACAGACCGCAAAACGTTATACATAAACTGACACAACTACTATCGTAGGTCTAGTTGACCGCAATCACGCTATTACTAGTAAACAGATAAACAGATTGGAACCACCACTCTTTCATGCCAATGCCTAGGTCAAGACTGGAAGGTAGGGTGAACAATTTTTAATATTGAGGGCGGGGTGAGGGGTGAGCTGTTGATTTTGCTCTGCTGTCATACAGACTTTTCATAGTACTTAAGGGTTAAATAAGAAATGAACATTGTCAGAGTTCATTTTAGTATTTTCAATGAAAATTTGAAAATTGAAAACCCACCAGCATTGTGTAACGGTGTAATAATAATAAAGTTACAAATTTTGAATTCCTATTGCTGTAAATATCAATTTAGCATACTCACAAGAAAGTTTTCTGGTTAGTATAACGAACTTGTTCAAGATATTAACAAAATCAATCTTTTTTTAAAGTATAAATTTCATACTTTTATCAAAGCAGTGTTACTTCATCAATGTTATTTTTTTGCTAATTCATATCCATTACATCAGTGAGTCAGGTGCATTCATGGTTGTTTTGTTTCTTAATAGAGGATTACTGAGTTGAGGTGTCACAAAAGTTTTTTTGATAAGATAAAAATCTGTTTCTCTGGAACTACTGTCAATAAGTTTTTTTCTGTACTATCTGCGTGCGAGCTATTTTAATCAAATGTTAAGGACCATTTAGAAAATATAGATATTTTAATTTGTTTTATTTAAAAGCTAAAAAAAGAATATTGTACTTAGTAATACTGTCATTTTATACATAGCCTAAACACTAACTAGAATAATTCTTATTAGAGAGGGGGAACCTCTACTAGTAAAGTTTTCATTTAAACTTTCAAGTAATATTAAAAAAGTAAACCTTGTGAAAAGTAGGCCTATATTCATTTTATAATGTCATGTGACCAAATTAAAATTTTAAAATTATTTCTGTCATCTGTACAGTTATTTATAGACTACAAATGATAAACATATTTTTTTGTTTAATATAATATAAAAATTGTAATCATTATTGTAAAAATTGTTTGTATTTTTGTTGACAGGTTGCGGGCACAATGATAGACTTGCTCAGTCCTCTCATGGCCATCATGCTGTTTGTCAGTCATATGACATCTTCATATCCATCATGCCCCAAGGAGTGCCACTGTTACCATGACACAGGCATGTTAACGGCCAACTGTACGTCTCTACCAGCATCAAGTGAAAACATTGAAGTATTAAACTTAAATGCAAGACTACAAGGACACAATATAGAACTGAGCGAAGGACAGTTCACAGATTTCAAGAAATTGAAGTACTTAAACCTCAGTAACTGTTCCATTTCCAGCGTTCATAAAAAGTCCTTCTTTGGCATTAAAAGTTTGGTCGAAATCGACTTATCCTACAACAAAATACAATCGCTAGACTCTGCAGTGTTTCAGCATATAACAGACTTGACTACAGTTATACTGAGAGGCAATCGTTTTAACTTCGATTCCGATGATCCATTTCTCATTTCCAATACAATTGAACATTTAGACATCGGCGATTGTGGAATCACTCAGTTACCACCAGGCTTGTTCTACGAAATAAAACGAATTAAATATATTATGTTGGATAACAATCGACTGAAACATTTAAAACATAATTCCTTACCACGAGGATTAGTGTATCTTAATCTTTCAAACAATTCAATAGTTAACGTACCAACAGATTTGTTAGGGTCGCTGAAACACTTAAGGAAACTCGATTTAAGTGGTAACCCTATCAACTGCACATGTTCTTTAATGAACCTTCAAGATCATTTATCAGGACTGGGAGTGACTTTTGAACATGAAGTTATTTGCGCATTTCCGACTAAATATGAAGGAGTAAGCTGGAATAAAGTAAATGAAAATGAATTATGTATTGAGGAAACTTTGTATAATGAGCGTATTCCTATTAAACCTCAAAAACATCAAGAAACATTTAAATATCAAACAAACCATAAACATCAAATTTCCGACAATGAAAAGAACAATTATTTCGATGCAAATATTCAGTCAGATCAACCATACGATAAACAAGATCCGAATGCTGAAGTATTATTTCAGAATGATGATACAAGAGCGATGGGGAAAATGATGCGTGTGGAAGATGGACAAATATTTGATAATCAGGAATTAAAAAATACTGATTATGACAACCAAGAGTCAAATCTAGAAAATTTGGAAAACCATTTTCTTCCATCAAAAAATAATTTTCCAGATGAAATGTTGAAAAAAACTTCTTTCGATGATATACATGTTGATTCTGAACACAAAACTGAATCTGCAGACATTGTAGAATCTCATGTTGATAATATAGATAGCTTTAAAGAAACAACGCTTATACCAGACGATTTAGAAAAGAATAATAATACGAATGAAGAATTTGGTGAGCAAAATGATGGTTCAAATGTAATTGAGGAAAGTATTACTGATAAAGTTCAGGAATTTAAAGAAGGAACCGAAGTTCAAGAAACACATACAGAACTTGCGTTGGACGTTAAAACATCTGATGCTATTCAAGAAGGGAACCAAGATATTGTCATCGATGCACAAGAGAAATCTGAAAATGAAAACAACAAAAACGAAATTGATTTAAAGGAATCTAAAGATCATAATTTAATTGAAACGACCACTCTAGATAATAAAGTTGCAGTTACTGATATAGATAACTCACAATTACAAAACATAAATGAAGAAAAAGAAACATTAATTGAAAATCCAAAAGGAGATGAAATGAAAATAACAACTGAAAAAACTGGATGAAGTTACAACCCAGAATGTTAATGTAGAAAAGGAGATTATTGAAAAGACTGAAAATATACTTTCTGGTGGAAAAACAGAAGAAACACCACTTGAAGGACAACTGAACCCAGAAAATACTATCGAAAAAACAATAGAAACAGAATCAAAAACTGAAAACATTATTGAAGAAATAACGACACAGAATGCTATTAACGAAGATGTAGAGTTTGTTGGTTCACTTGGTGTTGATTCAGCGATACATACTAACGAAAAATTAAAGTTAGAGAACAGTATTGGAGACCAAACTACAAACCAGAACATACAGGTTATTGAAACTACGAACCAGAATGTAATCGAACATGAAACCGAAAGCATTGTGGAAGCAGGGAAAAATGCATTGGCTGAGGAAATACCTACTACGGTTAAAGATGCCAATGTGTTCGGAGGATCAAGTCACGAAGGAACAGAAGAACCTAAAGTTGATACAATAATAGAGGCTGGTGTAGAAATCAAGAGCGATGAAAATAAAAATGATGAAAATGCACATGGTAGTGATATTGTATTAACAACTGAAAATATTGAATTGAACATAGCCACAGAAAAACAAACTGAACCAACTATTGTTGAAGTAAAGAACAATGTTGAAGGAAGTATTGATAATGTTCATTTATATGATCTAGAAAATCAACCAATAATAACTACAACTGATGCAGAAGTGCTAACAACATTAAAAAATGAAAAACAACAAATAAATATCGATGCTCACTTACAAAGTGTTGGAGAAAATACAAACTTTACGGTGAATGAAGTCGGTACAACTGAATTACCAGTAAATGTGGAAGGTATAGCAAATATTTCTGCAGTGGGCACTAATGAGACACTTATTGAAGAAGCTAATACGACTGTGGCAGTTGATAATTTTAATCAAGAACCAACAATGCCTTATGTACATAACGAAAATGTTAATGAAACTGTTGACTCTTTAACAACTCCTGCCTATTTACACCCCACTAATATTCCAGATTTAGTAAACCAAGAAAATAATTCTGATGTAACCCAACCTGACCAATCCCCTACGGAAATATTACCTGTTGTGCATATAAATCCTGAAGTTATTTCAACAGAAAATGCTTCTATAGTTTTAGGAAATATTAAACAAGGTGAAATTGCAAATGAAAGCGACGAAGATGACAATCTTATTGGTGATAAATCATTACAAGAGATGATACCGATGGAATTTGAACCAGCCCATGTAGTCCTTGGCTGCATTGTAGTATTAATTTCAGTCTTAGTTTTAGTAGCAGTATATAAATGTACAACTGAAGGCAAGAAAACAAGTAGAACTCCAAAGGACGTAGAGTCCAACCAAGGAACTGAAATGCAAGATATGGCATCACTTTTACCTAAACCCAACAACGAAGAACCAAAAATAGTAAGTAAAAAATATCCGGATGAAGCTCCTACCAGTGAAACAGTAAGCTTAATTCAAGAAGAAAAGAAAGATGTACCCACCGAAATAAAACCTTCTCGAGAAAATGAAAATTCCCTTAACAATAACACTCCAGCGTCGAACAAACCGACAAATCAACCTGCGTCAGTGTTAGCCATCAACCCTGCAGCACCTATTCAGAGGACCAGAGTCAAAGTGGGCATCATACCTGAGTCCATACCAAGAACTCCAATTTTTGTGCAAAAATCATACAATAATGGTGTAACAAGTAGTTAAACGATTTTGTTGAATTAAATGGATAGTGTTCCTTTAAAATTAAACAAACCAGTTGAAGTGTGCCTATACCTAGCAATCGAGCTAGTCAATACGACAATTTGACTGTTCAATGACATATTAAACTGTTATAGCCTTTAAACTTTGTCATTGTCTCAGCATTAGTTTCTTTGTTCCACGATATCTTTATAGATTTATTTTGTACATCTATGATTGTTGGTTGTCTCGACAAGCTAAACACTTATTTATTCTTCCAGTAAAATAAAACATTTTTTAAACGAATGAAATAAAATTCTTTTTTATTTTTAACGGAGGAAACGTGCTATAGTTATTTTGACTGTATACTCACATGTTTTTAAAATGTTTAGCTTAATTAGATCTACAAGTATATGATAGGTTATCTTATGGCGTCTTTTTTCTTTTTGTTAATTATTATATTTTTTTAATGTGTTAAGATTGTAGCTTTATCTAATTATTTATTTATGGTATATAAAAAACTATATTACAGACACAAAGTTCGTCAAATATTGAATTTAATCTTAAGTTTATTTCTAGCTGAAATAAATGCACACAAAATATGTTTAAATTTTGTTTCATCAGTCATAGTTTTTTCAGAGTGCCTGACAAAGAAATTAGTCACATTTAATGAGACCTTTTAAATAACCTTTTTGAAAATTGTACTGAAAGTTTACTTTTGTTTGACTATTACCAACATTAGTAAATTAATTTTAATTTTGTTAGTTCACTAAACTACACATGTTAAAATAAATACTAAAAAAAAGGTTAATTTTGTGACCAATATTTAACATAAGTGTCGAGATTTAGAAGGTTGTGACAATAGTTGTTGTACTTATTTGTAGATAAATTAATGTTAGTATATTGTTTAAAATTAGCTTATAAATTTTGTATAGACTATTATCAGCATAAAATTGTATTTTATTAAATAAATTACAACATAATTCACTCTGTTGGGACAGTAATTTTATTTAAGTTAAATTACAACAAAACTATCTGTGTTGGCATTCAACAATAGTTATATTTCATTCTAAAAGACATTCGTAAGTTTTGATTACATGTTGAACGTAGAAAAGAAAAACTATATTATTTATTAAAGCGATTGTGAAATTAAATATTTTGCACAACTTCTGAATGTATTATGTGCCAAAATATTACCAACTTGTCAAGAAAAAAAGACTGAAAATTAATGTTAAGTTGACCATAGGTTTAGTGAGGGTTCGGGTATGGATGCATTTGTATATTTGCCAGAATTATGTATTTACTGTTCACATATTTTTGCAGATAGTTGTATAGTCTGTGTATACAGATAGTAATATATTGTTTTCCTTTTTTTTTTAAATAGGTAAAACACCAACAGAATATTAGCACTTTTAAATAATTACATGCAATAAACAATCAGTTTACAAAATTTGTGTTTTATTTTTGTACTTCCTTGTCAACAATAGAGGCAAATTATTGTAATCAACAGACAGCTGTTTTGTTTATGTGACAGAAGCAAGTTTTCAGAAACTAACATTACCTAAAAAATAAAAAAAATGTTACTTAGCTAATGTTACTTACTGTTCATTTCTTTTTATATTCTTCTTCTTTTCTGCTAGGATTATTATCACTATGTTCAGTATAATAATCTGCCTTCCCTAGCTTCATTAATTTTACTTTCGTTGACACATTTCGGAGAACCTATATCTTCAAAATAGTTAACATATAGAGAACACATATAGTTAAAAATAGAGAACACATATCTTCAAAAACTATATTTATACTCAGGAGTATAAGGAGTATAGATATAGCTTTTGAAGGTGGAGGTTCTCCGAAACATGTCAACGAAAGTAGAATTGACGAAGCTAGGGAAGGCAGATGATTATACTGAACATAGTTCTGTTCATTTATTTAAAAGCTGTGACCATTCCAAATCTTTATAAAGTAATAAATATCTATTTTACACATTTTTAAAAATCTGTTTCACCTTCATAATCTGCGTTAAAATCTGTACAAAATATATTTAAAATTTTAAAATCTCATTGATTACAAAAATGAACCGTTTAACATGTTTTAGAGATCAGGATCAGTGGTGATTGATTTCATTAGTCATGATGGCTCCCAGCTTCAATAGCTCATCTTCCAATTAAATATGAGATCCAAGTTAAAAGAAAAATTAGAGGCATAACCACTTTTTCAGTTGCTTAAACCATTTGTTAAAAGATTTTGTTTTAACTTGGAATATTTAAACCTAATATTAAGCAACTTAATATTAATATATAAACTTAATATTATTAACATGATTAATAATATTTAAAAAAAAATGTTTGTCTGAAATCAATTTATAAATAACTGCTGTTCAGAAATTGCTGTATATATATATATATATATTTTTGTGTTTGTGTGATTTAGCACGCTCTTGTTCACAATTTAGGTCCGATTTAATTCAAACATGACACGAAAACTGATTGCGATAACAGCTTAGACAAGTTAACAAACCAGCAAAATTTGAAAATGGTGGCCATTTCAAATCTTTAAAAATTTTAACTTTTTTGTCTTGCACTTTTTATCATGATCAGCGTTAAAACTGCATAAATTAGCATTTTGAATTTTCAAAGTCAATTGAAATTAAGAATTTTTTTGACAGTGATCAGGGTTCATTTTCATATTTTCAGTGTAATTTGAAAGTTAGTCATGATCCTAATTAAATGCAGATTTTAATGGTGATTATTTTGGTGAAAGCAGAATTTCAAAAAAGCTAAGATAAAGAAAAATATTTTTGAAAGTTCGTCATTTCAGCGAGACACCTGTGTGCCTTGAATATTTTATTCTTTATAAATGAAACACTTGATAAATTACCTAATTTCTAAATTTAAAATTAATGTAATTAGTAATTATAAAGACTCTTCCCTGGTAACGACCGGTTAAAGATTACCGATAAATTTAAGTACTTGGGAGAAACTATTACCAGAGATCTCAGAGAAAACCAGCAATACTTAACAGAGTAGCTAAATTAAGGTCTGCCTTCTATTTGACCCAGAACACCTAAAAAAAAAAAAAAATCGCTTTCTATAAAATCTAAACTTAGGCATTATAACACGGTCATAAGGGCAAACATAACTTACGCCTCGGAGACCCTATTTAATCTAAAGAGCCAAAATAGAACGGAGGAGCTCCAGAGAATGGAAAGGAGAGTACTCCGAACAATTATTAATAAGAAACATTTGGTGGGGGGACAGTACAGACTGTTGCCGAATGTGGTCTTGTAGCGGAACAATGAGCAGCTCACTAACATTTTTAGGAAAAGAAGATTGGCCTTCTTTAGACACCTGACTTGATTACCGGAGAGTAGACTTACGAAGAGATTATTGGACTACCAACTGAAGTGTAAAGTTAAGAACAACTGGATGAAGGAGGTGGAACAGGACTTGGAGGAACTTGGAATAACCAGGGAGCAATTGGCAGGAAGAAGGGAAAAAGTGATCTTAAAAAGTCAGGATACACAATTACAGTTTAGGGAGAAATGTCCACGAAACGTAGTATATTCGGAAGAACTCAGACTTCAGAGATCAATAAGATTAAAAAAATACTGGGAAGAACGCAGAAAAACCCAAAGACCGAATTAAATTGACTGTGTGTGCTCCAATGTGGGCTTAAATTTAAAAAAAGACTCTTCCCAACAAGATTACACTAAAATTTGAAATTTTTTTCAGTCGTGAGCACAGGCCGTAAATCATATCATATTTACAAGTATAAACAAAATTAGTACTAAGATTTAAAAAAACTAGTAAATTTAAATAGGCAATGTAAGTAATATAAAGAGAAATGATTAAGTAATCAAACCTATAAAAGAGATCTGTGCAAAGTAACAAGCAATATAACATAATACATTATACGAAGAAGAATAATATAATACATAAAAAGAATAAAACCATATGTAGCACAAATCTTACTGCAAAATTAATACTGTATAATTTATTAACACAGATAATTACAGAATACAAATCAAATTTTTCTATATTTAAAGTACCCAGTAACAAGCACATTATAGTAGGTACATGTGGTACATATGATCATATTATACAAATTAAATAATTTAGTGGCTATAACTAATTACGAAACTTTTAACAGTGTGACAGTGCCTTTAATCAGTAAATAATAACTTATACCTATCTTTCAAACTGTACACCTCAAACTCAAACATGTTGAAAAATAATTAATATTCTGTTTTTATGTAAAACAAGAAGTCCATAATTAATATTAATCATACAGTCCTATTCTCAAAGACAAATGAAACGAAAAGAGCAAAAGGATTGTTTTCCCATGCTATAAGCTTGGTAACTACCAAACATCAGCAAAGTATACTACCTAAAAGGCAAGTGTTGCCATACTATTTCTAAATATTTACAGCCTGAAAATGGCTGCATATTTCCTGTATAAAATTTAAATTAATTAGTTTTCTGAGCAAACCAAGATCAGGAATGTCCAGGACCTAACATTTTATTTGAAATAAATATTAAAAACACTTTGTAAGTAGTTTTAGTTTAGCAAATTAATAAAACTAATAAAAATAAAACATTTATTCTGATTATGCACATTACAACGGTAAAACCATTTTTTAAATAAAATATAAAATTTAATAATGCATACCAGATTTTTATATTCCAAAAATCATCATTTTTTCAAAAAAGTTATAGAGAACATCATTTAAACTATGAAAATTTTCATGAGAAATTGCGCTAATAAAAATAGGCATTCAGTCAATCATGCCTACTAAAGTGCACAAAAATTCATGCTGTTTCCCACTTCAATTTTTTTTCTACTTTTTTATTCCCACTTACTTCAGTGTACTCAAGTAATTTTTTTATTCGTTGGTAAAAGTTGTGTGATAGATCAAGAAAATGTAAAGGGTTGAGCTTAACCTAGTTATTTACAATAATTATGACGGTGAACTTATAATGTAAGATATAAGTAATGTGCATTAGAAAAAGCGTTAGTGCAAAAGTAAGTTACAAAAATCTGAACTAGTAATTCACATCACTAGTTAGTAAATAAGCCTAGTGAATTTTCGCTTTCTGATTTCCGTTCATCAACATAATGTTCAACGAGACGTTAATTAATTTTTCTATGTTGACAAAGTTTAAATTATTAATTAATTTTCATAGGAAATGGACCCTATGAAAATGATGGCCCATTCTGTAGCCATCAATTAGACATGGGACAAAGAATGATGAATGGGTTTCCAGATTTAAAAAAAAATGGTTTTTACAGCAGCATATTCATCTGACTGCCCATAAAATTTCAATTTCACTATTAAGTTTTGTGATTACATGGATCATTTTTAACTTTATGAATGAAACAAAATAATGGAAATTGACAATCAGTGGTCATATTGACCAATCAGAAGAGTTTACTACACTGGAATTCTGAAGGTAGGCCACTAAAAAAAAATAGTTGAATTTCTCTACAGGAATTCCACAATTATGTGTAAAATAAACCCCAGCAACATTCTCAATGTTTCTTCTTAAAAACTACGTTTTTCTGCTACCTGCTGGAATTTATTCAAACTACTTTTCCAAGTACGTTTATGACTAAACACAGAACTTTTTAGTCTTGTAACAGAGGTTAAGTTCAAGCTACAACACATATCAGAAATAGTTTTTAAAGTCGTCTAGTGAATCCAGTTATTCTCTTCTGCTATCGGTCATAGGTAGGGAAACACTAATTTGACTATTTGAGCTCATATATAATACGAACAAAGAGCTAACCTTCAACAATTTTAAATGTTCAGAGTTTGAGTCACAGTGCATTAGTGCGATTAGTGAAACAGTAGTATTGCATGTGCGACAAAAGATCAATATAAATTTTTCAGTTAAAAAGTAATAAATTTTTTACTTTATTTATTTAAGTGGTACCTTACTTCACTTACCTTAAGGGTGTCTTTGATTTCTTTCCTTGCAATTAGGCCACACCATTTCCCATTCAAGCATTGTGATCTGCCTGGATGGATTGGAACTTCCTAAAATATTATGTTTTACTGGCACATCTTCTGTCACACTCACATGTCTCTGCTACTAAACAGTACACCACCATTTGTAAACTTTCTAGAAAATTTTGGAACCTTCTAGAACATACTGGAACATTGGCGAATACATTCTGGATCTTCCTACAAGAAAAATAAGTCTTTGAAAGACATTTTTACCACCCATGCACAGTCATCGCTGCCAACTCAATTATTATAGATGTGAAAACAATTGATTGGTATAAAAGCATACCTTAAATTTGTTATTTTTTCTACATTTTGTTATCAATTTTCAAAGTTTCAGTAATATAATTTCTTTTTTTTGTCCAAGATTTGACAGAAAACAATATAATGTATTGTATTTTTCATTTGAATGATCAGTACTTCCTTATTAATGCTAGGAGTTATTCATTTATGAAAATTTACCTAAAATAGGCTAAATAATTTCATTTTTCCTAAATAATTCTTGAAAATTAAATAAAATTATTTAGAAAAGTAATACAAATTTACAACAATTTACAATAGGCTACTAAATCACTAATAATTATATACATGATATTAAAGTTATTAATGTTTATATCTACTTTTATACATATTACACACTGTAATGGAATCTGATAGTTAAATACAGGACAGTAATTTTTAAATTATAATAATGTAGATTTTAAAATATAGATTGTGCCTATGTTTTATTTAGGCTGTAATCTGCAATAAAATATAGGCTGTATATAATGTATGAGTTTATATGAAATAGTGCAACATAAGACAAAATCTTTTATCTACACAGTGCTGCCATCTAACAAACTTAAATTGAACTTGATTTAAACATTTTGTTATAAACAGTAAATTGTATTTGTAATAGGTTTCAATTTATAACTACCCTACTTAAAAAACTATATTTATGGACATTTAGGAAGGTTATTAATGAAAACCAATTATTATATATTAGTTGCTTTTGTTTAATTTTCACTTATCTTTTGAAAATTATATACATATGTATAAAACATTCAGAAACTATTATTATTAATGGGAAGAGAGATTTTTAAGCAATTGGTGAATTTCAATTGGAAAAATTAGCTTTCAATACAGTCATTATGGTAAGATCAAACCAATGAAATGCAAAATCCTGATTTCTAGAACTTGTTTTAAGGGATTTTTAAAATTTGATATTTATTGTAAACTGTGTTAAATGCTGGTTAGAATATTACATATTCAACCAGTGGCCAATATTTTCATTTTGATCTAATTTGATTTAAAGTTGGCACAACATTTATTTTGGTATCCTGCTTGTTTCCTGACTACGGTCAAGGTTTATTTTCATATTTTCAACAAAATTTGAGGAAGAATATTTTGAAATTGAATGCATGAATAGATTTTTTTGAATGATGAACTTGATCAAACCATCGCCAAACAAGTGTTACTTTTTTAGTTTGTTTCCATCTTATCAAAACCTTTTCCAATTTATTTATTTCTTTCAAAACTGGTAAAACTTAATCAATATATTTTATTTTATAAAAACATTTATTTTATTATAACAATATGAATTTTTTTCAAATGTCTCTGAACTGCGAACTTCAAGGTTATTAGTTCTTAGCAGAGTAAGTATTAGTTACTGCTTCTTTTTATTCGCAGTCCTCATTATGCATAAAGTATGAATGTGTTTATATATAAGCCTAATGGATTCATGTTTTTCCAAAGACTATTGTAGCAAAGTCTTATAACTTAGAGTATATAAATATGCCTCTAAATTACTCAAACTATAGAAGATAATTAATTAATTAACATTAAAGAAAATTTATTGAAATAAATATAATAAGATAATAACGAGTTGTTAGTAATACTATATGCAAGGCTGGATTACTTACCTTAGTCCTAGATCAAATCCTAGGGGTTAAGTAGGCCTCAATACAAAATGTCATTGTAAAGTTTTTCATGTTTTCTGACAACTTATGTATTTTAGTATTTTATAAATCAATTTTCAGAACTACTCTTTCACAAATGTAGGCTACTTTTATATGACAGTAATAATTTACCATTTTGACAAAGTTAAAAAATAACTTTCTTTAGTCACAAAAGACATTGTAGATCTATAAAAAGTTTATGGTATAGATTGTGTGTAATGATTATCGATAACACTTAACAGTAGAACAATGTAGTAGTAAAAACAAACCTTTCTAAAATCCCTATAAAGACTTTTTCTTCTTTAGGCATAGCGGCCACTAATATAAAAAAACAAAAATAACATTAATATTCTGGACAAGATTAGACGTCTATGTTTGCGACATAACCTCAACCCATTCCTTTACAGCAGCAATAACATTATCTTCACTTTATTCCGGCCGTCTAGTCAACAAATAAATTCCTTCTCGATTCCCTGCAGAATCTTTTTCAGTTATGTTTGTTTGGTGAGTTTTACGACTTGAGTTTCTTTTGTTATTTATTTTGTGCGTTTTGCATTAAAACCCTTTGTGAAATATTCACATGTTTGTATTCCTTTTGTAGAGAAATTGAAACATTTTATTCTTTAGTAAACATGAAGTCCTATTACATCTTTGCTGTAATAAAGTATATGGCAGTTAAGGATTTTGTTTTTGTCCTTTCAGTGGATTTGGTTTAGAATTAAACATTTGAAACCTTTTCTTTAGAATAAAATATATTGCAATGACGAAATAATGCTGATGTGATTTGAGCGGATGTACGAGGTCATGTGAGAGAAATTTACATTATTAATAATCATCATTATTCACCTGGAATCCTAAGTTGTGATATATATTTGTCATTACCGTTCCAAATAATTTCCAAAATTAGAATTACAAAATAGAAAAGCTATTAGAAGTCTAACAGATAGTCTACTGTTATAAAGCACAGTCATATTATTGGAAGAAACAATTTATTCTTAATTAAGTAAATTTAACTAAGTAGAAAAAATTCAAAATACTGTAGGCCTCATTACGTTTTGTCGAAAACAAATAGGTAAAACTTTCTGAAGGCCAAGTTTGTTTTAGTGGTCTTCTCTTTTAGTTTTTAAAAATTTTTTACCTTTAATCTTACTGTTACTGTGTGATTTTTAGCTAACTTAGATTTTTATGGTAAGTGGTTTTGTTTGAAAATATTTAGGTTATGCAACTTAATTTCTTTTACCTTAAGTAGTTTTTGAATAGGCCATTTGTAGTTGACTATATTAATTTATCAATGTTTTAACACTGTAATTAATGAATAGTTGTTATAAAAATAAAATTCTGAACTAACCTAATACCCCTTCCAAAAATATTCTAAAAACAATGTTAATTAATTGTAA
Source organism: Callitettix versicolor (assembly GCA_022606455.1). Taxonomy (NCBI): domain Eukaryota; kingdom Metazoa; phylum Arthropoda; class Insecta; order Hemiptera; family Cercopidae; genus Callitettix; species Callitettix versicolor. The sequence continues at coordinate 65,299,856 of CM040184.1, forward strand.
TAAATAATATCAAAAGTATGCATTTTGGTAAGATCTTAATTAAGTTTTTTTTAAATAGAACACATTATGTAGACTATTAATGAAAAAGTGGCTGACATAAATGGCTACTTCTTTTGGCATGCCTGACTATATGTTTTCATTATTATGATTGAATTATTTTTGTAAAAATTTTGATGCATGCAGGAAGGGGCAATTCTTGAAAAACAATTCTTGTTATAGTTGATCTTATAAAAAATAGGTGGTAAGTTTTTTCTTGTTTAATCTAAATATTTTCCTTTTAAATTTCACATGTGTGTAGGCACACAACTTAAAAATTAACTGAAACTGTCACTGACTATGAATTTCAGTATCTTAGGCTATATAAGGGACTTTATTAATTAAACAGTTATCCTACATCTGACAGTTATATTGTCTAAGTATAATAATATATATAATATTTGTGATTCTGGCATTCAAAATTTGTACAGGTCATATAGACTACATTAAATAATTTAACTACACAAATTGAGAAAATACTCATTTTTAAAATTGACAAGAACAATACACATAACCTTAATTGAGATGATATTGAATTTATTGTGTAAAATCAGCAGTTTAGAAGTAATCACTTCCAGTCTGGGTAATATACAAAAACAAAAAATTAAACTATGCAACTTAAATTATTTTCTTAATTTTTTGTATATATGCTGTGAGGTATGCGTCAAGGAATTAAGTGTGACACAAAAGCAAATGTTTATTCCTTTGTTTTGTCAACTGGGACTATACAAGTTTTCACTTCAAGAGTACATTTTATTAATCACTAAACAAAAAAATCTAAACAAATAAAATTCAATAAATCTATTTCTTGTGGTCCAAGTCTATTATAAATTATTATTAATTAACAGTTTGTACAGTTATGGTTTATGGGGATCCTGTATGGTAGCATGGGATTGGTTAATTTAGCAGTGTTGTCTAAACAGTGACATGAATTAATTCAATTCACGCTTGAATTTCTAATTTAGTATTTAGTTGATAAACGGTTTGTGAGTTGTGTTGTGTCTTGTGTTGTGAGTTGTTTGATAATAGTTGGTGCAGACAAATTAAAATTAAATGTTTTTATTTCTCATTGTTTCATAAGGCGTGTCAGAACTGTCTGTTTAAATGAAACAGCGATGAAGCGTTTGAACATCGACGAGAAAACGTTAACTGCACAATTTGAGAAATTTAAGGTTAGAAAAATCAAACACAATAAGTTAGTCTAATTTTGATATATTATTGTTTAATAATTATGTTCAATCTTTGTTTAATAACACATACGGCAATTCATTAAACAACCAAAATTGAACCAAAAACTTATGAAAAACAACTCTTGCTAAAATTGCTCTTATAATAGATAAGTTTTTTTTGTTGAATTTACGTATTTTAGTATTGAATTTCGCGTGCGCATGCGCACATTAACTGAAACTGTCACTATGAATATGACAAATATCTTTGGCTATATAAGGGACTTCAATAATGAATCAGTTTATAACCATACATTTGGCTAAAAATGTATTTGTTGGTTATAGATAAAGGACTTTTACAAACACAATGGGTAATTATCTAGAACAGCGTGACCCAAAATACAGTATCTAATAATTAATTTAGCCTGCTGATAATTAATACAGTAGTCTAAAGTAAGTTTTAGTAGGCCTATCTCTTTAAGTATTAAACATACATTTTTACAAATCTTTTATAGATTTTAAAATTATTTCGAGTATAAATTATTGACATTTGACATTATTTATAAATATTAGGCTTAGTACACACACACACACACACACACACACACACACACACACACACACGCACACACACACACACGATCACGCTCACGATCACGCTCACGCGCACGCACACACACATGCACACACACACACACACACACACACACACACACACACACACACACACACACACACACACATATATATATATATATATATATATATATATATATATATATATATATATATATAATATACAACTAGTTATATAAATAGGCCAACAACTAGTTATTAAATAGTCTTTCATAAAACTAAATAACATAATAGCAGCACATGGCTACCATTCTAATATAATTACAGAGGATTTCCAAAATGTAATAAAATTTAATAACATCACAAAAACAAACATTTTAATTTGTGCTGATTTTGCATTTAAAAAATAGTAATAAAGTTACACATGACAGAGCATCGTATACAATTCATATTTTCCCTTATATTCTTCTTGAAAATTTGATTTCAATTTTGTAAGCAGAATTGAAATTTAAATAAAATTAGTATTTTAAATTTTCAATGAAATTCACATACATTTCAATGTTGCTAATTTATAAAACCTGTAAGTTTTTATAAAGATTTTAAATCAGGAAAATAAATTAACCTAAAAGTTAAAATCATCACAAAAACTGCTGCTACAATTTAATTCATCCATATATCATGCAGACAAGTACAACTTAACAATTTTGCTGTGTAATGGTAGCATAGTGAAGCCTAACAGCAACCACTGCTGTTTCTAGAGTGTTAGAAATATAAGACGAGAAAAAACTTCGTAAGATGAATGTTTTTGTTTTATTTCAAGTAGCCTAAAATGAACCAAGCTTTATACAAACAAATGAAATTATACAGTTTTCATTTTATTCAAATGGAACAATATTCTCAAAATTAACTGTAAACAAATTTACATTTATGCCTTACTCACTGATTTAAGTACAAATAATAGCTGCATAAGAAGGACATAATACAAGATGATATTAGTATAAATGTAGGACCTATCTATAGAGAAAATATGATAAAGTTAGTATAACTAATAATGCAGACAAAGTTATTGAGGCTCTGGTTTTATCAAGGACATCTGTTGTGGGTGGTCATGAAATCAGTGCCAATGAATTTGTCATTAGTCAGTAGAACATTTTGATTTTTCTGTGAACAATTTTTAAAATATTACAGCATCAGCTGGACGAATGCAATTTTTTTAAGGCAACAACATATTAATGAGTTCAATATTTTCTAAATTCTAAACTAGCCATCTCTTTATGATGGAATAATCTACTTTCAAATTTTTAATAGATTCTCAAATAAATTTAAACTAGGTCAATATCTTTTTTAGCATTTTATTTCCTATAAGTGATTTAGTTATAAAATATATTTTAGTAACCTCATTTGTTATTTACCTTAGTTCTGTTGTAATATTAAAAAAACAAAAATAAAATGAGCGAAAACAAGAAATAATAAATTGTAAAATTAATACAATAAAATTTGTTTTAAAAAAATAAGAAGAAATAGGCCTACTCATAAATTAACAATAAAACAATCCTGGATGTTCTTCAATTATTTTACATTAAATAATTTCAATGGTCATTAGAATAGATTGGTTTTGTGTTTTCAATTCTTATTTGCTTGGTCAGGAAGTACAGATTAAAATTATAAGAATATTTATGTATAGAAGGCAACAATGTTTAAGAAAACTTGAAATGATTTGATATACAGGTGGAGCTAAATTATTAATACAAATTGAGCATTTTTAAGGGCTTTTAACAGTTGTCCTTTTGTCTAAACAATTAAAAATAGTTAAATTGAACTTAAACCAAGAACAACTTGAATATTTGATTTTAATATCTAACGAATCATGATTGAGGTATGAAGTATGTAATGGTGAACTGGCTGATCAATTCAAACTTTTAATGGAGATTTACAATTCTAAGAAATTGATATTAAAATGTTTTTAAAATGAGTTTGATGAGTTCTTAAAGTGCTTATGGTAGCCATTAGGTGGTTGTTTTCTTGTAAAATCTGGGTTTTCTCTGTCAGCTTTCCTAAGAGCAGTGCAATAAAAATCTTCCCAATTCCAACTTCCTGTTTCCTTTCTCACAGAATTCTTCTTACTCCCTTTTAAACTCACTATACATTATGTTGCTGATTTTTTGTTACATGTATTATATTATTATTACGAATTACATTGTTATTATTATGAAATTTACAATATATATGAATGATTTTTTTTTTTTAATATGCTATAGTTTTATGACACTTGTTATGTTCTGATTATGGAATAATTTTGAATTTTGTATCATTAGAAAATATTGCTCGATTATTATACTATATGCGAGCTCTTGCCTGACAAAATAATATTGGTGCAACCATTAATAAAACCAAAACTTCTAAACTCTCTTCCACAAGTCACCAAATAGTCATTACTTTACATTGTCAATAACACTCTGCAGTAAGTCACAATTTATCATATAATAATATTGATAGTTTTAAAGTCCTCTTTAACCTATAGGTTTTTATTTCCATTTTTTAAAAATCTCGAAAGATCAAGATCCCCTGTTGCCCCTGTTTCCAAAATTTGACAATTCAGACAGGAATATTTTTGTCAACTCTTTCATAAAAAAAATGTTAGCTTTTAATTGTCACCAACTGAGCTAAATATTGACATATAACATTTCTTCTGGTACAACATTTTTCTCAAGAATTGTAGAGCTGGTTAGACTGCTTTTCAGTTTTGGTGATATGTTATAATCATAATCATTCAACAATGTTAACCAATCCTTAATAAGACAGTATTTAGTAATGTAATGGACATTTAAACTCAAGATGACTAAAGTTTTCATGCTCATTGGTCCACCGATATCGAAAGGCTGCTGGATCACTTAAAAAAAGCTAACATCTGTGTCCAGAGCAACAAACAATTAATTCATTCTTCTATTTTATACTTTTCAGTTTTTAAAAGAGTCAATCAACTTTTTCTATTTCCTTGCTTGGGTTTCAATTCTATAAAATAAAAGTAGAGTTACAATTATGTGATATGTTTTTCTTTTTGTATTTTTTTACAGCAACCTTGACTACAGTAGCTTTTCTGTTGATCGATGCTTTTAGATACCGGCACTTACATCGAGTTCATATCTGCCCATTTTGTTTTCCTACCTTTTACTAACGCTAAACTATCAGGGTGAACTATATGTCCTCAGCTCATAGAGTTACTTGTAGTGGCTTCTTATCTTCCAGTTACAATAACAAATAAAAATTCATAATACATATCTAATTTATTAAAATAATTTATTTACTGTTCTATCCTATTCCCCTGTTAGAAATTTTATCATAACAGATTACGTTTTTAATTTTTTGTTTAATTCATGACCAAATCTTACAAGATCAACTAATGAATTTCCTCTAACAGTGAAGATGAACATAAGTAGTCTCATAAACTAGACCTTAAATTATCTTTTTACCTTAGTCTTCTTGGAATGTTGGATATCGTAAACTCTGTTAAAAAATATCCATTGATATTGATTGATAGGTCAAATCAAATGAATACCTTTTGATTTTCATGAACAAAGAGAAAATGAAAATATTTCTTTGTTTGTCTGTCAATTTCTTTAGCAACCAAGGTGATGTGAAGACCATTATGTAGATCAGCACTGGGTATAAAACAATTCCTAGAAAAACTAATAAAAGATGATATAAAGTAATAAAAAACTTAACAAGAAAACAGTAACATTACTGCAAGCCTGTCTCGGATTGTAGACAATATTCCCAAATTAGGAATTTATTAAACCCACATTTTAATGTTTAGATTTCTGTGTGGTATAAAGTTTATTAAAAATGCAGACAATAACTGTTATTTTAATTTTAGGTTTGTTTCAAAAATGAAATTTTTTTAGTCATTTGAAATAGGATGGTTAGAAAATAAATGGTAGCTTATATTGTGTGTAAAACCAGCAATAGATAATAAATTGTATAAAACCAGTCCATTATTATTGGCAGATCAAGACCATTGTTAAAAGCTTAAATAACTAAGCTTATAAGAACTAAAACCTAATACTTAAAGTATATAAAGTCCTCTTTAACCTATAGGTTTTTATTTCCATTTTTTAAAAATCTCCATTAAAAAAACCAGTCCATTATTAATGGCAGATCAAGACCATTGTTATAAGCTTAAATAACTAAGTTTATAAGAACTAAAACCTAATACTTAAAGTAGCCTAAAACCAGTCCATTATTAATGGCAGATCAAGATCATTGTTATAAGCTTAAATAACTAAGCTTATAAGAATTAAAACTTAATAATTAAAGTAGCCTACTTGTTTTATTACTGCCAGTTAAAAAAAATCCCTGTTTTTAAAAGTAATACAACATACAATGGAAGATAATAAGATCAGTACAAATCAATCTGTGGCTACCCTATTTTAATTTAGTCTGAATTAGAAGACTCAATATGTTTCTTCTTCTTCTTCTTTCGATGAGGCCTGCTAGGGACCACCTGACAATTTCAATTCTTCACACTTAGCTGTTTTCTCTTCCCTTCCCTCCAATATTCCCTCATCCTTTCACTATGCAGCTTCTTTCTGTCTTCGGACCACTTCACACCAGGTTTCTCCTGCAATCTTCCTCGGAATCCCTCCGTACTCAATATCCTCTTTCTAAAAGTCTCTCTGTTCAGCGTTTCTTCTTCTTTCTAAATCTTTCCTTACCTCTTGAATCCAACTAGTTGTTGATTTTTTATCCCATAGGTACTTGAGTATCCTTTTCACTAGTCTTGAATCATTCATCCTGTACATATGTCCAAAAAATTGCAGTCTTCTCTTCCTTATCGTCTCTGTCATGTCCTCTATTAGACATGTATATTTCATACTTAGATCTTAGTTTCCATGTTTCTTTAGTCTTCACTGCCTAAAATTTTTTTTATGATTCTCCTTTCTAGTACTCAATATGTTTATATATTAAATAATAATAATAATAATAATAATAATAATAATAATAATAATAATAATACATTTTTAAAAATATGTTATTGTAGTGTGTGTCACTTTATAATGTATAACAAGAACACGGCTATCATGATAACAAAAATCAATGTTTAGATGTATTTCTACATGTATGCCATCTGTATATCTATCTCTGCGTGTCTGTATACACACATTTGTATGACATTTTTATTGCAAATTTTTTTACCCATATTTTAATTTTTCAAAAAGTAAACAAAATACCGATTAATTCTCCAAATTTTAGTTCCTTGTATTTTACATTAACTTGAGTTATGAATATTTGTATTTGACCAAAATTTGGTCAAATCTTACAAACCAATTTTAAGAAATCAAGCCAATGATCCTTGTGTTTTCTGTAACCAAAAACGTTTTGGAAAAATTGAATTTTAGAAAGTTTGTGTAAAGTTTTTGCATTATTTATTTTAAATTATTATCACATCTAGTAAGTATATTTTTATGTTTTGCGTTTTGTCAATAGTATACAGTATAACTTAGTTTAGAAACTGTTTTTTGTAGCGAATCTTTAAATTCAAGAATTTGAAATAGCCTATAAGTGTAGAAACAATAAAAATAATTATTTAAAAAAAATAAAAAACACGACTGCTAAAACACAAAATACAAAAAAATATACAAAAAATATATATATATATTTCATAATTAAAAGAAATGAAAATCTGAAATACAATTGATTTAAAAATATGAAAACAAGGTATTAGAATAAATGCTGAAGAATATTTTCCGAGTATTTAGTTAATAAATTAAGAATTTACCTGTTAAGTTCATACAATAAATACATTCTTCAGCATTTATTCCAATACCTTGTTTCCATCTTTTTAAATCAATTGTATTTCAGATTTTCATTTCTTTTAATTATGAAATATATATTTTTTGTGTATATTTTTTTGTATTTTGTGTTTTAACAGTCGTTATTTTTTTTAAAAGTAATTATTTTTATTTAGTCATTTTTAATGACTAAGCCACTAAAAATACCATTTTTAGCCATTTTGCCTTTTTGTTGATTTTAATTGAATGTTGTTCGCTATTTACTTTAATTTGAAATCGTCCCCGAGCTTGAATTTGGACAAAGCCTATCGCTAGATTATCTACCATTCCTTCCGATTTTCATAACACCGATTTGGCTCGGCCGATTTTTGTGTTCAGGGTGTCATTTTTCCCAGCTCAACGCCCTGAATCAGCTGAAACTTGAGTGGTAATTCTAGGCCTATTGGTTCCGAAGTGAGTGTTTTTCTATTGCTTTTAGTGGTTGAATTTGAGTGATTCCTATTGTATAGTCTCTAGTAATTATGTTTTACACTTGTACATCAGTTATTTAAGATTGTATGATTAGTTATTTAACATGATTTTATCCTAACATCTTATTTATCCTATATGAAATTGGATAACTTCATCCTATCTATTTAACCCCAATTTTACCCCTTTTGGGGATGATTTGGGTAAAAGTTATTAAGCCTATGACACTTCTGGCGAATTGAGGAATCCAACGAGCTAAGGTAGATCACAATCGGACAAGCTGTTAAAAAGTTATGATGGAACAAACAAACATACATACTTACCCAGGTACTGAAAACATAACACTCTTTTTTGCAGTCGTGTAATAAAGTAGATTTGGGGTATGGTTATTATAATTCAAGAATCGAATTTCACGGGTGTAGCCTACACTAATAGGACGTCATTACATACTGTACGAGTGTAATATTCTTACTGTTTTATCCACATTTTAATACTATAGTTACAAAAGATCTCACTAGAATGCGCGCTATGTATCACGGAAAGCGGTGGTAAGGGCTAACCTGTTGCATTTGCTGATTGAGTTACTAAAATTAATTTTGCGCTGTTGGGTCTTATACACTTAAAAACTGCCTCACATAACTTGGTAGCACTTATCTACTGTACGGGACATTTAAATTTGAAGCCGTTTTCCAACGTTTGACTTCTACACTGTAGGCCTACATAAATACAATTTGCTGATAGGCCTACGGTAAATTATGTTTTATCATAAGAGCTTTTACAAAATTTTGATCCTATTACAGTATACAGGTTTAAAAATCAATAATATATAGGCCTACAATCAGTATTTTGTAAAGCTACTTTTAAAAAATATCTAACTACAGCTACAAGTACTTTAATTAAACATAGCTAGCTATGTTATAAACATGTTTAGATTACTGAAATTATTGAACACTTGAAATACAGGGTGATCGAAAAAGAACTCCCTAGTTTTATGTGTAAATTTAATGGTGGAATTAATGAAAAACTATATCAACAAGTACATACAATGAAAGAGTTTCAAGTTTTTTTAATGTTAGTAAACTTCAACGTGGGATTCATTTGTTGCCCTACACACGTCGAGACGATATTCCACTTCTCGCCAGGTATTCACCAACATAGCAGGTGTAACTGTCTCAACCGGCGCGATGATTCTTTCCCGTAAATGGTTTCTGTCACGGATCTTTTCAGCGTACACAACATTTTTTGTGTCCCTAAAAGAAAAAGTCAAGTGGGGTTAAGTCCGGGCTTCGTGGTGGCCAAGAGATCGGGCCAGCCCTGCTATCCACCTTCCCCAAAAAGCGAGTCAAGATCCGCGCGCACACGGTTACTGTAAGAAGGTGGGGCGCCATTTGTTGGAAAAACAAGCCCTTTTCCCACTTCAATATCTTCCACTTGGGGAAGACATACTCTGTCAATATGTGACAGTATACGTCCCCGTTTATTGTCCTTTCAACAAAACTGAAAGGATCAATCACTCGATCTTCCATCAAATCGCACCAAACATTACGTTTTGGAATGTCACGTTGATGATGAATAACGTCATGTGGTTCCTAACACACGAAACATCGGATCTGTTCAACAGTAGCTTCAGAAGTTCTCGGTCTACCTGGCGACTTTTAAAATCACTGCCGGTTTCATTGAAAGACTTTAGCCAATAACGGAGTTTTTGTTATCGGTGGTTCACCACAATTCGTATAAAATTACGTTGTACTGTTATAACAGACTCAGTTTGCATAAGCCAAATAACACACTGCGCCATTTGTTGCGGAGTAGCCATTGCATTGCCCTGTCGCCGTTTTTCTCAAGGTCACGCAGGCCTGCCAACTGCAGGAATTGAATTCCCACATTTACGTGAGTAAAACTTGAACAGTGATGAATTAAATACCACAAACTAGAATAGTGTACGACAGATTCTAAGGCACATTAAAACTAGGGAGTTCTTTTTTAAACACTCGGTATAATGCGCTGTTTTTACTTCGTAATAGATACTACTGTATTAATATTAATTAAAAACATTAGAGGGCTCGGTGGTCAAACTGCACACAACATGGTCGTGGGTTCAAGACTTGTAGTCACTGCCGTAAGCTTTATCCCCTTCCTAAAATACAAAATAATCGCGGCACGCGCTGCCTCGCTTACGTGTTGAAAGTGTATTTTCCAAAATAATTTTTCACTTTATCAACTCTCTGAAACTCTGATTTCACCATCGTAATCAGCATTAAAATCCGCTTATATTGGCCTATTAAACTGGTGAAATTGCATTGAAAATACGAAAATGAACCCTGACCACCGCCAAGTTAAAATTCAAAATTTATGCAGTTTTTAACGCCGAGTGCGATGGTGAAATCGTTAATAAAATATTAAATACGAAAAAATCTACGAATTTTTGAAGGTTTGAAATAACCGTCATTTTGAAAATGTTGAACGAATTTTACTGGTTAACGAACTAGTCCAAGCTATTATCAAAATCGATTTTTGTTCCGAGTTTGAATCAAATCGGACTGAAATTGTGAACGTGATACTGCATTAATTACACAGGGTTTAGATAGCAGTGATAAGGTAACACTGTACAATTATTTATTTTTTAAGTTATTTTTTATTTTCATTATTGAAACACAGCCACCCGACCACATATTTAAGTAATTAGGATTATGACCTATTCTTCTCGTCAGGTGAAATATCTACTCACCTCGTAAAGTCTACTGCGTTTTCGAAACTCTATCGTTCCATCTTCAGGCCGTGATATAAATTGTTAAATCCCTCTGTCGAGGTCGTCACAAAGTCAAACAGAACATTAAAAACATACGTCACTAACATTGAGCACAATTACACGATTAAAATATGTACGATGAAATTTGGTCTGGCCAAATGATACGTGCAACTCGTATGTCGTTACATTCCGGACTCTAACGAGTCTAACGGAGCCCGGAATGTAACGACATACGAGCCGCACGTATCGTTTGGCCAGACCAAATTTCATCATACATATTTTAATCGTGTAATTGTGCTCAGTGTAATATTTTTAATGTTTTGTTTGACTTTGTGACGACCTCGACAAAGGGATTTAACATTTTGTATCACGGCCTGAAGATGAAATGATAGAGTTTCAAAACCGAGGTAGCCTTTACGAGGTGAGTAGATAGGTCACCTGACGGGAAGAATAGGTCATAATCCTAATTACTTAGTTTTTATATTTGACATTAACTCTAAGTCTAAAAATTTTCCATATTCTACACAAACGACAAGTTCGATTTTAACGATATCGTGATCGAACTGACATTATCGTGTACACCTTTCATTTAGTCTTGCGCAATGGCCACTTAATATCTCATTTTCTAATTGAAATTCCTGAAAAAATACAGTAGGGCCTACATATCTTGTAAACACATCAGGAATTTGCTGCCCTGCATTGACAGTCACTGATAGTATTATCAATGTTGGATAGTTTTATTACCACGAACTGATCGATTTGTTAGTATTGAGTAAGTAAATCGATATCAGCCTAAACAGTTACGACTCCTCTGCTTTGTATTTAGTAAACATTTTCTGTACTGTTTTTATGGAAGTTTTTACTGCTTTAGTACTTACGAGATAGTGGAAACTTTCGACATTGAATGTAAACATACGAGAATGATGACCTCACCGCTGGTGACATCTTGCGGCTGAGTGTTGAACTAAAATAAATAAATAATACTGTTTATTTTTTCAAACGTTTCCCCTTGTCTCTGTGGTGGTGGGCTCAAGAGCGTTTTCTTGAGGTTTCAAATGTAAATGGACACTTGTGGCCTTGAAATTTTTGGGTTAGTCCACTGCAGTGGGTCTAATTTGTTGGTATGTCCAATGAATACATAATCTATTGCATTGGTATGTAATAGAATCGCCCGTCACGGGGGGGTGGTGTTAGTATACAGCGGTAGTTGAACTCTTATTCCAACTCCTATTTAGAGGTGGGCGTTTCTGCTATTTTTAACAAAACGTCAACAAACTGTTTATTGAGAAAAAAAGCTGCTTTTTAAAACAGTTGGAAAAAACAGGTTTAGAAAACTGAAACTCAAAGTTGTATTAGCAGCTAAAACATAAAGCACATACGTTCAGTTTTCTAAGACTACTTTTTCATTCCCACTACCACCATGTCCTTAAATTGTTTTTGGGTATAAAGCATTTAGAAAGGATAAAAATAATCCTTATAAGTGTAGTAATAATTAAATTACATTCTCAAAACGTAATAATTATGTATGCAATTTTATATTTACAAAATGCAATGAATTTCTAATAGAAGCATTCTTTTTTACTTAAAAATTAAATAGTCCTTTGCATATTTACCAAAATGCAAACGATTTAGAATATTTTTAGTTGATTAAAAAATATTGATGATTGATAATAAATATAAAAAATATGTTTAAATAAAATTAGGCTCTGTATCTACAAAATGTGAGAGGTTGTTACTACAACTCGCAACAAAATAGAGATAAACGTTGGCATTGACAAAACAGTTCTTACTTCACTACAAGCAACAAGCAACTTTGCAATAAATAAATAAATAAAAATAAAGAAATAAATAAAACTTTGCAATAAATAAGAAAGTAAATAAAAATACAAATTTATACTTAGTTGAAATTGACAAATAAATTTACATCTACAATTTACAAACGATGACACAAAAAGGGTCAATAATAAGTCTACAAGTCAATATTATTGCTTGGATAAAGCGGCCCATAGACGTTCAATATTATTGTACAATGTGGGTTGCAAAATATTTTGACGGCGGCAAATACTAGACGGTCAATTTTATTGTACAGTATTTTGGTTTGTGCAAAAAATTTTACCGTATGGAGACGATATTGAAGGTTGTGCAATATATTGCGCAATCGCGAGCACAGAAGTACAACCACGTTTTGCAAACAATCCCAGACAGACTTTCATGAAAGTCAACATGTTGAGTGACAGTGAATTGTTTTGCGTGATAATTGCTTTGGCCGCAAGTGCGAAAAAAGAAAAGAAAAAGAGCTTGCAGAAAGGTAGAAAATGGGCCAAACAGTGGTTTACTGATAGGGAGAAGTATACCCACGAAAAATTACTCAATGAACTGAGAGTAATTGAACCAAATGATTTCCGCAACTTTTTACGGATGGGCGGCGTATTATTTGATGAACTCCTCGCTTTGGTTACTCCTGAAATCTGTAAAAGGAATACTATCATGAGCGATGCATTTCCTGCAAGTCAGCGGTTGTCCATAACCCTACGATATCTCGCAACCGGGAATAGTTTTGAAGACTTGACATTTTTAACTGTTTCACCTCAGTCAATAGGTCACACTGTTATGGAAACGTGCACTGCTCTGATCAACCACCTCAAGGCATGATTTCGTAGTACTAGACACTACAAGATACGGGATACTGCGCAAGGTACGGTAGTAGCTCTTTTGTATATTGTGGCAGTTGAAGTATTGTAGTTTCATGAAAAGCCGTTAGGAGCGCTGATTGCGAGAACGAACTACACGAACTAGTTCAGTTTAGTGATGGGCAAAAGCGCTATTTTTGTTTAGCAGCTAATTCTGTTAATGCTAATTAGAATTAGCAGTTAAAAATAACAGTTACAACTGCTAACTGCTAATTTTCTAGACTGCTAACAACGACCTTAGCAGGAAAACGCAGCTTATTGTCACATTACTTTATTCTTGATTCCTTATCTTGGCAGCTGAGATAAGCAAATACAATGAGGATGCAGTTGGCACGTTTTGTCCTACCCTTACAGCACTATTAATTTGTCTATAGGATTTGTGAATCCTATAGTGACTCATTCTCTGACGATAATGAGAAATACAATGAACGCGCTAAGTTCAAAGATGCAATTAATTGTGTTCGGTTTGTCTTTCACGCACTGTCAAGTAATATGAAATATATTTTGTAGCACCCTTTTCTAAACCTATGATACAATAATAATTTAAATTTAAAAAAATTAAATTAAATTAATTTTAATTTGATTAGGGTCATTTTCGATGTTTGTAATTAATTAAAATGCTATTTAAAAAATATTATTGTATTTTAATACATGTAGGATATCTATGGAGGCCTATATATTTTTTAGATTTCTCTTATTTATTCATGTTCCTAATAAATTAAAATGTTCTTGTTAGGTATTATTTCAAGTATTTTATTATAGACTATCATAATGGTTCTGATAATGTTTATTTTTGTTATAATCACATTATTTAAAATAATATTGTCATTTATTATATACTATATTATTGTAATTATAATTGTGTGAAAAATCGAAAAATAAGTGTTTGAAGGACAAATAATTACTTGTTAATCTACAATTCTTATGTTTTAAAATATAATTTTAAGCTAAATATTTTTATAATGTTAAAAGTACAAGTTCGACTTGTGTTACATTTATTATTTATAAAAAAAACATCCTCATTTAAATTTACAGTTAACAAAGAAAAATATGATACTACTATGCAATCTGAATCTCAGGACAGTAGCCAACAACAATTAATGGAAAAAACACTGACAATGTTTCCTGTTTAGCAGTTACATTAGCAGCTTCAACGTTAAACAGGTTCAGCAGTTAGCAGTTGGCAGGTCGGTAACAGTCGAAACAGTGTGTCATGACTCTCCTATTAAACATTTAGATTAGCAGCTTCAACGTTTAACAGGTTCAACAGTTGGCAGTAGACGTTAGCAGTTAGCAGGTCCGAAACAGTGTGTTATGTTCCTGCTATTCAACAGTTAGATTAGCAGCTTCAACGTTTAACAGGTTCAACAGTTAGCAGTAGACGTTAGCAGTTAGTACCATAGCAGGTCGGAAGCAGTGTTTTCTAACCCTGTTATTTAACAGTTTGTTTATTATCTGTTATTTTAAATTATGATTAGCAGTCTGCTAATGCTAAAACCATTTAGCAGTTAAAAAATAACAGATTGTTAAATAGCAACCCATCACTAGTTCAGTTAAAAGATTCGTTCATTTTGATCCGTTCGTTCACGAACAACCCACATCTAGTGCGCCAACTACAGTATTCGAAATTGAAATCGTATTCGTCTGGTATTGGTGTTGTCGAAATGCGCAGACGATACTGCGCAGCTCGTTCCGATTCCGAGTCAAGTCATTCGATCTTGACCGTTCCGAGTTGTCTTAACGTCAACATCTGGGAGTGTTTGTATAAGGTTATTATTGAGATTATCTATTGGCAGACGCTGACAAAGATTCTCCGATAGCCTGCAGCTCAGGGTAAACACAATGACCTCATGCAGTGTGGATGTTTACTTTTGCTATCGAGTCATTTGGAACAGGTTAGATATTCACAGCCGGTTTCTAGAACATTAATCTTAATGCTCCGATAGTAAATGAGAGATTAATATCAATTGAATTTTGTTTTTAGAAAATATATAATCAAAGGTTACCAGTTAACCTGTCGTTTACTTTAAATAAAGATTAATTGAAGAAAAAAATGTCTGTTTTCAAATATAATGATCAACGTATATTGTAATTTTTAGGTTATGTTGACTTTTTAATTTTTTGTTTCCGTTGTTACTGTTTACAATGTACTGCATGTTTATGAATACTGCAGGCATATTCAATGCTGTAGGTCATTATTTGTTTGGGAAAAATGCACACTCCTAAATTCTTTAAATTAGGCTTACAATGCAAACAACGTATTCTTTACTGAATCTAAATCTAACTTGAATTCTTTATCCAAAAATAATTTAATGAAATTAAAGTTATAATACTTAAACAACTCAATTCTGTTAATTCTTAATCTTGACTATTAACATAATGTTTTATACTCATCAGTTCATTGCAAATAAGTGATAAAATCAGTTTATAGGTTATGTTGTTATTTCCAATAAATATTTTACGAAAAACTCATGAAAACTAAAAATTTAATTAGAAACATTTTAATACTCAAAGAAAATCTTATGCAATATTAACATAAGCAAAATTTTGAAATCGTCACAAAAAAACTTTGTAAAAAGGAGCAGACAACATTGAGCAGTGAGAGAGAGCAGGGTAGTTGAGCAATCACAGCTAGTGGTGGGGCAAAAAAAAACCAAACTGTTAAAAAAAACTGTTTTCCTATAAACGACAAACTGCTTTTTCAAACGGAAACAAGCAGTTGGATTTGGACTCGTTTATGATTTGTTAAACAAGGAACGGACTTTCCCCACTATCACACCCACGTTCTATTCGAACGTTGCAGCCAAGGTATATAGATACACGGTAGGGGCCACGGTGGGTGTGCGCAGTAGACTACCGCGCGCGTGACGTCACTGAATCCTCACTGCTACATTCTGTAATTTCCCGTTTAACAATGCGGTGTTCTGTAAATGTAGTTGGAGATTCGGTGTGTATATGTGAGTGTTTGTTTTAAGTAAAAGGTCTTTTTTGTGTAAATAAAAGGTATTAATTGTGTTTTGTGGTCGAGGTTTAATAAGTGTAAAAAAAGAATTAATTAGCCTATGTTTTGAATCCTAAAAAATACATAATTTGTTTTGTTTGCTGTTGTATAATTGTGTATGCATAACAATGCCTAATTGCGTTATAGCCAGTTGCTATAATATTGATAAGAATTGTAAAGGGAAAGGAATTACATTTCACAGAATTCCAAAAGACAAAGGCCTGAGAAAAGCGTGGGTTCATGCGTGTAAACGAGCAGATCATTTTAATTTTGATAATGTTAAAGTCTGTTCACTTCATTTTAATGACGATGATTTCGAAAGGGATTTTAAATCCAAATTACTAAATACGAAACCTAAAAAACAGCTGAAATCCGGTGTCATTCCACGTTTTAACATTCCCACCGTTGAAAATAAATGTATCAATTCTGAACGAGCTGCAAGGATTAAAAAACGTGAAAACCAAGAAACATTAAAAAAACTTATTGACGAGTCCGATGGAAATCTACCAGGAAAATCACCTGTAAATGGAAATGACGTTGGTGCAATTGTAACGTGTAATTCTGTAAATGAAACCCACCCTTCCGTAGTCAGTAATTTTAATACAAATATCGTTGTAAATAATGCCTCTGTAGAGGAAATGAAATTTACTTTTGAAGGAACAAATTCAACTTGCATTACAAGAACGGGCCTCGGTTAAAAATAAAAATGTGGCTTTACAAAGCAATGTTACTAATTTTAAGAATATTTTTTCTGATAATATGTGTTGAAACGTAAGTTCTAAGAAATACGTATGTTTTATTTTACTGTTTGCATAATAGGCTTACGCCTATTTGCTATTTAATTTGTTGTTAATTTTTTAATTGAGATGTGCGTTTTCACAGTCAACCACATAATTATCACGGAAAATCCGTAGATACGTAATTCATAGTGTGATGTGCTTTTAACTTTCAAACAAAAATAACCTGGAATTTTTCAAGCTATGGACCTATAATTTATTTTACTTTAATATTATGTAATATTGTATAAAATAAAAAGTTTCCGTTTTGACAATGAGCAAATTCACTAAGTAAAGTAATTAACAGCGTTATTAATGTTAGATATAAGGAATTATAATTGTAATTACTATAATACAACTGTATTATAGTAACACTAACAACATTATAGTACAACTAACACTAACATTACAAACTGTTTTCTAATGAACACTACGTCTGAGTGAACACTACGTCATTCGATCAGGGATTCGATGACGTACTTCAGCCGGCAAGTGGTGGGGGAGACATGCGCGTGGCCCCTACCGTGTATCTATATACCGTGGTTGCAGCAAGCGCTAAAACTTTTTCCTGCTAACTGCTTTTCCCTTTATTCCAAAGTTGCTTGTTCTTTGTTGTTTGTAGTGAAGTAAGAACTGTTTGGTCAACGTCAACGTTTATCTCTATTTTGTTGCGAGTTGTAGTAACAACCTCTCACATTTTGTAGATACAGAGCCTAATTTTATTTAAATATATTTTTTATATTTATTATCAATCATCAATATTTTTAATCAACTAAAAATATTCTAAATCGTTTGCATTTTGGTAAATATGCAAAAGACTATTTATTTAATTTTTAAGTAAAAAAAAGAATGCTTCTATTAGAAATTCATTGAATTTTGTAAATATAAAATGGCTTACATAATTATTACGTTTTGATAATGTAATTTAATTATTACTATACTTGTAAGGATTATTTTTATCTTTTCTAAATGCTTTATACCCAAAAACAGTTAAGGACAAGGTGACAGTGGAAATGAAAAAGTAGTCTTAGAAAACTGAACGTATGTGCTTTATGTTTTAGCTGCTAATATAACTTTGAGTTTCAGTTTTCTAAACCTGTTTTTCCAACTGTTTTAAAAAGCAGTTTTTTTCCTCAACAAACAGTTTGTTGACGTTCTGTAAAAATAGTAGAAACGCCCATCTCTAATCACAACTGTTCACTGCTCAGTGCCAGTAACAGTGTTCGCAGTAGAAGTGATAGCATTCAGTCTCATTTCTATTGCCACTTGGCCTCAGTCAAGTAATGAATTAAAACGGTTTAACTTTCCTTAGTTTATCTGTTCAAGGTTTAGGCATTTATTTAACAAACAACCCTTGTGCTAATTCCTCCCTTAATCACACAATCATCCCAATTAGTTCCCCTTGCCCGAGATTACTTATGTGACAACCCCTGCCCCGAAATCCGAACACAGGCTAGTATTGCGCTGATACCAGTAACTTTACCATTTCGAGGTTGACAGAATTATTTTGAAAATATTAAAGTACTCAGTTTTTCTCACGTTAAATTATTTTAGCAAAAAAAGTTGAAAATTATTGACAAAACAAATACAGGCAAATGGGCGTAAATTCACAAAATCAGTTCATCAGATTTTGCTCAAATTGTGATCATATATAGAAATTTTTAATTCGTCATGGTAGCGAACTGGAGATTTAAGAACGGTTTCATTGTTAAAGTTTAAAGTTTAAGTGTTAAAGTATACATTGTAACACTGTACGGTTTCAGTGTTAAAGTTTGCATAAATACACATTTTTCACTTTTAAATTCCACAGAAAAATTAATCTGTCGCCGATCAGTACTACGAGGGCTATTCAGAAAGTAGATTACGTTTTTGGATAAAAAAAAAACTAAGTACAGGAAAAAAAAATTATTATATACATTTGAAAGAGGAACTAAAATACTATTTTTCGACATAATCGCCAAACAAATTTAGACATTTGTCATATCGGTTAACTAGCTTTGAAATTCCCGTGTCGTAGAATTCCGCCGCCTGTGACGCCAGCCAGTCAGTCACGCCCGCGCGGAGATCTGCGTCGTCATCGAAGCGCTGTGTTGCAAGCCAAGTCTTTGTTTCCCACAAGTTTCGCGAACATTGTTGTACGATTGTCACCAAAAAGTTAGGATACCATAAGTTTTGTGCCAGATGGGTGCCAAAGTTCCTGACAGAACAGCACAAGGGTCAGCGTATGGCTGCATCGTTGTCATTTCTGGACGCTTACGACAAAGATGGTGAATCATTTCTTGATCGCATCGTAACTGGAGATGAGACTTGGGTTAAGCACGTTACCTGTGAGACAAAACTACAGTCTATGGAGTGGGGGCACACAAATTCCCCCAAAAACCGAGGAAATGTTTGCAAACCCTGTCAGCAAGGAAGATCATGGCGACCGTTTTTGGGACAGGAAAGGTGTTGTTC
Source organism: Callitettix versicolor (assembly GCA_022606455.1). NCBI lineage: Eukaryota > Metazoa > Arthropoda > Insecta > Hemiptera > Cercopidae > Callitettix > Callitettix versicolor. The sequence goes on from CM040184.1 coordinate 65,319,561, forward strand.
TGGTTGACTTCCTAGAACGTGGAGCAACCATAAACTCAGAAAGGTATTGCCAAACATTACGAAACTTAAGACGAGCTATCCAGAACAAGCGGAGAGGAAAACTGAGTGCAAAAGTGTTGTTTTTGCACGACAATGCCCGCCCTCACACGGCAAATCGAACAAAGACGTCTTGACGGCCTTCAAGTGTATGACAAATGTCTAAATTTGTTTGGCGATTATGTCGAAAAATAGTATTTTAGTTCCTCTTTCAAATGTATATAATAAAATTTTTTTCCTGTACTTAGTTTTTTTTTTATCCAAAAACGTAATCTACTTTCTGAATAGCCCTCGTATTTTATACTTTCAGAAATTGTTTCAAATGCATTTCTTAATGACATTTTAAAATATAGATTTTAACGCAGATTATGTTGGCGGAATCATATTTTCAAAAATTGTAAATATGTTTTTGAAGCGAAGTTTTTAACGTTAGAAAAAAGTCCGCCGAACGGAATAATGTAACGGAAATATGGAACGAATTTCGTCTCTTCTGTCTATATCTTTTTCTATCTCCTTTTCGAAAACAGTACACGCGTATTATACGAAAACGTTATGTTGCTTTGGTTTCAGTATTTCTCCTTAGTTGAAGAACACGTGCACGTTGTAACCGTTTATAATAAATTCGTAATTAATATAAACGTGTATAATAATTGTTAATATTGCTAGCTTTTAACAACATAACCTGAAACTTATTGTAGCCTACCAGCTGTTCAATGAAATCAGCTGATCGTTACGATTTAATATAAAACAGCTGATCTTTTACTATAACTACAGTAAATAATATCTAATCTAGGTTCACGTATTTATTTATTTAAACAAAACAAGAGTTCCACACGTGTAATTTTTTCGAAATGTTAGCGAGACAGCTGCGTGCAGCTATTATTTCATTGAACGTGTGAATGATTGTGTACCACAAGCATTAGTGTTAACATCTGTTGGCCAATGCAAACCATTAGTCAGACTTTTATTACGCTAAATATGCCATCCGATGGAGGGTTTGCGCTATAACAGCGGCCATTATCTTAACCTAAATTCCGCTGTTCAGTATTTTAACTCTTGTTGCAGAAGATATTACGCCGAATGTAATTCTGTTCTAATTAGAGGGTACAAACTAATTTTACGAAATACACAGCTGTTCAAAAATCCACCAACTGAAATTGGAAAAGAACTCTTAAATAACGTAAACTCAGCTACCAAATAAACTCACCAAATAAACTCAGCTACCAAATAAACTCACCAAATAAACTCAGCTCAAATAAACTCACCAAATAAACTCAGCTACTACATAAACTCACCAAATAAACTCAGCTACCAAATAAACTCAGCTACTACATAAACTCACCAAATAAACTCAGCTACCAAATAAACTCAGCTACCAAATAAACTCAGCTACCAAATAAAATCAGCTACTACATAAACTCACCAAATAAACTCAGCTACTACATAAACTCACCAAATAAACTCAGCTACCAAATAAACTCAGCTACTACATAAACTCACAATAAACTCAGCTACCAAATAAACTCACCAAATAACTCAGATACCAAATAAACTCAGCTACCAAATAAACTCACCAAATAAACTCAGATACCAAATAAAATCACCAATTAAACTCAGCTACAGTTTTGAACGCCGATTTCTATAATAAAATCGTGACGTCAGGCGTCAATTTTGTAATAAAAAATTGAATTAATGCACAAATCGTTAATATTTATTGTGAATGTATAGGACATATTTTAAGGGTATTGTTAATAAAGTATTCAATATCCTGTAAACAATTCTTTTAATTACAAATTGATTCCTCAATTTAATTATTTGTTATTACAATACAAAAGTAATGAATAATTTATTTCGTGGTGGTTCTTTGATACTGCAAACGGAAACTAGAGAAGGTTTCAATCAACTTAACTTAAACAAAAAAGTTGCAGTGTTAACCCTAGAATGGACGGGCTGAGTCTGTGAGACCCAGACGTTTTTAAATTACGTTAGATTCAAGGTCATTGGCGTTGCAGACTGTTATTTCTCTCTGTACCTTCAGAAAAGAGTCTACAGAATGCGCTACTGTTGCATGTTTGTCAATTCAGCTCTTAGTCATCAGTTGTCACGTGTTTGAATATCTTGTGGCTCTGTCAGACCCAGCCCGTCCACTCACGTTACTTTTTCTGATACAGCAGGATTTGTGTTTTAGGACTGTTTTTAATTTTTACTTTTGTTCATTTTAATACTATTGACAAGTTTAAACAAGTATAAGCGCAGTGCTTTTGTTGTTGACAAGAACCTGTCAAAACAGATACTGCAACCCTACTTGACCATGCGAGCTCAGCAAAACAACCACCCACGAGAGATTCGGCAGCAACTAAATTTTCTGGATGTGAAGCTCAACCTAAAGAGGACCCTGCTCCAGGAAAGCGTGGGAGATGCTCCATGTGTAAAGACAGCAAAACAAAAATACTTTCGCAAAGAGTGTAAAATTTGGTTATGTCTTAACCACAGTGAAATGTTGTGTAGCGATTGCTGTAAAAATTAAGTTATTTGTCCTCTCCAAAAACATTATTTTTTGTATTTTAATTAATTCATAATATTTTTTCCTTAAAATCACTCTTTATATACTAGGTAAAATCAAACCCAATCAAAATTTAAAAATTCTTACCTTATTAATGTTATTTTAAAAAAATCATGTAAATTTTTGTTAAAAATGTACAAGGTTACTTAGTTTTTTTATACCATTATTTGGGCGCAATATTATTTTGTTAAAATAGTGTTATACTACTAAAAACACTTTTAGGTTTCATATAAAAACATTTTTCGATCAATAAAAATAATTTGAAATTATTTATAGATTTTTTAATTCTTGGGTCTGTCAGACCCAGCCCGTCCACTTACGTAACTTTTTTTGCCCGTTCATTCTAGGGTTAATTACCAAGACGATTATCGAGTGTCTTTAATGATGCGAAGTTAGAACGAATGGTCCAGATTCTGGAGCCGAGTTTTGTTGAACGATGAGTCGACTGTGAACACCTTACGGCGATTAACGTTCCACTTATTCAGTGTTCTTACTGAAGCAATTAATTTAATTAATGAAAAATTACAGAAATTCACACTAGCAACCTTTTTACCAACCGTTGAATTCGACGAACGCTTTTGTGTAAATTTTACAAACACTTTAAAAGAACTCTTGGTTGATACAAAAAGCAATTAATTGATTAATTGACGATAACAAACAATGGCTTTACTGTGGCAATTATTGGGTAGACTACACTTAATACTTAAATAAAAAAACAAAAAAACTTGCTCGGTTATACTGGTCTGAACTTTACGTAAAGAAAGGTTGGTCGTGAAACGACGTAGGTTATCTGT
>CM040184.1:65327953-65485453 GCA_022606455.1 Callitettix versicolor
GGCGTTTCTGCTATTTTTACAAAATATCAACAAACTGTTTGTTGAGAAAAAACTGTTTTTTAAAACAGTTGGAAAAAAACAGGTTTAGAAAACTGAAACTCAAAGTTGTATTAGCAGCTAAAACATAAAGCACATACGTTCAGTTTTCTAAGACTACTTTTTCATTCCCATTACCAACATGTCCTTAAATTGTTTTTAGGTATAAAGCATTTAGAAAGGATAAAAATAATCCTTATAAGTGTAGTAATAATTAAATTACATTCTCAAAACGTAATAATTATGTATGCAATTTTATATTTACAAAATGCAATGAATTTCTAATAGAAGCATTCTTTTTTTTACTTAAAAATTAAATAGTCCTTTGCATATTTACCAAAATGAAAACGATTTAGAATATTTTTAGTTGATTAAAAATATTGATGATTGATAATAAATATAAAAAATATGTTTAAATAAAATTAGGCTCTGTATTTACAAAATGTGAGAAGTTGTTACTACAACTCGCAACAAAATAACGTTGACATTGATCAAACAGTTCTTACTTCACTACAAGCAACAAGCAACAAGCAACTTTGGAATAAAGAGAAAAAGCATAAAAGCAGGTAGAAGAAAAGCAGTTAGCAGGAAAGCAGTTGGCAGGCAAACAGCAGGAAAACAGTTTTAGCGCTTGCGGCAACGTTCGAATAGAACAGTCCGTTCCTTGTTTAACAAATCATAAAGCAGTCCAAATCAAACTGCTTGTTTCCGTTTGAAAAAGCAGTTTGTTTGTCGTTTATAGAAAAGCAGTTTTTTTTAACAGTTTGGTGTTTTCTGCCCCACCACTAGTTCACAGTTCGGTACCAACCAATCTAACACTATTTTGCACTTAACATGTACCACACTAACTGTGAACTGTGAAATTTTCACAGTTCACACTTTTGTTAGTGTGGAATTACTGAGACGTCATAAATATTGATATTGCTAACTGCGCGCGCACCGCAGTTGTTTCCCGCCAGATTTAGCTTTTTGTCGGTATTATTTATTTAGTATCGGGAATGTATTTTTGCACAATTAGTTTTGTGTAGAAGAATAATTGTATAGAACAACTGTGTATTTGTGTAGATAAAATACCTGATTTTTTTGGACTTATATTAGCCTATATGAAGAAGCAATAGCTACATAACAGATCAGCCAAGACATTGTTTCACAGTTCACAATTATTCACGGTTTAATTTAGCAGATATTGAAAAGTAACAGTATCAGTTTTCACAGATAGTATCATCTCTAGCACTGAGCAGTGAGCAGTTGTGATTCCTCTTCAATTACTCTGCTCTTTGCTTACTGCTCATTGTTTTAGAAGGAATGTACATGCGCAAAGCAATAATAAAAACTGAAAATTACGCGGCAATAAAGTTAACCTATTATTATTGTTTATTAATTAATAACATTGTTTATTTTACTATAACTAATAATTAAGACCTAGTTGTTTTATTTTCTTTTAATTAAATATATGAAAAGCTTATTTCTTCTTTTATTAATTGATCATAATTTCAGCTGCTCAACTAATGATTAAAAAAAACATATTATTATTTATATCCCTTATTTTACGGATTCGAAAGTTTATATTTGGTTAATTTTTTAAATTTATTTTTACTTCCTATAGACTACTGTGAAAACATCTAAAAGTTTTTCCTATTATTTTGATTACATTATTAACTTTTTTTTAAAATTATAATAATATTTATTTTGAACGTAATCATTTCTAGTCAATTTATTTATTTTGCCGATCCACATTTATTGTGTTAGGTACGGTAGCTTATAATTTTATAGATACTTTTGTACAATAATAAATCGTCTGCACTTATTTTACTAATTTTATAATATGCCTCTATTTTTATTTAAACATTTTTTAACATACGAGGTGTGTTCAGAAAGTAACGAGAATTTTTAAATTTCGCGGGCTTGGAGAGTCCGATTGTGAAACATTTTTTTTTATTATGTTGGTATACATGTCCTTGAAGTATGATAAAACTTTCAGCTGTTTTCATTGTTGACTTTGTGAGAGCCACTAAGGTTAGACGTGTTTTTATGAGCTCGGCGATTTGCGTTTGTTAAAAGAAATGGATCAAAGAATTTGTATCAAATTTTGTGTAACAAAGTGTGTGACATGTTAACAAAGGCCTATGGTGAGTCTGCTATGAGTAAAGCAAGAGTTTACGAGTGGTATAAGCGTTTCCAAGAAGGCCGTGAAGACGTTGAAGATGACGAACGCCCTGGACGCCCCAGCACATCAACAACCGATGAAAACGTGGAAAAAGTGAAAAAAATGGTTATGAACAATTGCCCAATCACAATTAGAGAGGTCGCTGATGATGTATATATTGTATATTGATACAATATGTATAATGACATATTGATTGGATCATGTCATGACATTGTTTCCAATGTTTTGTGTATGAAACGCGTAGCAGCAAAATTCGTTCCAAAATTGCTCACACTTCATTGCTTGTTCGTGAATTTTTGGCCAAAAACAATACTGTAACGATGCCCCAGCCTCCATATTCACCAGACATGGCTCCGTGTGACTTTTTCCTATTTCCAAAAATAAAGGGAAATAAAATAATGGACCGTCGTTTTACAGCTGTAGATGACATTAAAAGCGCATCGCTGAAAGAACTAAAGGCTATCTCAAAGATCGAGTTTGAGAAGTGTTTCGAGGATTGGAAGGAACGCTGGCACAAGTGCATAATCTCCAATGGGGACTATTGTGAAGGCTACAACATCAATGTAGAAGAATAAATAAACATTTGTTCAAAACATTAAAATTTTCGTTACTTTCTGAACACATCTCGTATATATTATTTTTCTAGTAAACATCAATTTTTCTCAACACATACTATTCGTACAGACATAAATGAAATATGTTTAGAAAGATTTTTTAACCGGCTTCTGACATTGCGAAACTATTTTTGTGCTAAAACTTACTGTTTGTGGAAAATTCTAACTTTATAGACACTTTTAACTGTCATAGGCAAAACGACGTCATGGATGCGCATGCGCGGCATCACAAATCAGACAATATTTTGTATATTTTACGAAACTAACTTGTTTGGCAGTCCTATTACGAATGCCACATTTTTGCATATCGTGCTTAAAACAATTTCAGTATTTACTTAAAAGTCATTAAGCTTATAGGTTACATGGCCCTACTGACAGTCCCCTATCCCTGCCCGTCGTACAAGTCGGGACAAGCATTTCGTATACCAAACACATGTTTTGGACACTGTTTTTACACAAATATATTTGTGATTTCTCATTCCATCGTGCATTTATCTATTGTTTATACGGACATTATAAAATACGAAGTACAATTAAAATGTCAAAATACAGCTAGAGGTTATTCTGGACTTTATAAAGTACAGTTTGAGGTTATTGTGGACTTTGTGATATACCAGGTAAGAAGCAAACATAATGTTCTAACATTTCGCATTTATTTACTAATTGGTATTTAAATATTACGATTTATCATTACACCTCTCTTTAACCAAAGATTAATGTAAATATCACGGTCGATGACAGTCACAAATTTGTGCCTATTATTTCAAACCGATCGCTTTCCGATTTACTTTTTTTTTTAAACATGTTCCCCTTCCTTCCAACTAACTACAGCCCTCACCCAACGACTACTCGTATTCAAAAGTCTGTGTTTATTTAAAACTTTCTCACCAGCCCCCTGGTAATAAGTATTTTTCATAAGAAATTTACTAGCGATAAACAGTACTGAGCAATGAGCAGTTAGTGCACGGCAGTACACAGTCAAACTGTGATTAAATCACTGCTACTTTTCACTGCTCTTTTACTTAACTGTTCAGAGCAGCGAAAAACAGCACTGAGCAATGAGCAGTTAGTGCACGGCAGTACACAGTCAAACTGTGATTAAATCACTGCTACTTTTCACTGCTCTTTTACTTAACTGTTCAGAGCATTCACTGCTAACAGGAAAGCACCCTTAAACCCGCCAACACTAATGTACTGCCAGCCGGTGTGCATTGGAATAACTTTATTCAATAAACTTTGTTCAATTACCATTTTTTTAAAATTACAATTAAATTTTCGATACATTTTCAGTCATTAACGATATAAAAATCAGCATTTCTATAATAGGCCTATATTTGTACTGGTAATCCAGCCGTTCAAATATTTCAATAGTATTCCAGGTCTAGCAATTTTTGCTTAATGGCATTCAAGCAGTGTAATGTAAACCACCTAATTTTTGCAAAATACACAGTGCCTTGAAACTATGTGGAACTGCTTTGTAGAAATGATTTTTTTTAAGGGAAAGTTTGATAAAAGTTTCAATACACGCAAATCCGTTTCCCATTCATTCGTAATACAAAAAACTCTTTGAAAGTAGATAAGATATTTAGTTCGAAAAATTCTGGTGTACATTTTTTCTAATTTAAAGTTTTACCAAGGTACAAAACTTTAAAACAAAAAACCAAGGTTGTATTTCAAAACGGCGGCTATTTAAAAATTAAAATTCACTTTAAAAAGAAATTTCCAAAAATTGGTTTTGGTTTTATAAAAGAATTGCGAAGAAAATTAAAAATCGATGAATCCAAAGACACTTAGTTAGACCAATTGTTAAAGGTATACCCCCGCAGGTGGTTGCAGACTAGCTGCACCTATTGAGAGTATATAGACGTCCCACGCGGTACCCGAGTCTAACACACGCTTACACTTACAACACTACACTTACGACTTTAACACTTTACACTCATACTTACATTAAGGGAGGCGATAATAGCATCAATGTGCTTTTCGCCTTAAAATACAAATGTAAAAGGTGTAGGTGAAATATTGATATTTTTATTTAACACTGTCGTTGTTGTTAGGCTATTTTACTTTATAAATGTGAAACCAAACGTTTTTTGATTTATTAATTTATTGAAATTTGCATATTGTTTTTACGAGGGAACAGTCTTCAAAACAGTTCCAGATTTTCCGGAACACTCTGTATAATTATTATTAAAGTTTTAAGGGGAAATAAAAAGATCATGTTTATTATTAAATAATATTTTACTGGATTAATTTAATTACATTGGTTTTAACTACTATTTACTTTCCACCACTGACACGGTAAGCCTGTCCGTTGGATTACACTGGCAATAGAATTTGCTGTGCGACTAGTGTTTGCTTCAGGCGTTGCTGAACATTGATAATGAAGTGATTGTACTTGAAATGCAAATGGTACACACGGAATTACAGAATACGTTATTTATTAATTTTTTCAGACAATTGAAAGTTGCATTAGTAAAATACGCGTTTCAGCAGTGTGTTTAAGATTCAATTGTTGGAGGGCTAAATAAATGATAACGGTTCATTCGTAAGCGCAGTTACTAAAAAAAATCCAAATGTCTAATAAGTGCACGTCTAAAAAATCCAGATGTCTAATAAGTGCACGTCTAAAAAATCCAGATGTCTAATAAGTGCACGTCTAAAAAATCCAGACGTGATTGAATACTGCGTAAACAGAACATGATTGAAAATCGATTACACGAGCGTGTCAGACAGTGTATAGGCGTAAAAGAAGATCGTGTTTTAAACGTGTTTAGATATAGTTTTATCAAAATAAAAAAAACAAGACTGCAGTATTGGAGATTTTCAAGTGACTGGTACTTACGTCACAGCATTACAAGATGATTTAGCCTGAACTTTAAGTTAACATTTCAAGCGAGACTGAATATTTCGCTAGTGAAGAAAGTTTGTGTTTGACAAGTTACTAAATTTTGCGTTAATAACCTCTGAAGTAATTTAAAAGATGCGTACCGCTTCAGCTGCAAGAATATTGTGTTTGGGTTGTAACTTAGTGTTTCGGATAGTGTTATTAGAATAAAAAGTATAAAATTTTCAAAACTGACTAACAATTGTATTTCTGGTGTACAAGTAGATTGTGATTCGAATGTAATGTCACTGAAGACGCGGTTTTTTTTGGCAAACTTGTCGTGGCTGATGATTTATTACTGGAGTAAAACGATTGCATTCTGAAGCACAAGAAAATTGTATTTTAAACATGACTGAAAATGTGTTACCGGAGTAAAAAAAAGATTGTTTCAAATGAGGATGACTTTATTTAATTAGAAGTACTCCGTGTTTCAAATATCACCAAAAAATAATTTTTATTTACGGCGTTGATTCATGAAGTACGGAAAATTAAATTATTGACTTGCACAAAGTTATGATTGCCTAAAGTATATTGTTATCCTTACACTTATGCAGATGATAACGATTTGCGTAATGATCTTAAGTTTGCGACAATGAAGGAAGAAAGGGTTTGTTTGGGTTTTTTGAGTTGTAGGGTTTTGTTGTGGTTTGATTTTATGGGTTTTGGTTTTTAAAGTTTGGATTTTTTAGGGTTTTGTTTTAATTGTTTTGGGTTTTTGGGTGGGTGGGTTAGAAGGTAATTTTGGATTTGTAATTTGGTTATTTTGGGGTTTTTATTGGAAACGGATTCTTTGTTTTGAAATTTTGAGTTTGTTTGGGTTTTAGGGGTTTGAATTTGGGGTTATTTTTGGGTCTTGATTGGCCGGGAATGGATTTTTGTGTTTTGGGGAAAGTGTTTGTGGAGTTTTGGGTTGTAAAGGGTTCAAATTTTTGGGGGTTTTATTTGGTTTTGGTTTTTGTTGGTGAGGTGTTTTGAAGGTGTGAAAGGGTTTGGGAGTTTTGAATTTTTGGGTTTGGTTTTTAGGGTTTAGTTGGTTTTAGTTTTTGGTTCTGATAGGGTTGTTTTGGGTTTAGGTTTGGAAAGTGTTTGAAATTGGGTTTTTGGGTTTTGGAGGGTAAGGAGTCTTTGAGTTTTAAATTGTGTTTGTTTCTTTTAAGGTTTTGGGAAAAGGTTTGGATTGTTGGGTTTTTAGTTTTTAGGGTTTTAGTTGTAAGGGTTATTTGTGTTTTGGGTTTGGTAAAGGAGTTTTTTGGTTTTGAGTTTGGTTTAAAGTTTTTTTAGGAGTTTTGGTGTGGTGATTTGGGTTTTTGGATTTTTGGGGTTTTTTGGAGTTTAGTTTATTTAAAGATTTTGGTTGTTTCTGGGTGGGTGTAAGATTCTGTGTGTTTTTGAATTTTGTTTTGTTTGGGGTTTTTGGTTTTTATTTTTTTGAAGTTTGATTAGTTTTGTTTGGGTTTTGTTGAATTGAATTTGGAGTTTTTTGGGGTGGTAAGGAGGTTTCTGAGTTTAATGGGTATTTGTGTTTCTTTTGGGGTAAAAGGATTTTGAAATGTGTTTTTTAAATTTTGTTTTGGAAATTTTTGGAATTGGTTTTATTTGATTGGTTTTTTGGGAGTAGTTGGGGATTTTGGTTTTAAGTTTGGAAAAGGTTTTTTGGAGTTTTTGAAGTTTTGTGGTTTCATTTGGATTGAAAAATTTGGTTTTCCCTGTTTGTAAAGGTGAGGGTTTTTGAATGGTGTAAAGGTTTGGGTTTGTTTTGAGTTGAGTTTTTTGATTTTGTTTGAGTGGTTTTTAGTTTTGTGGGTTTTTGAAATTTGGTGTTTTGGGTTTGGGAGTTAAATTTGAAATTTTTTTAAATGTGGTTTGGGGTTTTTTTTAGTTAAAGTTTGGTTTGGTTTTTGAAGGGTTAAAAGAGTTTGGTTTTTTTTTGAAGTAATATTTGGTTTTGGGTTTTTGGGGGAATTTTGTGGTTTTTTTTGATTTTGGAGTTTTTGGGTTTAAAGGATTTTAATTTTTTAAGGGTTTTGGGGTTTGAATATTTTAGTTTCATTGGTTTGGGTTTGAGGGATTTTGACCTTTGAGTTTTTTAATTTTTTTTTGGATGATTGTGACGATGCTGATGTTGTAATTGGTGTAATTGTTGTGGTTCTTGATGGTGACGTAATCGGAGTTCTATATGTAGTCTTTGAAGATTCTGATGTAGTTTCTGTTTCAGGAGTTTTAGTGGTGAAGTGTGAATATTGCGTAGTGCTCGATTGCGTTGCTGGAGTGCCTGTAGAGGATTGTGACGATTCTGATGTTGTAATAGGTGTGATTGGTGTGTTTCTTGAAGGTGTAGTAAACGGAGTTCTGGATGTAGTTTTGAAGATTCATATGTAGTTTCGGTTTCAGGAGTTTTAGTTGTGAAGTGAGAATATTTAGTGCTTGATTGCGTTTCTTGAGTTAGTGGAGTTGATATTGTCGGTAATGTAGTGGTAAAAGTTGACTTTGATGGAGTTTTTGAAGGTGTGGTAAACGGAGTTCTAGAAGTACTTTTTGAAGATTCAATTGTAGTTTCGGTTTCATGAGTATTAGTTGTCATGCGTGAATAACGAGTGCTTGACTTCGATCCTGGTGTGAGTGTAGATGATTGTGACGATGCTGATGTTGTAATTGGTGTAATTGTTGTGGTTCTTGATGGTGACGTAATCGGAGTTCTATATGTAGTCTTTGAAGATTCTGATGTAGTTTCTGTTTCAGGAGTTTTAGTGGTGAAGTGTGAATATTGCGTAGTGCTCGATTGCGTTGCTGGAGTGCCTGTAGAGGATTGTGACGATTCTGATGTTGTAATAGGTGTGATTGGTGTGTTTCTTGAAGGTGTAGTAAACGGAGTTCTGGATGTAGTTTTGAAGATTCATATGTAGTTTCGGTTTCAGGAGTTTTAGTTGTGAAGTGAGAATATTTAGTGCTTGATTGCGTTTCTTGAGTTAGTTAGTGGAGTTGATATTGTCGGTAATGTAGTGGTAAAAGTTGACTTTGATGGAGTTTTTGAAGGTGTGGTAAACGGAGTTCTAGAAGTACTTTTGAAGATTCAATTGTAGTTTCGGTTTCATGAGTATTAGTTGTCATGCGTGAATAACGAGTGCTTGACTTCGATCCTGGTGTGAGTGTAGATGATTGTGACGATGCTGATGTTGTAATTGGTGTAATTGTTGTGGTTCTTGATGGTGACGTAATCGGAGTTCTATATGTAGTCTTTGAAGATTCTGATGTAGTTTCTGTTTCAGGAGTTTTAGTGGTGAAGTGTGAATATTGCGTAGTGCTCGATTGCGTTGCTGGAGTGCCTGTAGAGGATTGTGACGATTCTGATGTTGTAATAGGTGTGATTGGTGTGTTTCTTGAAGGTGTAGTAAACGGAGTTCTGGATGTAGTTTTTGAAGATTCATATGTAGTTTCGGTTTCAGGAGTTTTAGTTGTGAAGTGAGAATATTTAGTGCTTGATTGCGTTTCTTGAGTTAGTGGAGTTGATATTGTCGGTAATGTAGTGGTAAAAGTTGACTTTGATGGAGTTTTTGAAGGTGTGGTAAACGGAGTTCTAGAAGTACTTTTGAAGATTCAATTGTAGTTTCGGTTTCATGAGTATTAGTTGTCATGCGTGAATAACGAGTGCTTGACTTCGATCCTGGTGTGAGTGTAGATGATTGTGACGATGCTGATGTTGTAATTGGTGTAATTGTTGTGGTTCTTGATGGTGACGTAATCGGAGTTCTATATGTAGTCTTTGAAGATTCTGATGTAGTTTCTGTTTCAGGAGTTTTAGTGGTGAAGTGTGAATATTGCGTAGTGCTCGATTGCGTTGCTGGAGTGCCTGTAGAGGATTGTGACGATTCTGATGTTGTAATAGGTGTGATTGGTGTGTTTCTTGAAGGTGTAGTAAACGGAGTTCTGGATGTAGTTTTGAAGATTCATATGTAGTTTCGGTTTCAGGAGTTTTAGTTGTGAAGTGAGAATATTTAGTGCTTGATTGCGTTTCTTGAGTTAGTGGAGTTGATATTGTCGGTAATGTAGTGGTAAAAGTTGACTTTGATGGAGTTTTTGAAGGTGTGGTAAACGGAGTTCTAGAAGTACTTTTTGAAGATTCAATTGTAGTTTCGGTTTCATGAGTATTAGTTGTCATGCGTGAATAACGAGTGCTTGACTTCGATCCTGGTGTGAGTGTAGATGATTGTGACGATGCTGATGTTGTAATTGGTGTAATTGTTGTGGTTCTTGATGGTGACGTAATCGGAGTTCTATATGTAGTCTTTGAAGATTCTGATGTAGTTTCTGTTTCAGGAGTTTTAGTGGTGAAGTGTGAATATTGCGTAGTGCTCGATTGCGTTGCTGGAGTGCCTGTAGAGGATTGTGACGATTCTGATGTTGTAATAGGTGTGATTGGTGTGTTTCTTGAAGGTGTAGTAAACGGAGTTCTGGATGTAGTTTTGAAGATTCATATGTAGTTTCGGTTTCAGGAGTTTTAGTTGTGAAGTGAGAATATTTAGTGCTTGATTGCGTTTCTTGAGTTAGTGGAGTTGATATTGTCGGTAATGTAGTGGTAAAAGTTGACTTTGATGGAGTTTTTGAAGGTGTGGTAAACGGAGTTCTAGAAGTACTTTTGAAGATTCAATTGTAGTTTCGGTTTCATGAGTATTAGTTGTCATGCGTGAATAACGAGTGCTTGACTTCGATCCTGGTGTGAGTGTAGATGATTGTGACGATGCTGATGTTGTAATTGGTGTAATTGTTGTGGTTCTTGATGGTGACGTAATCGGAGTTCTATATGTAGTCTTTGAAGATTCTGATGTAGTTTCTGTTTCAGGAGTTTTAGTGGTGAAGTGTGAATATTGCGTAGTGCTCGATTGCGTTGCTGGAGTGCCTGTAGAGGATTGTGACGATTCTGATGTTGTAATAGGTGTGATTGGTGTGTTTCTTGAAGGTGTAGTAAACGGAGTTCTGGATGTAGTTTTTGAAGATTCATATGTAGTTTCGGTTTCAGGAGTTTTAGTTGTGAAGTGAGAATATTTAGTGCTTGATTGCGTTTCTTGAGTTAGTGGAGTTGATATTGTCGGTAATGTAGTGGTAAAAGTTGACTTTGATGGAGTTTTTGAAGGTGTGGTAAACGGAGTTCTAGAAGTACTTTTGAAGATTCAATTGTAGTTTCGGTTTCATGAGTATTAGTTGTCATGCGTGAATAACGAGTGCTTGACTTCGATCCTGGTGTGAGTGTAGATGATTGTGACGATGCTGATGTTGTAATTGGTGTAATTGTTGTGGTTCTTGATGGTGACGTAATCGGAGTTCTATATGTAGTCTTTGAAGATTCTGATGTAGTTTCTGTTTCAGGAGTTTTAGTGGTGAAGTGTGAATATTGCGTAGTGCTCGATTGCGTTGCTGGAGTGCCTGTAGAGGATTGTGACGATTCTGATGTTGTAATAGGTGTGATTGGTGTGTTTCTTGAAGGTGTAGTAAACGGAGTTCTGGATGTAGTTTTGAAGATTCATATGTAGTTTCGGTTTCAGGAGTTTTAGTTGTGAAGTGAGAATATTTAGTGCTTGATTGCGTTTCTTGAGTTAGTGGAGTTGATATTGTCGGTAATGTAGTGGTAAAAGTTGACTTTGATGGAGTTTTTGAAGGTGTGGTAAACGGAGTTCTAGAAGTACTTTTTGAAGATTCAATTGTAGTTTCGGTTTCATGAGTATTAGTTGTCATGCGTGAATAACGAGTGCTTGACTTCGATCCTGGTGTGAGTGTAGATGATTGTGACGATGCTGATGTTGTAATTGGTGTAATTGTTGTGGTTCTTGATGGTGACGTAATCGGAGTTCTATATGTAGTCTTTGAAGATTCTGATGTAGTTTCTGTTTCAGGAGTTTTAGTGGTGAAGTGTGAATATTGCGTAGTGCTCGATTGCGTTGCTGGAGTGCCTGTAGAGGATTGTGACGATTCTGATGTTGTAATAGGTGTGATTGGTGTGTTTCTTGAAGGTGTAGTAAACGGAGTTCTGGATGTAGTTTTGAAGATTCATATGTAGTTTCGGTTTCAGGAGTTTTAGTTGTGAAGTGAGAATATTTAGTGCTTGATTGCGTTTCTTGAGTTAGTGGAGTTGATATTGTCGGTAATGTAGTGGTAAAAGTTGACTTTGATGGAGTTTTTGAAGGTGTGGTAAACGGAGTTCTAGAAGTACTTTTTGAAGATTCAATTGTAGTTTCGGTTTCATGAGTATTAGTTGTCATGCGTGAATAACGAGTGCTTGACTTCGATCCTGGTGTGAGTGTAGATGATTGTGACGATGCTGATGTTGTAATTGGTGTAATTGTTGTGGTTCTTGATGGTGACGTAATCGGAGTTCTATATGTAGTCTTTGAAGATTCTGATGTAGTTTCTGTTTCAGGAGTTTTAGTGGTGAAGTGTGAATATTGCGTAGTGCTCGATTGCGTTGCTGGAGTGCCTGTAGAGGATTGTGACGATTCTGATGTTGTAATAGGTGTGATTGGTGTGTTTCTTGAAGGTGTAGTAAACGGAGTTCTGGATGTAGTTTTTGAAGATTCATATGTAGTTTCGGTTTCAGGAGTTTTAGTTGTGAAGTGAGAATATTTAGTGCTTGATTGCGTTTCTTGAGTTAGTGGAGTTGATATTGTCGGTAATGTAGTGGTAAAAGTTGACTTTGATGGAGTTTTTGAAGGTGTGGTAAACGGAGTTCTAGAAGTACTTTTTGAAGATTCAATTGTAGTTTCGGTTTCATGAGTATTAGTTGTCATGCGTGAATAACGAGTGCTTGACTTCGATCCTGGTGTGAGTGTAGATGATTGTGACGATGCTGATGTTGTAATTGGTGTAATTGTTGTGGTTCTTGATGGTGACGTAATCGGAGTTCTATATGTAGTCTTTGAAGATTCTGATGTAGTTTCTGTTTCAGGAGTTTTAGTGGTGAAGTGTGAATATTGCGTAGTGCTCGATTGCGTTGCTGGAGTGCCTGTAGAGGATTGTGACGATTCTGATGTTGTAATAGGTGTGATTGGTGTGTTTCTTGAAGGTGTAGTAAACGGAGTTCTGGATGTAGTTTTTGAAGATTCATATGTAGTTTCGGTTTCAGGAGTTTTAGTTGTGAAGTGAGAATATTTAGTGCTTGATTGCGTTTCTTGAGTTAGTGGAGTTGATATTGTCGGTAATGTAGTGGTAAAAGTTGACTTTGATGGAGTTTTTGAAGGTGTGGTAAACGGAGTTCTAGAAGTACTTTTGAAGATTCAATTGTAGTTTCGGTTTCATGAGTATTAGTTGTCATGCGTGAATAACGAGTGCTTGACTTCGATCCTGGTGTGAGTGTAGATGATTGTGACGATGCTGATGTTGTAATTGGTGTAATTGTTGTGGTTCTTGATGGTGACGTAATCGGAGTTCTATATGTAGTCTTTGAAGATTCTGATGTAGTTTCTGTTTCAGGAGTTTTAGTGGTGAAGTGTGAATATTGCGTAGTGCTCGATTGCGTTGCTGGAGTGCCTGTAGAGGATTGTGACGATTCTGATGTTGTAATAGGTGTGATTGGTGTGTTTCTTGAAGGTGTAGTAAACGGAGTTCTGGATGTAGTTTTGAAGATTCATATGTAGTTTCGGTTTCAGGAGTTTTAGTTGTGAAGTGAGAATATTTAGTGCTTGATTGCGTTTCTTGAGTTAGTGGAGTTGATATTGTCGGTAATGTAGTGGTAAAAGTTGACTTTGATGGAGTTTTTGAAGGTGTGGTAAACGGAGTTCTAGAAGTACTTTTTGAAGATTCAATTGTAGTTTCGGTTTCATGAGTATTAGTTGTCATGCGTGAATAACGAGTGCTTGACTTCGATCCTGGTGTGAGTGTAGATGATTGTGACGATGCTGATGTTGTAATTGGTGTAATTGTTGTGGTTCTTGATGGTGACGTAATCGGAGTTCTATATGTAGTCTTTGAAGATTCTGATGTAGTTTCTGTTTCAGGAGTTTTAGTGGTGAAGTGTGAATATTGCGTAGTGCTCGATTGCGTTGCTGGAGTGCCTGTAGAGGATTGTGACGATTCTGATGTTGTAATAGGTGTGATTGGTGTGTTTCTTGAAGGTGTAGTAAACGGAGTTCTGGATGTAGTTTTTGAAGATTCATATGTAGTTTCGGTTTCAGGAGTTTTAGTTGTGAAGTGAGAATATTTAGTGCTTGATTGCGTTTCTTGAGTTAGTGGAGTTGATATTGTCGGTAATGTAGTGGTAAAAGTTGACTTTGATGGAGTTTTTGAAGGTGTGGTAAACGGAGTTCTAGAAGTACTTTTTGAAGATTCAATTGTAGTTTCGGTTTCATGAGTATTAGTTGTCATGCGTGAATAACGAGTGCTTGACTTCGATCCTGGTGTGAGTGTAGATGATTGTGACGATGCTGATGTTGTAATTGGTGTAATTGTTGTGGTTCTTGATGGTGACGTAATCGGAGTTCTATATGTAGTCTTTGAAGATTCTGATGTAGTTTCTGTTTCAGGAGTTTTAGTGGTGAAGTGTGAATATTGCGTAGTGCTCGATTGCGTTGCTGGAGTGCCTGTAGAGGATTGTGACGATTCTGATGTTGTAATAGGTGTGATTGGTGTGTTTCTTGAAGGTGTAGTAAACGGAGTTCTGGATGTAGTTTTTGAAGATTCATATGTAGTTTCGGTTTCAGGAGTTTTAGTTGTGAAGTGAGAATATTTAGTGCTTGATTGCGTTTCTTGAGTTAGTGGAGTTGATATTGTCGGTAATGTAGTGGTAAAAGTTGACTTTGATGGAGTTTTTGAAGGTGTGGTAAACGGAGTTCTAGAAGTACTTTTGAAGATTCAATTGTAGTTTCGGTTTCATGAGTATTAGTTGTCATGCGTGAATAACGAGTGCTTGACTTCGATCCTGGTGTGAGTGTAGATGATTGTGACGATGCTGATGTTGTAATTGGTGTAATTGTTGTGGTTCTTGATGGTGACGTAATCGGAGTTCTATATGTAGTCTTTGAAGATTCTGATGTAGTTTCTGTTTCAGGAGTTTTAGTGGTGAAGTGTGAATATTGCGTAGTGCTCGATTGCGTTGCTGGAGTGCCTGTAGAGGATTGTGACGATTCTGATGTTGTAATAGGTGTGATTGGTGTGTTTCTTGAAGGTGTAGTAAACGGAGTTCTGGATGTAGTTTTTGAAGATTCATATGTAGTTTCGGTTTCAGGAGTTTTAGTTGTGAAGTGAGAATATTTAGTGCTTGATTGCGTTTCTTGAGTTAGTGGAGTTGATATTGTCGGTAATGTAGTGGTAAAAGTTGACTTTGATGGAGTTTTTGAAGGTGTGGTAAACGGAGTTCTAGAAGTACTTTTTGAAGATTCAATTGTAGTTTCGGTTTCATGAGTATTAGTTGTCATGCGTGAATAACGAGTGCTTGACTTCGATCCTGGTGTGAGTGTAGATGATTGTGACGATGCTGATGTTGTAATTGGTGTAATTGTTGTGGTTCTTGATGGTGACGTAATCGGAGTTCTATATGTAGTCTTTGAAGATTCTGATGTAGTTTCTGTTTCAGGAGTTTTAGTGGTGAAGTGTGAATATTGCGTAGTGCTCGATTGCGTTGCTGGAGTGCCTGTAGAGGATTGTGACGATTCTGATGTTGTAATAGGTGTGATTGGTGTGTTTCTTGAAGGTGTAGTAAACGGAGTTCTGGATGTAGTTTTTGAAGATTCATATGTAGTTTCGGTTTCAGGAGTTTTAGTTGTGAAGTGAGAATATTTAGTGCTTGATTGCGTTTCTTGAGTTAGTGGAGTTGATATTGTCGGTAATGTAGTGGTAAAAGTTGACTTTGATGGAGTTTTTGAAGGTGTGGTAAACGGAGTTCTAGAAGTACTTTTGAAGATTCAATTGTAGTTTCGGTTTCATGAGTATTAGTTGTCATGCGTGAATAACGAGTGCTTGACTTCGATCCTGGTGTGAGTGTAGATGATTGTGACGATGCTGATGTTGTAATTGGTGTAATTGTTGTGGTTCTTGATGGTGACGTAATCGGAGTTCTATATGTAGTCTTTGAAGATTCTGATGTAGTTTCTGTTTCAGGAGTTTTAGTGGTGAAGTGTGAATATTGCGTAGTGCTCGATTGCGTTGCTGGAGTGCCTGTAGAGGATTGTGACGATTCTGATGTTGTAATAGGTGTGATTGGTGTGTTTCTTGAAGGTGTAGTAAACGGAGTTCTGGATGTAGTTTTGAAGATTCATATGTAGTTTCGGTTTCAGGAGTTTTAGTTGTGAAGTGAGAATATTTAGTGCTTGATTGCGTTTCTTGAGTTAGTGGAGTTGATATTGTCGGTAATGTAGTGGTAAAAGTTGACTTTGATGGAGTTTTTGAAGGTGTGGTAAACGGAGTTCTAGAAGTACTTTTGAAGATTCAATTGTAGTTTCGGTTTCATGAGTATTAGTTGTCATGCGTGAATAACGAGTGCTTGACTTCGATCCTGGTGTGAGTGTAGATGATTGTGACGATGCTGATGTTGTAATTGGTGTAATTGTTGTGGTTCTTGATGGTGACGTAATCGGAGTTCTATATGTAGTCTTTGAAGATTCTGATGTAGTTTCTGTTTCAGGAGTTTTAGTGGTGAAGTGTGAATATTGCGTAGTGCTCGATTGCGTTGCTGGAGTGCCTGTAGAGGATTGTGACGATTCTGATGTTGTAATAGGTGTGATTGGTGTGTTTCTTGAAGGTGTAGTAAACGGAGTTCTGGATGTAGTTTTGAAGATTCATATGTAGTTTCGGTTTCAGGAGTTTTAGTTGTGAAGTGAGAATATTTAGTGCTTGATTGCGTTTCTTGAGTTAGTGGAGTTGATATTGTCGGTAATGTAGTGGTAAAAGTTGACTTTGATGGAGTTTTTGAAGGTGTGGTAAACGGAGTTCTAGAAGTACTTTTTGAAGATTCAATTGTAGTTTCGGTTTCATGAGTATTAGTTGTCATGCGTGAATAACGAGTGCTTGACTTCGATCCTGGTGTGAGTGTAGATGATTGTGACGATGCTGATGTTGTAATTGGTGTAATTGTTGTGGTTCTTGATGGTGACGTAATCGGAGTTCTATATGTAGTCTTTGAAGATTCTGATGTAGTTTCTGTTTCAGGAGTTTTAGTGGTGAAGTGTGAATATTGCGTAGTGCTCGATTGCGTTGCTGGAGTGCCTGTAGAGGATTGTGACGATTCTGATGTTGTAATAGGTGTGATTGGTGTGTTTCTTGAAGGTGTAGTAAACGGAGTTCTGGATGTAGTTTTGAAGATTCATATGTAGTTTCGGTTTCAGGAGTTTTAGTTGTGAAGTGAGAATATTTAGTGCTTGATTGCGTTTCTTGAGTTAGTGGAGTTGATATTGTCGGTAATGTAGTGGTAAAAGTTGACTTTGATGGAGTTTTTGAAGGTGTGGTAAACGGAGTTCTAGAAGTACTTTTGAAGATTCAATTGTAGTTTCGGTTTCATGAGTATTAGTTGTCATGCGTGAATAACGAGTGCTTGACTTCGATCCTGGTGTGAGTGTAGATGATTGTGACGATGCTGATGTTGTAATTGGTGTAATTGTTGTGGTTCTTGATGGTGACGTAATCGGAGTTCTATATGTAGTCTTTGAAGATTCTGATGTAGTTTCTGTTTCAGGAGTTTTAGTGGTGAAGTGTGAATATTGCGTAGTGCTCGATTGCGTTGCTGGAGTGCCTGTAGAGGATTGTGACGATTCTGATGTTGTAATAGGTGTGATTGGTGTGTTTCTTGAAGGTGTAGTAAACGGAGTTCTGGATGTAGTTTTTGAAGATTCATATGTAGTTTCGGTTTCAGGAGTTTTAGTTGTGAAGTGAGAATATTTAGTGCTTGATTGCGTTTCTTGAGTTAGTGGAGTTGATATTGTCGGTAATGTAGTGGTAAAAGTTGACTTTGATGGAGTTTTTGAAGGTGTGGTAAACGGAGTTCTAGAAGTACTTTTTGAAGATTCAATTGTAGTTTCGGTTTCATGAGTATTAGTTGTCATGCGTGAATAACGAGTGCTTGACTTCGATCCTGGTGTGAGTGTAGATGATTGTGACGATGCTGATGTTGTAATTGGTGTAATTGTTGTGGTTCTTGATGGTGACGTAATCGGAGTTCTATATGTAGTCTTTGAAGATTCTGATGTAGTTTCTGTTTCAGGAGTTTTAGTGGTGAAGTGTGAATATTGCGTAGTGCTCGATTGCGTTGCTGGAGTGCCTGTAGAGGATTGTGACGATTCTGATGTTGTAATAGGTGTGATTGGTGTGTTTCTTGAAGGTGTAGTAAACGGAGTTCTGGATGTAGTTTTGAAGATTCATATGTAGTTTCGGTTTCAGGAGTTTTAGTTGTGAAGTGAGAATATTTAGTGCTTGATTGCGTTTCTTGAGTTAGTGGAGTTGATATTGTCGGTAATGTAGTGGTAAAAGTTGACTTTGATGGAGTTTTTGAAGGTGTGGTAAACGGAGTTCTAGAAGTACTTTTTGAAGATTCAATTGTAGTTTCGGTTTCATGAGTATTAGTTGTCATGCGTGAATAACGAGTGCTTGACTTCGATCCTGGTGTGAGTGTAGATGATTGTGACGATGCTGATGTTGTAATTGGTGTAATTGTTGTGGTTCTTGATGGTGACGTAATCGGAGTTCTATATGTAGTCTTTGAAGATTCTGATGTAGTTTCTGTTTCAGGAGTTTTAGTGGTGAAGTGTGAATATTGCGTAGTGCTCGATTGCGTTGCTGGAGTGCCTGTAGAGGATTGTGACGATTCTGATGTTGTAATAGGTGTGATTGGTGTGTTTCTTGAAGGTGTAGTAAACGGAGTTCTGGATGTAGTTTTTGAAGATTCATATGTAGTTTCGGTTTCAGGAGTTTTAGTTGTGAAGTGAGAATATTTAGTGCTTGATTGCGTTTCTTGAGTTAGTGGAGTTGATATTGTCGGTAATGTAGTGGTAAAAGTTGACTTTGATGGAGTTTTTGAAGGTGTGGTAAACGGAGTTCTAGAAGTACTTTTGAAGATTCAATTGTAGTTTCGGTTTCATGAGTATTAGTTGTCATGCGTGAATAACGAGTGCTTGACTTCGATCCTGGTGTGAGTGTAGATGATTGTGACGATGCTGATGTTGTAATTGGTGTAATTGTTGTGGTTCTTGATGGTGACGTAATCGGAGTTCTATATGTAGTCTTTGAAGATTCTGATGTAGTTTCTGTTTCAGGAGTTTTAGTGGTGAAGTGTGAATATTGCGTAGTGCTCGATTGCGTTGCTGGAGTGCCTGTAGAGGATTGTGACGATTCTGATGTTGTAATAGGTGTGATTGGTGTGTTTCTTGAAGGTGTAGTAAACGGAGTTCTGGATGTAGTTTTTGAAGATTCATATGTAGTTTCGGTTTCAGGAGTTTTAGTTGTGAAGTGAGAATATTTAGTGCTTGATTGCGTTTCTTGAGTTAGTGGAGTTGATATTGTCGGTAATGTAGTGGTAAAAGTTGACTTTGATGGAGTTTTTGAAGGTGTGGTAAACGGAGTTCTAGAAGTACTTTTTGAAGATTCAATTGTAGTTTCGGTTTCATGAGTATTAGTTGTCATGCGTGAATAACGAGTGCTTGACTTCGATCCTGGTGTGAGTGTAGATGATTGTGACGATGCTGATGTTGTAATTGGTGTAATTGTTGTGGTTCTTGATGGTGACGTAATCGGAGTTCTATATGTAGTCTTTGAAGATTCTGATGTAGTTTCTGTTTCAGGAGTTTTAGTGGTGAAGTGTGAATATTGCGTAGTGCTCGATTGCGTTGCTGGAGTGCCTGTAGAGGATTGTGACGATTCTGATGTTGTAATAGGTGTGATTGGTGTGTTTCTTGAAGGTGTAGTAAACGGAGTTCTGGATGTAGTTTTTGAAGATTCATATGTAGTTTCGGTTTCAGGAGTTTTAGTTGTGAAGTGAGAATATTTAGTGCTTGATTGCGTTTCTTGAGTTAGTGGAGTTGATATTGTCGGTAATGTAGTGGTAAAAGTTGACTTTGATGGAGTTTTTGAAGGTGTGGTAAACGGAGTTCTAGAAGTACTTTTTGAAGATTCAATTGTAGTTTCGGTTTCATGAGTATTAGTTGTCATGCGTGAATAACGAGTGCTTGACTTCGATCCTGGTGTGAGTGTAGATGATTGTGACGATGCTGATGTTGTAATTGGTGTAATTGTTGTGGTTCTTGATGGTGACGTAATCGGAGTTCTATATGTAGTCTTTGAAGATTCTGATGTAGTTTCTGTTTCAGGAGTTTTAGTGGTGAAGTGTGAATATTGCGTAGTGCTCGATTGCGTTGCTGGAGTGCCTGTAGAGGATTGTGACGATTCTGATGTTGTAATAGGTGTGATTGGTGTGTTTCTTGAAGGTGTAGTAAACGGAGTTCTGGATGTAGTTTTTGAAGATTCATATGTAGTTTCGGTTTCAGGAGTTTTAGTTGTGAAGTGAGAATATTTAGTGCTTGATTGCGTTTTTTTGAGTTAGTGGAGTTGATATTGTCGGTAATGTAGTGGTAAAAGTTGACTTTGATGGAGTTTTTGAAGGTGTGGTAAACGGAGTTCTAGAAGTACTTTTGAAGATTCAATTGTAGTTTCGGTTTCATGAGTATTAGTTGTCATGCGTGAATAACGAGTGCTTGACTTCGATCCTGGTGTGAGTGTAGATGATTGTGACGATGCTGATGTTGTAATTGGTGTAATTGTTGTGGTTCTTGATGGTGACGTAATCGGAGTTCTATATGTAGTCTTTGAAGATTCTGATGTAGTTTCTGTTTCAGGAGTTTTAGTGGTGAAGTGTGAATATTGCGTAGTGCTCGATTGCGTTGCTGGAGTGCCTGTAGAGGATTGTGACGATTCTGATGTTGTAATAGGTGTGATTGGTGTGTTTCTTGAAGGTGTAGTAAACGGAGTTCTGGATGTAGTTTTGAAGATTCATATGTAGTTTCGGTTTCAGGAGTTTTAGTTGTGAAGTGAGAATATTTAGTGCTTGATTGCGTTTCTTGAGTTAGTGGAGTTGATATTGTCGGTAATGTAGTGGTAAAAGTTGACTTTGATGGAGTTTTTGAAGGTGTGGTAAACGGAGTTCTAGAAGTACTTTTTGAAGATTCAATTGTAGTTTCGGTTTCATGAGTATTAGTTGTCATGCGTGAATAACGAGTGCTTGACTTCGATCCTGGTGTGAGTGTAGATGATTGTGACGATGCTGATGTTGTAATTGGTGTAATTGTTGTGGTTCTTGATGGTGACGTAATCGGAGTTCTATATGTAGTCTTTGAAGATTCTGATGTAGTTTCTGTTTCAGGAGTTTTAGTGGTGAAGTGTGAATATTGCGTAGTGCTCGATTGCGTTGCTGGAGTGCCTGTAGAGGATTGTGACGATTCTGATGTTGTAATAGGTGTGATTGGTGTGTTTCTTGAAGGTGTAGTAAACGGAGTTCTGGATGTAGTTTTGAAGATTCATATGTAGTTTCGGTTTCAGGAGTTTTAGTTGTGAAGTGAGAATATTTAGTGCTTGATTGCGTTTCTTGAGTTAGTGGAGTTGATATTGTCGGTAATGTAGTGGTAAAGTTGACTTTGATGGAGTTTTTGAAGGTGTGGTAAACGGAGTTCTAGAAGTACTTTTTGAAGATTCAATTGTAGTTTCGGTTTCATGAGTATTAGTTGTCATGCGTGAATAACGAGTGCTTGACTTCGATCCTGGTGTGAGTGTAGATGATTGTGACGATGCTGATGTTGTAATTGGTGTAATTGTTGTGGTTCTTGATGGTGACGTAATCGGAGTTCTATATGTAGTCTTTGAAGATTCTGATGTAGTTTCTGTTTCAGGAGTTTTAGTGGTGAAGTGTGAATATTGCGTAGTGCTCGATTGCGTTGCTGGAGTGCCTGTAGAGGATTGTGACGATTCTGATGTTGTAATAGGTGTGATTGGTGTGTTTCTTGAAGGTGTAGTAAACGGAGTTCTGGATGTAGTTTTGAAGATTCATATGTAGTTTCGGTTTCAGGAGTTTTAGTTGTGAAGTGAGAATATTTAGTGCTTGATTGCGTTTCTTGAGTTAGTGGAGTTGATATTGTCGGTAATGTAGTGGTAAAAGTTGACTTTGATGGAGTTTTTGAAGGTGTGGTAAACGGAGTTCTAGAAGTACTTTTGAAGATTCAATTGTAGTTTCGGTTTCATGAGTATTAGTTGTCATGCGTGAATAACGAGTGCTTGACTTCGATCCTGGTGTGAGTGTAGATGATTGTGACGATGCTGATGTTGTAATTGGTGTAATTGTTGTGGTTCTTGATGGTGACGTAATCGGAGTTCTATATGTAGTCTTTGAAGATTCTGATGTAGTTTCTGTTTCAGGAGTTTTAGTGGTGAAGTGTGAATATTGCGTAGTGCTCGATTGCGTTGCTGGAGTGCCTGTAGAGGATTGTGACGATTCTGATGTTGTAATAGGTGTGATTGGTGTGTTTCTTGAAGGTGTAGTAAACGGAGTTCTGGATGTAGTTTTTGAAGATTCATATGTAGTTTCGGTTTCAGGAGTTTTAGTTGTGAAGTGAGAATATTTAGTGCTTGATTGCGTTTCTTGAGTTAGTGGAGTTGATATTGTCGGTAATGTAGTGGTAAAAGTTGACTTTGATGGAGTTTTTGAAGGTGTGGTAAACGGAGTTCTAGAAGTACTTTTGAAGATTCAATTGTAGTTTCGGTTTCATGAGTATTAGTTGTCATGCGTGAATAACGAGTGCTTGACTTCGATCCTGGTGTGAGTGTAGATGATTGTGACGATGCTGATGTTGTAATTGGTGTAATTGTTGTGGTTCTTGATGGTGACGTAATCGGAGTTCTATATGTAGTCTTTGAAGATTCTGATGTAGTTTCTGTTTCAGGAGTTTTAGTGGTGAAGTGTGAATATTGCGTAGTGCTCGATTGCGTTGCTGGAGTGCCTGTAGAGGATTGTGACGATTCTGATGTTGTAATAGGTGTGATTGGTGTGTTTCTTGAAGGTGTAGTAAACGGAGTTCTGGATGTAGTTTTTGAAGATTCATATGTAGTTTCGGTTTCAGGAGTTTTAGTTGTGAAGTGAGAATATTTAGTGCTTGATTGCGTTTCTTGAGTTAGTGGAGTTGATATTGTCGGTAATGTAGTGGTAAAAGTTGACTTTGATGGAGTTTTTGAAGGTGTGGTAAACGGAGTTCTAGAAGTACTTTTTGAAGATTCAATTGTAGTTTCGGTTTCATGAGTATTAGTTGTCATGCGTGAATAACGAGTGCTTGACTTCGATCCTGGTGTGAGTGTAGATGATTGTGACGATGCTGATGTTGTAATTGGTGTAATTGTTGTGGTTCTTGATGGTGACGTAATCGGAGTTCTATATGTAGTCTTTGAAGATTCTGATGTAGTTTCTGTTTCAGGAGTTTTAGTGGTGAAGTGTGAATATTGCGTAGTGCTCGATTGCGTTGCTGGAGTGCCTGTAGAGGATTGTGACGATTCTGATGTTGTAATAGGTGTGATTGGTGTGTTTCTTGAAGGTGTAGTAAACGGAGTTCTGGATGTAGTTTTTGAAGATTCATATGTAGTTTCGGTTTCAGGAGTTTTAGTTGTGAAGTGAGAATATTTAGTGCTTGATTGCGTTTCTTGAGTTAGTGGAGTTGATATTGTCGGTAATGTAGTGGTAAAAGTTGACTTTGATGGAGTTTTTGAAGGTGTGGTAAACGGAGTTCTAGAAGTACTTTTTGAAGATTCAATTGTAGTTTCAATTTTTGGAGGACAAGGAGGAGGACAAGGGGGTGGAAAAGGAGGAGGACAAGGAGGAGGACATGGAGGTGGAAAAGGAGGAGGACAAGGAGGAGGACATGGAGGCGGAGGAGGAGGACATGGAGGTGGAAAAGGAGGAGGACACGGAGGACATGGAGGAGGACACGGAGGAGGACACGGAGGAGGACATGGAGGAGGAAAAGGAGGAGGACAAGGTGGACAAGGCGGACAGTGTGGTGGGCAAGGTGGACAGGGAGGAAGACAAGGTGGACAGGGAGGAAGACAAGGTGGACAAGGAGGAGGACAAGGTGGACATGGAGGACAAGGTGGGCAAGGTGGACAAGGTGGTAGACAAGGAGGACAAGGTGGACATGGTGGAGAATGTTGACATGGGGGACAAGGTGGACATGGAGGGCAAGGTGGGCATGGAGGACGAGGTGGACCAAGTGGATATAGTGGACATGGTGGACATGGAGGACACGGTGAACATCGTTCCGACGGAGGACATATTGGACAAGGAGGACAAGGCGGGCCTTGAGGGTTTGGCGGAAACGGAGGACATGGTGGACAAGGAGGACAAGGCGGGCCTTGAGGATTTGGCGGAAACGGAGGACATGGTGGACAAGGAGGACATGGAGGGCAAGGCGGACACTGAATATATTGTTTACATTTTGGACACGGTTGATGAGGTGGGCACGGAGGACAGGGAGGACAGGGAGGACGTGGCAAATGAGGTGGACAAGGCTGACCTTTGGGACAAGGCTGTTGTGGAATGTAGTGTCGACAATTAAGACACAGTTGATTAGGAGGGTTAGGGTGACAAGGGCGAGAAAAAGGATATGTTTGAGAAGGCGGGCACCTACAAAACTGACCACAATGCGGACGAATAACGATATTTTGAAGTTCATTACTTTGTGAAATATTTGTACAATTTTGACTATCTGAACAAACATGTATAGATCTGTTATGATCTTTACAATCTGAACCAGAGCAAGTATACTGAAAATCACTTTTACTAGTATTGTCTTCACTTAAGTTACTCACATTTCCGCTATTACTTTGGTACTTTGCACAGCCATTTTTTACACCGCCACTATCACACATGTTAGTTGTTTCTTTACAACCCTCACCGTTACAACTACATTGTTTTCCGTCGCATCCGTGTTCGTACTGCAGGCTGTTGTCATTTATATATTGTACGTTTTTAGTTTTTGTTATTTCTTGTTGCTCTGTTTTGTTTTTCAAATTGTTGTCTTCTGAATTAGCTACCTGCAATGAAAAGAACAACAATGCGATTTTTTATAAGTATTTTTCAACAAAATGCGTTATTTAAAAAAATAATAAGTACGTTTAATTGAATCATCATTATTTACGTTGTATTAAATAGCATTGTAATAAAAATAATCAGTTATTATTAGTAAAATCATAAATTTTAACTAGAGTTTGTAGGTACCTTCGTATTACTTCTACTGCCTGGTTTCTTTAAGTCTGTATTATTGAAAATAATTAGCTATAAGTTGACGGTTGTTGGATCTATGTTTGAGGATTTAATATATTGTTTTGTTTTAGGTTGTTTTTACTTTATTCCCCCGCAGGGGTTGCAGACTAGCTGCACCTATAGAGAGGATTTAAACGTCCCTCGCGGTACCGGAGTCTAAAACACTATACTTACGAGTTTAACATTTTACTCGTAAGTGGTCCATAACCTAAAAAATAATACACACTTACATTTTAGGAGGCGATAATAGCCTCAATGTGCTTTTCGCCTTAAATTAACAAAAACAAAAAGTTACTTTATGCTAATTTAAACTAAATAAGACGAAGTAACACACTGGATAAAACCTAACCCAACCTAACCTACTTCCTGTCATATATGATAATAACGCTCCTTTTATACCACTCAAACGAATTGTAGTTGTTTTGATTCATTTTCTAAATATGTATTTTATGTTATATTGATTATGTTTTTGAGGGTATGTAATTGTTTTACAAATGTGTCTGTACAGTGTATATATACTGTAACATGATTAATATGTAGGTAATAGTATTTTTGTCGGTTCGAAAGAATACTAAAAGCGGCAAACTCCAATAAAAATTAACTGCAGGATTTTTTTACGTCCGACTATTGTGCACACTTGGGCTAATGCAGACGATGGGATGATTTATAGCGTATGAAAATGCCAAGTCTGGCCGGGAATCGAAACCGGGTCCTCGGGGTGAAAGCCCCAGTACGCTATCAACTAGGCCACCGAGGCGGCTATTCACTGCAGGATGTAGTTACTTAAAAGAAAAGAAAAAGATAGGTTTTACAGTCTACTGTGCTTAGAATAGGACTCCAAAAATGCGCTAGAAGTCACGTAGGCAAACATGAAACATATCAAACAATGCAGGAACTTAAAACCGGCAAAAGAAGTTTAAGTTTAAAGAGATTTTTTAATCTCATTGGCGTAGACACTAACCACGCTTTTCCATTATTGGTTAAGCTAATTTAGGCACTGCGTAAGGGAGTTCATATAAAAAGCAAGAATAAGGTCCGCAAAAGAGTCTTTACAGTTTTTTTGAACAGTCCTTCACGACCAAGTTTTCTTTATTTTGTAATAAGTAGTAGTTATAGGACAGTAGCAAACAGTATAACAGAGGAAGTTTTTTTATCGTTAAAGTATTAAGTTCAGTCTTAATACAGAAAATTTTGTAATCGTCGTTTTCTATATTTCTTAAGGATATAGAACCAAGAGTTCTTTTAAAGTGTTTATAATTTACACAAAACGCAGGCTTGAGAATATCATATGAAAAAACAGAGGTCATGGCTATGGACCCGCTATGCGTAAATAAAGTGAACATTAACGGAAACACCATAAAGCTCGTTGAATGTTTCAAATATCTAGGAGAAACCATAACATACAATCTGGACGAAAAACCTGCACTACTCAATAGGGTAGCAAAAATTAAAAAAGCCCAGCTACTAACTTGGCCAACGTACAAGAAAAAATGCCTGTCAATAAAAACAAAAATACGCCACTACAAATCAGTGGTACTCCCAGAAACATTATATGCCAGTGAAACTCTCTTCCAAATCAAAAACAATAACAAGACGGACCCGCTGCTTAAGACAGAGAGAAGGATCATCAGAACGTGTCTCAACAAAAGCTACCGGAAAGACGGGACCTGGAGAATAGCCACCAATGAAACAGTATACAAATATATCGACCCAGTTCTCAGTGTAATGAAAAAACGAAGAATTTCCCACTTCTTTCACATATTAAGAATGCCGGAGGACAGAATCCTGAGACAAATGGTAATGAGAAGCATCAACAGGAAAACACAGGGAATATACATCACACAAGTCCTCAGGGACCTCAGGGAAATAGGACTGAAAATGGATGATGCAACAGACAAATGTAAAATAACACGCATTCTTAAGACTAATATATTTAAAGTGGATAAACCGAAGAGACACAAGAAGGTGGTGATCACAGATGCCGTCAGAAGCAACGATCTGATCGAATGAGGGATTATTGAAGAAAAAAATTACAGCCCTATGTTGGGAAGAACTGAAATTTAGACTAAAGTGGTCCCCATGAGGCAAAAAAAAAAAAAAAAAAAAAAAAAAAAAAATAAAAAAAACAGCGCTCGTCGAATTCAGTGGTACTCGGTACAAAAGTTGCTGGCGTGAATTTATATAAATTTTTATGAATTCGATTAATTAGTTCACTAAGAATACTGCATAAGTGGAGTGTAATAGTGAAAAAGTGTAACAATTTAACGTCCAAGTCTTGACTCATCCCAACATCTCTGCCATTCATTTAACTTAGCATCAGTAAAGACTCTCAATAACAATTTAGGTAATTAACACTGTCCCCCTTTTTTTTAGTAATAAGTTAAATTGAACAATATTAAGTACCTTTCTAATTTGCAGTATGAAAGTACCAACTGAGATAATTTATTCGTTAATTTTTGCATTGCATTGTAATAACTACTCATTCAATTTGAATGAGTTTTTAATTAAAGGAATTGTTTATAGGCTATTGAATACTTTATTAACAAAACCTTAAAATATTTACATATATTTTATAATAGCACACACGCACGCGCGCGCACACACACACACACACACACACACAGACAGACAGACAGACAGACAGACACACACACACAGAGACACACACACACACACACACACACACACACACACACACACACACACACACACACACACACACACACACACACACACACACACACACACACACACACACACACACACATACATACATACATACATACATACATACATACACACAGACACACACAGACGCGCGCGCACACACATACACACACACACACACACACAGATATACAGACACACACACACACACACACACACACACACACACACACACACACACACACACACACACACACACACACACACACACACACACACACACACACACACACACACACACACACACACACACACACACACACACACACACACACACACACACACACACACACACACACACACACACACACACACACACACACACACACACACACACACACAGACATACACGCACACGCGCGCGCACATACATACATACACCCATTATTTTATTTTTTGTCTAAAGATTTGAACCCAAGACTTATATAATAATTAACTGTTTGTAAATTCAATTCAGGAAATTCTTTACGCATGTGGGTAGTGCGTGCGTGCGTGTGTGTCTCCGACATTTTGTTTTTTTGTTTTAAATAACTTATATCCCTAGAAAGGCTTAACCGCTTGGGTAAAATTTTATACATTACTCCTCAATGTAATGACCTATTATGAAAGCAAAACGTGGCAGTGAGTAGATTAGCGGACAGAAGCTTTGCTTTCACTAATTATAGAAAGTAACATATATTCTCATAAAATTGTAGAATTATTAATATGTAAATATAGTTCATTTTTTAAGTACCTAATTATGAGTTTACTGACATTATAAGTTCAAAAGATTTTTTTGACTCGACTATAGATTTTTATTTTATAATCTGCGAGAAAAAAAACCAAAATTACAAAATAAAGACCTTTTCATTAATTTTAAAATGTTAAATTTAGAAAATACGAGCTTGTAAATATTAACTCTGCAATAAACAGTATGCGCATTTGATGTTTATATCTGACTATCAAATTAATTGTAGTATCAAAAATAAAAATTTGATAATTTACACATTAAAATCAATAACATTAGTCTAGTTTTAATATCTATCGGCACTCGTAACCCCCCAAAAATGTTTAGAATTAAAGTAAAGTTAAATTGTCATATAATGTCTTTTTCTTATAATGTTATAATCTCTACATCAATTAATAAATATACGATTTTTTATTTATATGCATTTTTATGAACGATGATTCACCGTATACAGCTCGAGCGTGACGCGAAACCAGTGCTTTTTACTCTTACAAAAAGTGCTATAACGCGCCTAAAGAAGGAAAGCTTAAAAAATAATCATTTTGTACAAACGATCCGTTTCAAAGTGGTATAGTCCCTTTCATTTAAGCACTTTAAATGAAAATAACTCAAAAACAATTAATAAACTTTTATTAAAATCGAAGGGTACATTTTTGTAGCCAGTTTCATTTTTTTTATCCAATCGAACAAACAGCGTCCTAAGATGCTGGCAATCCTAGCATGACGCGATTGTAAGCAATATTAATGAACATTTCTGTTATTGAACCAAAAATAATATTCAAGTATCATGTTTTCTTTTCCTTTTTTGTTTTAATTACGGTAATTTGCTCGAAAACATGACAAATTAACATTGCTAGTTTTTAACAACATAACCTAACACTTATTTTAGGTTCAGTTAAACCAGCTGATCTTTACGGATTGATATAAAACCACCGATCTTTTAATATAACTACCAAAAGTTAAATTAACTATTCATTTAATATACTCAGATCTAAATCGGTCAAACGTCTTCGAAGTTTCCGTGGTGTAGTGGTTATCACGCGCGCAAGTTCCCCGGTTCGATCCCAGGCGGAAACAGTAATTTTTAATTATAATTAATTTGAGACTTGCAACGCGCAAAATATACTGTTTTATATATAAACATTTTCCTTAAAATGCAACATTACTACCAGCCCTAAAACATGATCCGTTTTAAAAAACCGAACATTACGAAAGGCCACCATTCATTTACAGTGTTGATATTCGGGTGTTTCCGTAACGAATCGGCTCTCGGTATGTTAGTAATTACTAAATTAGTAACAGAAAAAATCGAGTTGTACTGTTGTATATGTGACACTAGTATTACCCGTCGCGGCTTCGCCCACGAAACTTAAACTGTTTCAGTAACGTAATAATTTAGAAACATAAAAAAATATGTTAATAAAAGCGTGATTATCTAAACTCGTGATTATTTTACAGTGAATATGAAAAAATATTATAACCTGAATATGTTGTTTTATTGTCTTCAAACGTGTTCCATTCGAATTTAAGAAAATCTGATCAAGAATATTTTTGTCCAATACAAACATTTATACATATTCTATATTTTTGTTTTTTTAGGGGATGAATTCGGGGGAAATACTGAATTGCGTGTATCATAATTTGTGTTTTAAAATATTTTGTTTACTTTTAAGAAAATTTGATAAGAAATATTTTTCTCCAATGCAAACACTCTTTTTCTCCCATGATAACTATTTTTCCATTTTTATTCTTTTAGGGGATGAATTCAGAAAAATGTTGAAATATGTGTTTCATAGCATATTTCTAGAATATAAGATAAAAAAAATATTTTTTCAATACAAAATTGTACCCCTTTTTATATTTTATACCTTCTTTCAATCTCTTTAGGGGATGCGTTTGGGGAAAAGGTGAAAAATATATTTCATTACTTATACTTAAGAGTGACTATGTAACGTTTTAAGAAGGTCAGATGAAAAACATATTTTTCCAATAAAAATTGTTGAACCTCATGTTTACCTCTTTAGGGGTTGCATACTGGAAAATCGTTTTTCAGTGCACCCCTTTTTCAGTGCATCTCGACAATGTTGTAAGAAGGTACCCTGAAAATTTCAAGTCGTAGTATTGGCTGTACGTTGATTATTAAATTTGGACTGGGTTAGTAGTTTAATGGTGTTAAAATCAAATTTTTACAAAATCCTTTATTAGTGCACCTTGACATTGTTGTAAGAATGTACCTTGAAAATTTCAAGTCTCTAACTATAATAGTATTGGATGTACGTTGTTTATTAAATTTGGACTGGGTAAGTAGTTTAATGGAGTTAAAATCAATTTTAACTCCATCTACTAATTACCTATTAATCTATTAACAATGTAAATTTATTTTTACATTTATTTTTAAATAAATGTAAAGTACGTGCTTACATATTAAAACGAAGGTATCCTCAAAATTTCAAGTCTTTAGGTTTTATAGTTTGGGCTGTACGTTGATCAGTCAGTCAGTCAGGACATTGCCTTTTATATAAGAGATTCGACTTCGACAACTAATCATTCGAATCGTTAGTAGGTTTGTAGATTAATAATGAAAATTATTACTATATTCGACTTGACGGTTTGTTGTTCAGCCGTCAGCTGTTTTAGCTGGTTATTACGTTATGCTTTTGAGTGTTGGACGGTGGAAAGCAAGTCGAGGTGACAATTCACTAATTGTAACATATTGTAACAACTGCCTCAGTAAAATAATGGAAATAAAGTGAATAAATAAATTGTAACTACCTCCAAATAAATTACGAAAAAGTAGGTTGTGATTTGAAATTTTAATTATTGCTTTAAAAAAATTACAGATGATCAAATTTAATGAAATGTTAATTTTATTAAACAAAAATGACGAGGCATTAAATTAAAATTCAATCTTGCGACCTCTGTAAATTGTAATTATGTAGGAGTGTAATTACATTTTAATTACACTCAAATAAAATTAAAATTTTTAGAGGCTGTAAAATAGCAAGTGTGTAATAATATGAATAATAATACTATTTTCATTAAGCGAGATGATTATCGAGAGTGTTTGACTTGTCAAAGGTAGCAACATTCAAATTTTACATACAAATTTTATCAGTTTTAGAATTTATAAGAGCGATTTATTCAATTTTAGATAAGTAGTTGCAATTCGAATATGCACATTAGTGTATTATTAATTTGTCGTATAATGAAATTATTCGTAGTCCCCATCACTGGGGCGTCCATTGTGTAGGTCAGTATGTTATTCAAATTGATATCGGTAGGCTGTATTTTAATCAAAATTTGTTAGTAATATACATTAATGGACGCTGTTTATTGTTACCTTTTGTTCGATAGTGTTGCTATTTACAATCAACACTTCTCAAGCAGTGTTTTTTTTTAATTGTTACATTATGTATTCAATTCACTACTGATATTTCAAATAATATTAAAACTAGTGCAGCTACATTTGATGACGATACAGCAGTTATGTATGCACGTAATATTTTATCAGAATCAACACGTAACCTCCAAAAGTCTCTTGATCAGATAACACAATGGATGCAATATTGGGGGATATCAATCAATCAGTCTAATTCAACTCACGTAATAGTTGCACCGAGACATGTTTGTCCTGTCCAAACAGTTTACCTGATCAAAATATACGACTTAAGTCCGTAAAATATTTGAGAATGCACTCGGAGTTTAATTAACTTGGAAAATCCGTGGCAGTAAAAAAAAGCAGAGCAAATGAAACTAAAATTCCGTCCATTGTACTGACCGATTTGGAGAAAATCAAGTTTTCATAACAAAAGGTTATTGTAAAAATCTGTCATTGAACCTTTTTGGACGGAAGGTTATCAAACTTGAAGATTTACGAGGAAACTTAACAGTTTGAAAATTCAGCAAGCACAGAGCATGACCATTCGAGCAATTACAAATCATTCATACAATTACAAACGTAATGATGTCGATTTAAATTTAAATTTTGTGGATGATAAAACCAAAACATTCGCAATGTTTCATAGAAGGAGACTGCAAAATCATATAAATGTGGAATCAACTTCTCAAAATAGATTTACCCACAACGCCTTAAATTTAAATTTTGTGGAAGATTTACTGTTGTTACTGTTGTTCTAAAACCACAACATTCGCTATGCTTTATAGAAGGAGACAGCAAAATCATGTAAATGTGGAATCAACTTCTGAAAATAAATTTACCCACAACGCCTTAAATTTAAATTTTGTGGAAGATTTACTGTTGCTACTGTTGTTCTAAAACCACAACATTCGCTATGCTTTATAGAAGGAGACAGCAAAATCATGTCAATGTGGAATCAACTTCTGAAAATAGATTTACCCACAAAGCCTTAAATTTAAATTTTGTGAAAGATAAAACCACAACATTCACTATGCTTTATAGAAGGAGACTGCAAAATCATATAAATGTGGAATCAACTTCTCAAAATAGATTTACCCACAACGCCTTAAATTTAAATTTTGTGGAAGATAAAACCACAACATTCGCTATGCTTTATAGAAGGAGACTGCAAAATCATTTCAATGTGGAATCAACTTCTCAAAATAAATTTACCCATAACGTCTTAAATTTAAATTTTGTGAAAGATAAAACCAAAACATTCGCTATGCTTTATAGAAGGAGGCTGCAAAATCATATAAATGTGGATTCAACTTCTCAAAATAAATTTACCCATAACGTCTTAAATTTAAATTTTGTGAAAGATAAAACCAAAACATTCGCTATGCTTTATAGAAGGAGACTGCAAAATCATTTCAATGTGGAATCAACTTCTCAAAATAAATTTACCCACAACGCCTTAAATTTAAATTTTGTGAAAGATAAAACCAAAACATTCGCTATGCTTTATAGAAGGAGACTGCAAAATCATATAAATGTGGATTCAACTTCTCAAAATAGATTTACCCACAACGCCTTAAATTTAAATTTTGTGGAAGATTTACTGTTGTTACTGTTGTTCTAAAACCACAACATTCGCTATGCTTTATAGAAGGAGACTGCAAAATCATGTAAATGTGGAATAAAATTCTGAAAATAAATTTACCCACAACGCCTTAAATTTAAATTTTGTGGAAGATTTTCTGTTGTTACTGTTGTTCTAAAACCACAACATTCGCTATGCTTTATAGAAGGAGACAGCAAAATCACGTAAATGTGGAATCAACTTCTCAAAATAAATTTACCCACAACGCCTTAAATTTAAATTTTGTGGAAGATAAAACCACAACATTCGCTATGCTTTATAGAAGGAAGCTGCAAAATCATGTAAATGTGGAATCAACTTCTGAAAATAAATTTACCCACAACGTCTTAAATTTAAATTTTGTGGAAGATAAAACTAAAACGTTCGCTATGCTTTATAGAAGGAGGCTGCAAAATCATATAAATGTGGATTCAACTTCTCAAAATAAATTTACCCACAACGCCTTAAATTTAAATTTTGTGAAAGATAAAACCAAAACATTCGCTATGCTTTATAGAAGGAGACTGCAAAATCATGTAAATGTGGAATCAACTTCTGAAAATAAATTTACCCACAACGCCTTAAATTTAAATTTTGTGAAAGATAAAACCACAACATTCACTATGCTTTATAGAAGGAAGCTGCAAAATAATGTCAATATCGAATCAACTTCTGAAAATAAATTTACCCACGTCTTAAATTTAAATTTTGTGAAAGATAAAACCAAAACATTCGCTATGCTTTATAGAAGGAGGCTGCAAAATCATATAAATGTGGATTCAACTTCTCAAAATAAATTTACCCACAACGCCTTAAATTTAAATTTTGTGAAAGATAAAACCAAAACATTCGCTATGCTTTATAGAAGGAGACTGCAAAATCATTTCAATGTGGAATCAACTTCTCAAAATAAATTTACCCACAACGCCTTAAATTTAAATTTTGTGAAAGATAAAACCAAAACATTCGCTATGCTTTATAGAAGGAGACTGCAAAATCATATAAATGTGGATTCAACTTCTCAAAATAGATTTACCCACAACGCCTTAAATTTAAATTTTGTGGAAGATTTACTGTTGTTACTGTTGTTCTAAAACCACAACATTCGCTATGCTTTATAGAAGGAGACTGCAAAATCATGTAAATGTGGAATAAAATTCTGAAAATAAATTTACCCACAACGCCTTAAATTTAAATTTTGTGGAAGATTTTCTGTTGTTACTGTTGTTCTAAAACCACAACATTCGCTATGCTTTATAGAAGGAGACAGCAAAATCACGTAAATGTGGAATCAACTTCTCAAAATAAATTTACCCACAACGCCTTAAATTTAAATTTTGTGGAAGATAAAACCACAACATTCGCTATGCTTTATAGAAGGAAGCTGCAAAATCATGTAAATGTGGAATCAACTTCTGAAAATAAATTTACCCACAACGTCTTAAATTTAAATTTTGTGGAAGATAAAACTAAAACGTTCGCTATGCTTTATAGAAGGAGACTGCAAAATCATATAAATGTGGAATCAACTTCTGAAAATAAATTTACCCACAACGACTTAAATTTAAATTTTGTGAAAGATAAAACTAAAACGTTCGCTATGCTTTGTAGAAGGAAACAGCAAAATCATGTAAATGTGGAATCAACTTCTGAAAATAAATTTACCCACAACGCCTTAAATTTAAATTTTGTGAAAGATAAAACCACAACATTCACTATGCTTTATAGAAGGAAGCTGCAAAATAATGTCAATATCGAATCAACTTCTGAAAATAAATTTACCCACGTCTTAAATTTAAATTTTGTGAAAGATAAAACTAAAACGTTCGCTATGCTTTATAAAAGGAGACTGCAAAATCATGTCAATGTGGAATCAACTTCTCAAAATAAATTTACCCACAACGCCTTAAATTTAAATTTTGTGGAAGATAAAAGCACAACATTCGCTATGCTTTATAGAAGGAAGCTGCAAAATCATGTAAATGTGGAATCAACTTCTCAAAATAAATTTACCCACAACGTCTTACATTTAAATTTTGTGAAAGATAAAACTAAAACGTTCGCTATGCTTTATAGAAGGAAGCTGCAAAATCATGTAAATGTGGAATCAACTTCTGAAAATAAATTCACCCACAACGCCTTAAATTTAAATTTTGTGGGAGATAAAAGCACAACATTCGCTATGCTTTATAGAAGGAAGCTGCAAAATCATGTAAATGTGGAATCAACTTCTCAAAATAAATTTACCCACGTCTTAAATTTAAATTTTGTGAAAGATAAAACTAAAACGTTCGCTATGCTTTATAGAAGGAGACAGCAAAATCACGTAAATGTGGAATCAACTTCTCAAAATAAATTTACCCACAACGCCTTAAATTTAAATTTTGTGGGAGATAAAAGCACAACATTCGCTATGCTTTATAGAAGGAAGCTGCAAAATCATGTAAATGTGGAATCAACTTCTCAAAATAAATTTACCCACAACGTCTTAAATTTAAATTTTGTGAAAGATAAAACTAAAACGTTCGCTATGCTTTATAGAAGGAGACAGCAAAATCACGTAAATGTGGAATCAACTTCTCAAAATAAATTTACCCACAACGCCTTAAATTTAAATTTTGTGGAAGATAAAACCACAACATTCGCTATGCTTTCTAGAAGGAGACAGCAAAATCATGTAAATGTGGAATCAACTTCTGAAAATAAATTCACCCACAACGTCTTAAATTTAAATTTTGTGGAAGAAAAAACCACAACATTCGCTAAGCTTTATAGAAGGAGACAGCAAAATCATGTAAATGTGGAATCAACTTCTGAAAATAAATTTAAATTTAAATTTTGTGGAAGATAAAACCAAAACATTCGCTATGCTTTATAGAAGGAGACAGCAAAATCATGTAAATGTGGAATCAACTTCTGAAAATAAATTTACCCACAACGCCTTGAATTTAAATTTTGTGGAAGATAAAACCACAACATTCGCTATGCTTTATAGGAGACAGCAAAATCATGTAAATGTGGAATCAATTTCTAAAAATAAATTTACCCACAACGCCTTAAATTTAAATTTTGTGAAAGATAAAACTAAAACGTTTGCTATGCTTTATAGGAGACGTTAAATAAATTTACCCACAACGCCGTAAGCGAAGAAACCCTTTAGAGTTATCGTAAAGTTGTAATATATTCATTTAAATTTTATATGTTTGATGTTTTTATTTTTAATTTTACCCTTAAATTTCGCACTTTGTCAGTGTGTATTTGGGTTGAAGTTAAATGTAAACAATTAAAATTATGTTTTAATTTGTTAGCACTACTTATTATGTTTAAGTTATTACTTACTCGATCTGTTGTTTAGTATTGTAATATACGATAAAATGAACATAATAAAAAACGTTATACCAAAAATATTATACATTGTGTGTGTGTGTGTGTGTGTGTGTGTGTGTGTGTGTGTGTGTGTGTGTGTGTGTGTGTGTGTGTGTGTGTGTATTTTTGTTGAAAAAAGTGACGAAATTCTTTAAAAACTAATTTTGACAATACAGTACAGATTTTTGGTATTTTTTTATCAAAAAGGGCTTGCGTGAAAAATTAAATATTGTTTATTGTTTAATTAAATATTGATTAAAAATAAATATTGGCTGCTATACACGCGCACATACACAGAGAAAAGACCGAAAATAATCCCTGACAACCGTGTATGTAGATTTGTTTCATTTACTGACGAACTGTTAATTTTTCTTATTTCCTAAAATTGCTACATCGATTTGGATTGTTCGGTTAAGAATCTTTAAATTCGATCCAAATTCGATGAATCGTTTCTTAAGAGATTATGATATTTTTTCTCGATCGCTTCTACGAAATCGTTCAGTGGCGTCGGACGGGAGTGCTTATGTTCTCGTATATTTTGGTGACGTCATAGTGCGGTACCGCTATTAAGTCGTTTACCTCTTTGTTCGTTCCCACCGGTTTTAGAAATACCACTTGTAAGTTGTAAACCAGAAGCATTACCAGAATTACGTTCTTCATTCTATGGAGGTTTGGGGTGGAATTGTTTCATGAAATTCTTGCGAATCTGTAACAAATTGAAGATGATCAAAATTAAAGTCGTTTTTGGGGGGGGGGATTTTTCGTTTAGACCGTCAGAAGTAAAGATCGGCCTTTCTTGTTGCAACATTAGCGTCCTCGGGAGAAATCTTGACCAAACCGGTCGAGGGATTTTGATTGTGTTGGTTTACTTTGTTTAAAATTTTTCGATTGTTTGATAATTTTTTCGCTTCAATTTATTTTACAAAATTAGTTTTACTGTTAATGTTTTTTATATATTTATTGTTTTATTTTTTCTGGTTGTTTTAATATTTTTAAGTACATTTATTATTTGCAAACTATCGTTGGAGAAACCAACACAGCAAAGCCCAGACGTACAACACTTTTTAAGGGATTATACAAGTTAAACTCATCGTTTCGATTGTGGTCGGGGTTCGTTGCCTTATTTTAAATAACACCTGAAAAATAATTTATACAATTGTTGTAACTGTGAGTGAAATGTAAAGTGAAATTTCCAAAAGCGTGTAAGACAGAAAATTTAAGATTTTTTTTTAGTCGCCATAATAAAACAGATTAACGAGTATTTCTGTGGATTTTTGTTTGTTTGTTATTTTAAGGCGAGAAGCACATTAAGGCTATTATCGCCTCCCTACATGTAAGTGTGAGTGTAAGTATGTGTTAGACTCGGGTACAGCGAGAGACGTCTAAATCCTCTCAATGGGTGTAGCTAGTCTGCAACCCCCTGCGGGGTAAATATTTCTGTGAAAATATTGTTAAAATATATCAAGTTTGATTTTCGGAACGTTCCGTTACTTGATGATATTTGTTAGTTTTGGGAAATCTGTCCTCATAAAGACACTAAAAATGTAGGGTTCTTGTGACAACTACAGAATGATTGTCGTTTTAGCTGATACCGTTAACTACGAACAACAAAATGTAAAGAAATCAAAACAAAAAAATGTTTGGCAACAGATAACATCCTGAAAGTGAGGACAAGAAAATTTTAAAACAACGTAAATATTGCTCGACGTTTTGTTCCAATTAGATTTACGTTATTTAAAAAAAGTTGTAATTCAGCACCGTAAGCAATCAAGCAACGATGGTGGGTTATTATTTTTCTAAATTCCGTTCCGAATAGTGCCTAAAAATACACACAAAACTCAAATTTACTTATTTTCCCAAAAATACCAATTCGTTAAGTTATCGACAAAAAACTGGAAAATGATTTTTTACTAAAATTTTAGACAATGTGAACATTGAACAAGTCAGTTAACAATTTAAAAAAATACTGTTCTTGAATAAATAAAAAAATTTTAAACAATCAAAAGATAGTTTTCGTTTTTCGATTCATTCTGGAATTATAAATTTTTTTATTTCAAACGTGCTACGAGCAAAATTACCGAAATTTTACAAAAATCTAATAAATAGTTCGATAAATTGTCGATATTCCAATTTTTTTCGTTAGCTTACAATCGAAGTCTTTTAGTGATATGTTTCGTTTGAGTTAATCACAACTATTGAAATTCTGTTGTTGTAGCCAATTACCTAAAAATCACTTATAT
Organism: Callitettix versicolor; assembly: GCA_022606455.1. NCBI lineage: Eukaryota > Metazoa > Arthropoda > Insecta > Hemiptera > Cercopidae > Callitettix > Callitettix versicolor. Next base: position 65,366,976 of record CM040184.1, read on the forward strand.
GGCAAGTTTGTCATAAATAGGTGAATCGTTCAGTCATCAGTGATATGCACACACAAACGAACAAAACAGGCAGTGGGGATTATCCAATAGGACTTATGTAAAGATCGTTTTTTTAACAATTACAACATTATTATTATTTGTTTACTTCTTATAGTGAGAATATAGAATATTAGAATAATTAGTTATTAGTAACTGCACATAAAGTTTGCTTAAAACATTTGCAATATTAATATAAAAATTAAAAATGTGAATTGAAACAAAATAATAAAAAAAATCTTACAATACAATTTGTTTAGAAATTGGCATATTTCAACACACAATATAAAGCCCGTAAATTTTCTCTGGTAAAATATGCTTACCACTTTATCACTTTTCGCTGTCCGGTGGCCCGAAGTTACCATTGCACTTAAAATTACCGTTACCGTTTTTATACTAGAAGTGGTAAATATATTTACCAGAGAATGTGTACTTTTCCGATGCGGCAATTGGATAAACACGCGCGCCTTACATATCCGGCAGGAGGTATATTTATAAAATAAACTTATAAAGTAGGAATTAAAAAAAAAAAACACTACCTAAACTGAAATTTCCTTATCGTTGGCCTCCAAAGTGAACAGAATTGAAGTCATAAATGGAATCAAACAATGATAAAAAACCATATCGAAGTGTGTCGCAACAATGCGTCGTATAACTTGAATGTCCTGTAGTGAACAATAGGACATGAATATTTTAGGAGAGAAGTAAAACAAAACACGTAAATGCATCATTGATAGCTTGCACGGAAAACTTTATTCGGCATTACCGATTTATTGCCGATTTATTAATTTGATTTATTCTTTTCTCGACAATCAAACGGTATGTAATTTGTACGCGAGTGTTTATTAAAAAGCGTACTTAAAATGTATGAAATTTCTAAAAAAATAACTAAAAACAACGACATAATCAGACCGCATTAAGGTGATTATAGTGTTACTTTGAAATAGTGACTCATTTATACGTTTCGAGAAGTCGTTGAAATTGTTTATTTATGTATTTAACTTGTATATACAGTATATCAAATAACGTGTGTGTGTGTGTGTGTTTGTGCAAATTTGGACAGATTTTATTAAACAATTGTTATCGGCTAATAACGTGGTTTTAGTTTTGACAATGGAAAGTGAAATTTATAATGTTAAGTTGTGCGGATTTTAACTCGAATCACGGTGGAAACTGAGTTTCAAAAAAGTGTGAGATACGAGGGTTGTCCGTAACATAAGGTTCCCAATAATTTTTCACAATGAAAAGCATGTTTATTTGCACTGAATAATACATTTTTGGAAAACGTACACTTTTTTCTATTTTTCGACATAATCGCCGTTGAGATTGATGCATTTTTGCATACGGTGAACAATCTTTTGTATGCCTGAGTCGAAAAACTCTCCCGCCGCGCCGCGAAGGTAGCTTAAAACTCCTTTTTTTCTCCTTTCTGGTACTGAAATGCGTCCCAACTTTGTTTCTTCAAATTAGGGAGGAGGTGGTAGTCACTTGGGGCTAAGTTCGAGCTGTAGGGCGGATGTCTGACAATATCCCATCCAAATTGGTTGATGAGCTCGGTTGTTACACAGGCGGTGTGCGGACGAGCGTTGTCTTGATGGAAACAAACTCCCTTCGTGAGCATGTCTCTCCTCTAGTTTTGAATGCGCTGCGAAGGTTCCTTAACGTCTCACAGTAGCGATCAGCATTGATTGTTGTGCCGGTATCCATGAATTCGCACAGCAATAACCCCTTCATGTCCCAAAACACGCTCGCCATGACTTTGCCGTCAGACAGTGTTTGTTTGAACTTCCGCGGCTTCGGCGACTGTGGATGACGTGATTGTTCTTTCGTTTCCGGTATCGTATAGTGTACCCAGGTCTCGTCCCCAGCGAAAATTGAGTCCAAGAATTTCTTGCCATCGGTTTCGTAGGCCTGAAGAAATTTGCGGGCCGCATCAATCCGTTGCCGTTTGTGGTCTGCTTGGGACCCATTTTGCACAAACCTTGATATACCCTAAATGGTCTGTCAAAATTTTATCAATCCAGGTCTTGCTGACATCAGGAATCATCTCGGAGTGCTCCCGAATAGTCACCCTTTGATCGTTCAGCTTTTCCACTTTCGCAATCGTTTCGTCCGGAAAGCTGTTCATTATGAACGTCCGTCTTTGAATTCTCTGCACCATTTGCGCACGTGTTGTATGCTCATACATTTTTCTCCGCAGACTTCACACAGTTGGGTATGAATGTCCACCGGAGCAGTGTTTTTTGTACACAAAAACGGCGTAATTCGCACCTGGCGGGAGACAGAAAAGACAACTCCATTATTAACGGCTACCAAGCCAAGACAGCATCGCAGACCGCTCGCGGAGTGGAGATTGGGAGTGGCGTAACCAAACTGCAAGCCAAAGTCACCGGATCCCGCGTAACAACGTTCGCAGAACCTTGGGAACCTTACTTTACGAACAACCCTCGAACAACCGTGAAGTTTTGTTTTTTTTATTTTGAATGCTGTCTTAAAAACGGAAGAACAAAACTCGTCTGTACTATTATTAAAATCAATTATTTTTGCGTTGTTTGTTTTCATTTATCAAAATGTTCGTTTTCCATAATTCGCTTCCATCTCATGAGTGTCCCGGTTATTTCGCTTTCAGTGATTTTTTTTTGAAAGTGAAAACTTTTTCAGACGCAACTTGCCATTTTCGCATGAAAAGAAAATACGATTTTACCTCTCTTGTAACTTGCATCTTGCTAGCTTACATTGAATAAATAATGTAAATATTATTATGTATGTAAATAAGTTCGATAATAAATATCTACATTATAAATAAAACCGCTATACTACATACAATTAAAAAAATATAACCAGTACTCTCAGAGAGACTGTTACTGTAGGGACAACAGTCTGGACTGGTTATAGTTACAATTCCAAAACTGTTAAGCAGTTATTGCAACAGTAACTAAGTATATAGTTAAAAGTAGAAGGTATCCCCAACAATCCAGACGGTAATCTGTACAGAACAGACAAGCTGCTGATACAGAGTGATATTGTAAATGCTACAACTAGGAGTAGTAATACTTAGCAATGTTATGTACTGATATAAGTCAGATTAATAACGTCAACAGTTCTGTTCCGTACAGACAGCAAGCTAATATATTATTACCTAAAAATAAATACTATATATTTACTGTAAACTTTGTACTGAATTTTTCGTATTTCCACATTCCCAACATCGAGGGCTTCGCCCTTTTTATGCCCCAGGCATTCCTAGTTACCTACTCTTATTCTGTTGCCTCTACAGAACAGTATCACAAAGGATACTAGTATAGTACGAGGGTTGTCCGTAAAGTAAGGTTCCAAAGGCGCTATAGTCGCTGTGAACGTTGTTATGCGGGATCCAGTGACCTTGGCTTGCAGCTTGGTTCCTCCACTTCCAATCCCCACTCCGCGAGCGGTCTGCCCCAAGTGGTTACCATCTCTTCCCTAATGTGAAGAAACACTTAGGTGGGACGCATTTCAGTACCGGAAAGGAGCTGATAGAAGTTTTAGTCTCCTTCGCGGCGCGGCGAGAGAGTTTTTCGACTCGGGCATACAAAAGATGGTTTACCGTATGCAAAAATGCATCGATCTCAACGGCGATTGTGTCGAAAAATAGAAAAAAGTGTAAGCTTTCTAAAAATGTATAATTCAATGCAAACAAACATGTTTTTTATTGTGAAAAAATATTGGTAACCTTATTTTACGGACAACCCTCGTATTTTTGATACGGTAAGAGAAATTCTCTCATAAACTATTATCGCAGAAGTTTGATTAACTTTTTTTTTTTTGATTAAAGTTTGATTAATCACATTCTGTTTCTACAGAAAAAAAAATTTAACACAATATGGTTGATATTACTAATCGTCTATGGACTCAACTGAGTTTTTCTTCTAGTGCCACTTAGGCCTATCGACCCTTCAAATAATTACCTTATGTTGATTCAACTCGATAACTCGACAACAAATTTTCTATCACAACAAAACATTTGATCTTTAAAAGTTTGTTTCATTTTGTGTAGCGATCTGCCATTTGGTATTCTATCCAATCGCCTTTTTGCAGGCCTATGGGGTCAGCACGTCCAAGGTGGTTGACAGTACTGGTAAGTCTGCTCTGTTTTCCTGGTGGACATTACTGCTGATCCTTCGTACTCATGGGTCTACGGTTACGTCTCCAGTCGTAAAATTATGTCGAAAAATAGAAAAAAGTGTAAGCTTTCCAAAAATGTATAATTCAATGCAAATAAACATGTTTTTGATTATGAAAAAGTATTGGGAACCTTATTTTACGGACAACCCTAGTAGTATAACCCCTACAGAAAATTATGTTCAACTAACCGAACAATGTGATACAAACAACAGAATACAGAATGTAAATACAACACTATACAGTTCTACCGGAGTGTAAAAAAACTAAAAGAAAGAAATAACAGACTTATATTTAATATTTTTTTTCAAAAATTTGTAACTCTGTATAGTCTTATTGTAACTCCAGACCATAGCACTGTTTTCCTTGCTTGCATGCTCCATTGGTCATTCACTTTCTCCACTAATTCATCCCTCCATCGTAGCGCTGGTCTTTTTTTCTTCTTCTGCTTGTCCCTGGTAATCCTTCTGTAGGTAGTTTCGCCCTAACGGTGATTTTCCAATTTGCTACATGTCCAGCCCATTTCCATTAACATGTGCACTTCTCTTGCTTCACCTTCCTCGCTGGCTTCTTATCGCTTATTTTCTCCTTTTGATTCACCCCTAGCATAATTCGTATCGTCCTGAATTGTATGACTTCCAATTTTCTGTCCAAGATGTTCTTTGTGAGGGCTCAAGTTTGGCATCCGTACAAAATAGCTGGATACACACAGCTTTCAGTTGACTTGAGAAATTACCTTTAAGATTTTTCTAAGAAAACAATATTTCCTCCATCCTGACTTTATCTTGTTGCTCACTTCTGTACTGCATAAACACTCTAGATGCTGACACTTACAGAACAGTGGTTCACAAATTGAATGAGAGTAAAGTGCAATGGTACACTTACGAAAACAAAATGAAAGACCCATTAAGGTAATGGCAAGGGGTCTACATGGAACATGTACTAAAGAGGACATACTAGACGACCTGCAGCAAAAAGGTCTAAAGATACAGGATGCTGTCAACATAATAAAAAAGGAAAGAATAGAGAACAACCAGGCGACAGTGTAGTTCACAGAAGAAACCTTCCACTCTTTATGCTAACCTTTGACAACAAAGAAAATGTTGCAAATATTTACAATATTAAAACAATTTTAAATATTGTCGTCAAGATAGAACCACTAAGACGAAATTCTACACTTATACCCCAGTGTAAGCGTTGTCAGGGCTATAACCATACACAAGGCTACTGTAGAAAAGATCCTAGATGTGTTAAGTGTGGAGGAAAACATATGACAAATGCCTGCACATTGAATAGGACGAGTAAGCCAAGGTGCGTAAACTGCAACGGAGAACATCCGGCGAACTATCGAGGATGTGAGGTGGCTAAAGCATTACAAATGAGAAGAAACAACGCCGAAAAGTTTCAAAACAAAGCGAGAAGTACTAGGTTGGATAAAAATAACGTCGGTAATCTACAGCATGCGGTAGCTGGATATGGCAATGAGCAAAGTAAAGAAAAGAAAACTTATGCGCAAATTATACACAGTGATAATGATAACAAGTCGTCAATGAAAACCATCTTAGAACTACTGAATGAGCAAAAGCATACTAATAAGTTGCTCTTCGATAGACTTGATAAACTAGAAAATAATCTCAAGAACAAAAATAACAATGGGAAACGGAAAAAATGAACTTCAAGCTACACCGTAAACAATGATCAAAATGTTAAAAATAGTCACTTGGAATTCTAACGGTCTTCTCCAGCATAAGCTGGACTTGGAACCTTTTCTGATTAGTGAACAAATAGATATCTGTTTAATTTCAGAGACACACTTTACAAAACATTCATATCTCAAAATTAATGGTTACAGTGTATATCATGTAAATCATCCTGCTGATAAGGCAAGGGGTGGTTCTGCTGTAATTGTTAAAAATAGTATCAAGCACTATGAAGAAACTAAAGTACAACTTGAAACGATGCAAGTGACAACCATTAAAGTTCATACTAAAAACAAAAATTTTAATATATCAGCCATATACTGTCCACCAAGACATAATCTAAAGAAGATAGACTACATACATCTTTTTAACATATTAGGCAATCATTTCATTCTTGGAGGTGACTTCAATGCAAAAATACCTTTTGGGGATCACGTCTTACTACTGCTAAAGGCAAAGAGTTGTATGAGGCAGGAAAGGAGTTTAAATGTGACTTCCACTCAACTGGTAAACCAACATATTGGCCATCAGATCCAAGAAAGATACCGGACTTAATTGACTTTTTCGTGGTAAGGGGTGTATCTTGTAACTATATCAATCTCAGTGAAAGTTTTGATTTGGGCTCCGATCATTCTCCGGTAATCTTAACAATAAGTCAGAACATAATACAAAGAGAAGAACCTCCTAGATTATCCAGCAATAGAACCAACTGGATTGGCGTTAGAGAAGAGCTGGACGAGATTATTAACCTACATGTCTCACTTAAAACACCTGTGCAGCTCGAGGAAGAAGTTGATGTGTTTATTAATAACATACAGCAAGCAGTATGGAACAATACACCTCAGATAATTAAAAGATATAGTAATAACATTACTTACCTGCCTGAAGTTTTGATTTAATTAATGAAAAAAGAAAAATGCGCAAAAATGGCAGCAAGTTCGAGCTCCTAAATTTAAATCTGAATTAAATCGACTCAGCACTAGACTCACAAAGTTACTAAAAACTATTAAAAATGAATCTGTTGCTAAATATCTGGAAAGTCTTGCGGCAGATAGAGACAACGGAGTCAAGATATGGAAGGCTACAAGATTCATTAAAAGGCCAAAAGTTCAAATGCCACCAGTCAGAAAAAATGACAATACATGGGCTAAGAGTGATAGAGAAAAGGCAGATTTGTTTGCTGAACTCCTAGCTGAGACTTTCAAACCTTTTCCTAGACAGTCAGGCGATGAAAATACTATAGAATCAAATGATCCTGTAGCAAATAAAAATAAGGACGAATACGAAATTCATAACGTATCACATAAAGAACTTATTCATGAAATCAAAACTCTTAAGGGTAAAAAGCCCGGGTTACGATCTTATCACAGCGGAGGTTCTAAAGGAATTGCCAAATAATGCCATAAAAAACTTCTTCACTTAGTGAACGCTGCTTTCAGATTGAAGTACGTCCCAAGACAATAGAAGATTGCCGAGGTGATCATGATTCTTAAACCAGGAAAAGATCCTAATGACAAAACTTCGTACCGACCAATTTCACTACTAACAACAATGTCAAAGATTTTTGAGAAACTGCTTTTAAAACGTCTTAAACCAGTCATTGTGGAAAGAAAACTGACTCCTGATCATCAGTTTGGCTTCAGAGACAGGCATTCTACAATTGATCAAGTACACCGAGTTGTACATGTAATAGAAAAAGTCCTGGAAGAACGCAAAATATGTTCGAGTATATTTCTAGACGTTGCCAAAGCATTTGACAAGGTCTGGCACGAAGGATTAATCTTCAAACTTCAGCGTGATCTTCCGGAACAATTTCATCACATTCTGGAATCTTACCTGTCAGAGAGATTTTTCAGAGTTAAACATAATGGAGAGTATTCTGAGTTGAGGAATGTATCAGCAGGAGTACCTCAAGGGAGTGTCCTTGGGCCCGTACTTTACTTGTTGTACACTAGAGACATTCCCCAAGAAGTTGATACAATCACGGCAACCTTTGCAGATGACACAACAATTTTGGCGACAGGAAATACTGTGGAAGAGGCATCGAATAAACTTCAAAGAGCAGTTGATAGAGTTTGCATTTGGATGAAGAAATGGAGACTAAAACTAAATGAATCCAAATCAACCTATGTCAACTTTACAAATAGAAAAATCAACCCAATTCCACTTATAATTAATAACCATGTAGTAACTCCAGAAAATTCTGCTAAATACTTGGGGATGACACTGGATGCAAAGCTCCACTGGAAAGAACATGTCAAAAGAAAAAGGTTGAATTAAACATGCAATTTAGGAAAATTAACTGGTTGATAGGAGAAACTCAGATTTAGACCTACAAAATAAACTGCTTCTATACAAGCAAATACTGAAGCCGGTGTGGACCTATGGAATCCAGCTGTGGGGCTGCACAAAAATACAAATGTAAAGTAATTCAAACTTTCCAGAATAAAGTCCTGCGAAGTATTGTAAGGGCTCCGTGGTTCGTTCGCAATGACAGTCTTCATAGGGACCTTAGGATGAAAACTGTCTCAGAAGAAATCAAAAGATTTGCAGAGAAACACAAGCAAAGACTTATACATCACGATAACAAGGAAATAGCTTGCTTATTAGACAACTCTGGCGAGATCCGTCGCTTGAAAAGGACGAAGCCTTTGGAACTTTGCAGTGAGAGTGTATAACTAATCATACATGAACAGAGTGTGTGTTCATCAGGAGTCCATCAGTGGGTGTTACTTCAACAAACAGTGACATTACTATTAAATGTATATTGCTGGATAGGCTTTATTGCCTAGTTGTAATTATGTTAAATAAATAAAAAAAAAAAAAAACTTCTGTACTGCTCATCTTGTGATACGATATTGTTTGTGAGGGCTTAAGTTTGGCATCCGTACAAAATAGCTGGATACATACAGCTTTCAGTTGACTTGAGAAATTACCTTTAAGATTTTTCTAAGAAAACAATATTTCCTCCATCCTGACTTTATCTTGTTGCTCACTTCTGTACTGCTCATCTTCTGATACGATATTGTTTGTGAGGGCTCAAGTTTGACATCCGTACAAAATAGCTGGATACATACAGCTTTCAGTTGACTTGAGAAATTACCTTTAAGATTTTTCTAAGAAAACAATATTTCCTCCATCCTGACTTTATCTTGTTGCTCACTTCTGTACTGCTCATCTTCTGATACGATATTGTTTGTGAGGGCTCAAGTTTGACATCCGTACAAAATAGCTGGATACACACAGCTTTCAGTTGACTTGAGAAATTACCTTTAAGATTTTCTAAGAAAACAATATTTCCTCCATCCTGACTTTATCTTGTTGCTCACTTCTGTACTGCTCATCTTCTGATACGATATTGTTTGTGAGGGCTCAAGTTTGGCATCCGTACAAAATAGCTGGATACATACAGCTTTCAGTTGACTTGAGAAATTACCTTTAAGATTTTTCTAAGAAAACAAAATTTCCTCCATCCTGACTTTATCTTGTTGCTCACTTCTGTACTGCTCATCTTCTGATACGATATTGTTTGTGAGGGCTTAAGTTTGACATCCGTACAAAATAGCTGGATACACACAGCTTTCAGTTGACTTGAGAAATTACCTTTAAGATTTTCTAAGAAAACAATATTTCCTCCATCCTGACTTTATCTTGTTGCTCACTTCTGTACTGCTCATCTTCTGATACGATATTGTTTGTGAGGGCTCAAGTTTGGCATCCGTACAAAATAGCTGGATACATACAGCTTTCAGTTGACTTGAGAAATTACCTTTAAGATTTTTCTAAGAAAACAAAATTTCCTCCATCCTGACTTTATCTTGTTGCTCACTTCTGTACTGCTCATCTTCTGATACGATATTGTTTGTGAGGGCTCAAGTTTGACATCCGTACAAAATAGCTGGATACACACAGCTTTCAGTTGACTTGAGAAATTACCTTTAAGATTTTTCTAAGAAAACAATATTTCCTCCATCCTGACTTTATCTTGTTGCTCACTTCTGTACTGCTCATCTTCTGATACGATATTGTTTGTGAGGGCTCAAGTTTGGCATCCGTACAAAATAGCTGGATACACACAGCTTTCAGTTGACTTGAGAAATTACCTTTAAGATTTTCTAAGAAAACAAAATTTCCTCCATCCTGACTTTATCTTGTTGCTCACTTCTGTACTGCTCATCTTCTGATACGATATTGTTTGTGAGGGCTCAAGTTTGACATCCGTACAAAATAGCTGGATACACACAGCTTTCAGTTGACTTGAGAAATTACCTTTAAGATTTTTCTAAGAAAACAATATTTCCTCCATCCTGACTTTATCTTGTTGCTCACTTCTGTACTGCTCATCTTCTGATACGATATTGTTTGTGAGGGCTCAAGTTTGGCATCCGTACAAAATAGCTGGATACACACAGCTTTCAGTTGACTTGAGAAATTACCTTTAAGATTTTTCTAAGAAAACAATATTTCCTCCATCCTGACTTTATCTTGTTGCTCACTTCTGTACTGCTCATCTTCTGATACGATATTGTTTGTGAGGGCTCAAGTTTGGCATCCGTACAAAATAGCTGGATACACACAGCTTTCAGTTGACTTGAGAAATTACCTTTAAGATTTTCTAAGAAAACAAAATTTCCTCCATCCTGACTTTATCTTGTTGCTCACTTCTGTACTGCTCATCTTCTGATACGATATTGTTTGTGAGGGCTCAAGTTTGGCATCCGTACAAAATAGCTGGATACACACAGCTTTCAGTTGACTTGAGAAATTACCTTTAAGATTTTCTAAGAAAACAAAATTTCCTCCATCCTGACTTTATCTTGTTGCTCACTTCTGTACTGCTCATCTTCTGATACGATATTGTTTGTGAGGGCTCAAGTTTGGCATCCGTACAAAATAGCTGGATACACACAGCTTTCAGTTGACTTGAGAAATTACCTTTAAGATTTTCTAAGAAAACAAAATTTCCTCCGTCCTGACTTTATCTTGTTGCTCACTTCTGTACTGCTCATCTTCTGATATGATATTATTTCACATAAATATTTACAGTTCCCCACGTATTCATTGTCAGTTTTTCCCCACCATTAAAGGGTTTTTCCACGCATTAGTAGTTACTGTAGTTTTGCCAGGGTTCAGTTTCAGTCCTCTACTTTCACTCAGTCTTGCCAATTCTTCTAAAATTTCCTGCAGATCACTCCTGTCCGTCACCATTACTGTACCACCAACAGCCTCAAATTATTTTTTACAAGATTTTTTTAAATATTATGTAATTAAATAAGTTTAATAATCGTGGAACACAGCTGTATCGCTGACGTAATGGAAGCAAACTTTCCAAAAGTAATTTGTTTATTTTTTTGTTTAAATTATACGTTACACTGAAAATACCAAAATTAACCCTGACCGCAATGAAATTAAATCTCTTAATTTCAAGGGATTTTAAAAATTCGAAATGCTAGTTTATGGAATTTGTAACGTTGATTGCGATGGTGAAATTATATTTTCAAAACATTTTATGAGAACAAATTAATTAATTAATAAAGGAGCGAAATGTCCACTATTTTTTTAGTTAACTAACTTGTACGAGTTTTTAACGAAATTGATTTTTGTGACAAATTTGATTTAGTTCGAATTAAATCGGACTAAAATTGCGAACGTGATTGGCTAAAACACACACAAACATAAATAAATGTTAATGACCACTCTCAAAACGTGGTTTAGAGGTCAGGATCAGCTCTTGGACATGAGTTTTATTAAGATGGCCCCTGAAATAGTTCGTTTTCCAATGGAAATTCTATAATATTTACATATTTAAATTACCCATTACGCTACATGCAGGCCACATCACAGTTTTAGAGCATTAACAGTTGAATATATTATTCAGGACTGATGTTTTATATTTGAATGTGATGTGTATTGGTGTCAGTAATAAATAATAAAATGTTTTATTAATGAAATTAAAATAAGTAATTTAATTAAACGAATATAAGCAACGATCTACCCTCGCTTGTTCACGTTTTCACCCCGTCCCTCGAAGGCTGGGCATTTATTTATTGTATAGCTATAAATGACATATTGCACCCAAACATTTCACATCTGACCCAAACAAAAGCGCTTACTCAGAATATTCTTGTGCAGGAGTTTTGGTTTTTAAAAATTTAATTACGAACCATATTTTTACTCAAATTTAGGAAATTTGCTCCACTCGTAAATCTTTATTTCGTTCATTTTAGAGATCTGATATTTTAGCATTAAATATCATTTAATTTTGTTAGATTTGAAAATCAAATCTATAATTTGTATTTTCAAAAATGTCATAGTTGATGTTAGTTTTCTCTATATTAAAAGAATTAGACAAAATTAAATGGAAAGTATGAGAAACTGCAGCATAAAATTCCGGGGAGGGGTGTCGGAACCTTTTGAAATAAGAACGGGTCTGAGACAAGGAGATGGCCTCTCCCCCCTTATATTTAACTGCGTACTAGAAAAAATTATCAGAGAGTGGAACAAAGTCAACGGGCAAGTAAAAATAGGAAGAAAACTCAAGCTAAATTGCCTGGCATTTGTGGACGATCTGGCGTTGCTCTCGAACTGTTGGGAGGACTCAGAACAGATCGAGTCACTGAAAAACATCGCAGGGAAAGTTGGCCTCCGAATATCCTTCGAAAAAACGGAAGTGATGCCGACAAGGAGGATAGCACAGAGGTATATTAAGATCGGAGGCGAACGGATAAAAATTGTCAAGTTCAAGTATCTGGGAGAAACCATCACCAGAAATAATAGTGAGAAAACGGCAATAGATAACAGAACAGCCAAACTAAGGACGGCGTCAAAATTAACATGGAACACCTACAGAAAAAATCGCTATCCATAAATTCATAGATCAGACATTATAACACAGTGACGAGGCCAGCAGTACGCGGCAGAAACGCTCTTTAACCTGAGAAACCGGAACAGGACAGAGGAACTCCAGAGAGTGGAAAGAAGAATACTTAAAACGATCATCAACAAGAAACACATAGTGAACGGGAACCACAGGCTGCTTCCTGGAGCACTGGTGTACAAGGAGACCGAACACCTTATTGACGTATTCAGAAAGAGACTCCTGGCATTTTACGGACACGTGATCAGACTCCCAGAAGAAAGGCTCACTAAGAAATTACTGAACTACCAGTTGAGCACAAAGATACAAAATAATTGGCTCAAGGAGATAGAACAAGACCTGGAAGATTTAGGGATAACCTAGGAACAGTTGAGGAATGGGGAGAAGAAAGCCATACTCAAGGACAATTAAATGAAACTCAACTTTAGAAAAGCAAGCGACCGAAAGGGCATGACAATCTCAGAAGAAATTAGGAAAAGGAACTCTTCATAAAGGCTGAAGAGGTATTGGGAGGAACAACGCGCCAAGAAGATGAGACCTCACTAATGACTGAATGTGCTCCAGTGTGGGCCTAATCCCCCCAAAAAAGAATTAATAATTTTAAGTAGTGAAAGAAAATTATTGAATTTTAAATTTCATAACTTGTTTTTTTATAAATGTGATACATTTTAAGCTAAGATTTGAATGTCGAAAATTAAGTTATTTTGCCTTTAAAACTTTTTGTTTAATGTGGTAAATATACATAGTGTACAACAATCTTAGGACACTAGTGCTTGTCGATGTGGCTAAGGCACCGATCAGTTTGCTGCGTCTTTAATCTGTACACCTCAAGGTCTAGGATTCGAGACGCAGTTACGTTCGTTGCTTTATCCTTACCGTTAACGGTCATCCTTTTTCCTCATTAGTCCAACTGGCATAAATTATGAGCGTTAAACAAATCTTAGTGAACATCTGTAAAAAAGGGTTATTTCTTCTAGCATCTTCTAGATACTTGTTGCACTTCCTTATCAAGAAGTTATTAAAAATCAACCTTTGTTTTCTAATCTGACTTTTCTGAGTGCTGTCCCACGATTTCCGTTGATTCACCCTCATCTAAACACTGGGAGGCTCGTTCTTTACTTCCAGCACGAAGAGACCTTCAACTTTAGTGTTATTCTTTATGCTATGAATACTGAAAAGTTACTACAGCCATGTGTGCAGATGCCAGAGTATCAATAGAGGCAAGCAGCATATAGACTGCAGGAAAGTGGTATCTGGTTATCCTGAACTTCGGGGCATATTAGAATCACAGAAAAGATCAAAACCCGATTCTGATGATGGAGACTGATCAGATGGTCAAATGACACATGGTTTCTAGATCCTTTGATGTCAAGATGATATTGGAGAAGGAAGGTCTTGTGTTGGGAATCCCTGCGAGATCTGGTATGGTATACAGATGGCTCCAGGACAAAGAGGCATTGGTGTTGGGGTGTAATGAAACTTAAGGTAAAGAGAGTTGTTATCCTGGGACAGTATGCACCAATATTCCAGGCTGAGGTATTGGCCATTAATGACTGTGTTCCAGAAAATTTGAGATGGGTCTTCAAGGAGACTCGAATTTATATTTATACCGATAGTCAGGCAGCGATCATAGCACTTGCAGGTAATAATTCAGTCCAATCTGGTATAATAGTGTCAGGAGAACCTCAGCGCTCTGTCCCTGGGTAACCGGGTTTCTCTTCACTATTTTCTGGGATATAGGGGTAATGAGGCAGACCGACTGGCTGGACTGCGATCTGCATCTGAGTTTATTGGACCCTATCCGGCTTTAGGGATCTCTCTGCTGCTATTAGCAAATGGATTAACAAGCAACACCAGGCAAAATAGGACAACCTTCATGGGCATTCCCATAGTAAGTGTCTCTTAAGAACGTTTCCTTATGGAACAGAGAGATAACGACATCTTGGGTGGAGTAGAACTCAGGAAAACTACAGGGCTCATTACTATGGAGCCTTCGGGGCATTGTGATCTGAGGGTGCATTTCAACAGGATATGAATGTACCACGGAGAACCGTGTGTAGGTTATGCAGAAAAAACGAAGAAACTGCAGGATACATAATTAGTGATCGTTAGGCTATTGCTATCAGGAGGCTAAGGATTTTTGGTTTCCAGGAGCTTAAGGATCTCAAACAGTATGAGCTTGTCACTGTATTGCTGGGCACTAATTTGTTGAACTAGTACGTAAGAGGATTAAATGCACAATAGAGCTGTATAATCCCTTCCTCTTAACCTTCTTATCTATCCATCTATCATTAGACGCACAAGGAGTGTAATCTCCCATTTTGCTTGAACGAAAATGTACCTGCTATTTTCCTTCAAAGAGAAATTGTAATCGTCTAAAATTTGCCTGAAATTATTATCCAGACATTTAGAGTATAATGGGGCGTTTGTAAGGTTTTGGTTTCATAGCCCTCCCCTCCCCTTAGCCCCTGGATGTTGGTGTAAAAGTTTATCGACACCGGAGCAGGGTCAGAATTTGTTCACCAACGTTTAATCAGATTTTGTTAAAATTTCGGTCCGATGTCGCCTATGTACAAAGAGATAAACAATATTAACTCAAGTCTTTGTTTTTTTTTTTTTTTGTGTTTGACGTCCGACTATTGTGCACACTTGGGCTAATGCAGACAATGGGAAGATTTATAGCGTATGAAAATGTCAAGCCCTGGCCGGGAATCGAACCCGGGTCCTCGGGGTGAAAGCCTATTACACTATCAACTAGGCCACCGAGGCGGCTCAAGTTTTTGTGCCAAACTTTAAAAGAAATTTAAGAATTACGAGTAAAGTGAAACAAATAAACAAATCCTGAGCGCTTTTAGGTTGCTGTGGTTTACGATTTTCTTTTGAACGGTAGCTTTCTTTTGAACGATAGCTTTCTTTTGAACGATTTTCTTTTGAACGGTAGCTTTCTTTTGAACGGTAGCTTTCTTTTGAACGGTAGCTTTCTTTTGAACGATTTTCTTTTGAACGGTAGCTTTCTTTTGAACGATTTTCTTTTGAACGGTAGCTTTCTTTTGAACGATTTTCTTTTGAACGGTAGCTTTTTTTTGAACGATTTTCTTTTGAACGGTAGCTTTCTTTTGAACGATTTTCTTTTGAAACTTAAAAAAAATGTTTGATGGTTTTTTATTATTGCTTTCAAACCAGTCTATTTGTAGAAATAATTGAGTTTGAGAAAGTTTATGTGATGAATATTAAATAATCTTTTATAACCTGTAAAAAGTAAGAAAATTATAAATAATCACATCAAGCTTTAGTTGATTTCACAATCGATTTTTGTGCAACGTTTGAATTTAATCGCCACTAATTAGCATATTAAACACTCAAATTACATGAAAGCACAAGAATGAACCTTGACCGGCATAAAATTCATATTGTTAATCTTAGTAGATGTAAAAACAATTTTAAATGCTAATTTATATAGGTTTTAAAGTTTATTACGACTGTGTAATCAGTATTTTAAAGGAAGTGTAAGATAAAAAAAAGTAATATATTTAGAAATTTGAAATGACTGCCATTTTCTTCAGTACAAAAAAATTTATTCGTATACAACTTTTTAACGACCCCTCAAAGAGTGACCTTGATGTTATGTCATTTTAAGGTCACTTCCGCAGTTTAATAACATAACTAATCACCGCACGTAGTCAACGGGGACGTTCATAAAAAAATATTTTTATTGTATAAAAAGATAATATTTTTTTATATTAAAAAAAATTGATAAAATTTCTAATGATTATGGATTTAAAATAAAAGTTTTTGGAAACTTTTAAGCACTCTAAAATGGCTAAGCAGTTTGATCTTTAAGCTGCGATATTGTTTTCCAATATGTTGCAATTTTTAACGTCGTCCCATAACGTATTCAAGAAAGTTAAGAAAGGCAGTCAGACAAAAAAAGTTTCGCTTCCAGAAATTCTCTGTAATTGAATTTAGTCCTGCCAGTAGAGCTGGGAGGAGCGCTTGTGGGAGGACCTTCGTTATGTGACACGACTTTTATTTCATTTTGTCAAGTTTGAGGTAAAAGTATCTCTTGACGTTCTGCGAATGTCAACATAAATATCTTCCATTTTGTTCTTTCATAATTGAAAATATTGCGACAGTAAAGTTTGTCTCACGACAACTGTTCTGCCTTCTGAGTATTGTATTTGTATCGTTAGACTAATCGCCTCGCATAGTCAGAGAATTACTTTAATAAAGAGACTTTCCTACAAAATATTGCGACTGTAATGTTTGTCTCACGACATATTCTGCCTTCTGAGTATTGTATTTGTATCGTTAGACTAATCGCCACGCATCGTCATAGAATTAATTTATTAAAGAGACTTTCCTACAAAAATATTGCGACTGTAAAGTTTGTCTCACGACATGTTCTGCCTTCTGAGTATTGTATTTGTATCGTTAGACTAATCGCCTCGCATAGTCAGAGAATTAATTTATTAAAGAGACTTTCCTACAAAAATATTGCGACTGTAAAGTTTGTCTCACGACATGTTCTGCCTTCTGAGTATTGTATTTGTATCGTTAGACTAATCGCCTCGCATAGTCAGAGAATTAATTTATTAAAGAGACTTTCCTACAAAAATATTGCGATTGTAAAGTTTTTCTCTCGACATGTTCTGCCTTCTGAGTATTGTATTTGTATCGTTAGACTAATCGCCACGCATCGTCATAGAATTACTTTATTAAAGAGACTAGAATTAATTTATTAAAGAGACTTTCCTACAAAAATATTGCGATTGTAAAGTTTTTCTCTCGACATGTTCTGCCTTCTGAGTATTGTATTTGTATCGTTAGACTAATCGCCACGCATCGTCAAAGAATTACTTTAATAAAGAGACTTTCCTACAAAAATATTGCGATTGTAAAGTTTGTCTCTCGACATGTTCTGCCGTCTGAGTATTGTATTTGTATCGTTAGACTAATCGCCACACATCGTCATAGAATTAATTTATTAAAGAGACTTTCCTACAAAAATATTGCGACTGTAAAGTTTGTCTCACGACATGTTCTGCCTTCTGAGTATTGTATTTGTATCGTTAGACTAATCGCCACACATCGTCATAGAATTACTTTATTAAAGAGACTTTCCTACAAAAATATTGCGACTGTAAAGTTTGTCTCTCGACATATTCTGCCTTCTGAGTATTGTATTTGTATCGTATTTTTGAAGTACTTTATTAAAGAGACACTTCCGTAAAAACATTGTGACTGCAAAGTTTAAAAAATTGTGTCAGTTTTTCGAGACACACTGTAGATATTAAAGCCATTGAAAAGCGTTCCCTTACAGGTGACGCACTCAATGAACCATTACTTCATCAGTTTACAATTGTTTCACCCAGAATGGTAGAATCGAACGTTGTGTCATCAAAGTGAAAAGAGTTTGTTAAAAGCAGCGGATTTCAGTTGAGCTGCCCGGGGTCAGACAATGGAGCGGCTCGGCTATTGTCCGACACAAAAACAAAATGGAAAATGCAAATGTGTACGTTGTTATTTGTCCGCGTATCCGTCGCTCCAAAAGGAATTTGAAAATAGTAATTATGGTGGGGGGGGTGATCGTAAATATTGCGTATTTCAGTTATTTTTTTAATGAAAAGTATTAAACTTTGCGTTTGGTTATGTATACTTAGATCTTAATATCTATATAATTTTTAATTTTATTATTAGGAAAAAAATCCTTAGAAAGTACGTTATTAGAGCGGCAATCATGATACTTATCCAAACCCAGGACCTTGAAATAAGACCCTAAACTTTTTAAAGGATTAATAAAAATGTGATGCAAATATATGTGTTTGCACTGTACTGTACCCAAATTTAGTCTAATTCGATTGAAACATGGCACAAACTATTACTACCTATTTTGGTAATAGTTTGGATAAGTTGCTTAGTAAAATTCTCTCTCTCTCTCCTCCCTCCCTCTCTCTCTCTCTCTCTCTCTCTCTCTCTCTCTCTCTCTCTCTCTCTCTCTCTCTCTCTCTCTCTCTCTCTCTCTCTCTCTCTCTCTCTCTCTCTCTCTCTCTCTCTCTCTCTCTCTCTCTCTCTCTCTATCTCTCTCTCTCTATCTATCTATCTATCTATCTATCTATCTATCTATCTATCTATCTATCTATCTATCTATCTATCTATCTGTCTTTCTGTCTGTCTGTCTGTCTGTCTATCTGTCTGTCTATCTGTCTGTCTGTCTGTCTGTCTGTCTGTCTGTCTGTCTGTCTGTCTGTCTGTCTGTCTGTCTGTCTGTCTGTCTGTCTATCTATCTATCTATCTATCTATCTGTCTGTCTGTCTGTCTGTCTGTCTGTCTGTCTGTCTGTCTGTCTGTCTGTCTGTCTGTCTGTCTGTCTGTCTGTCTGTCTGTCTGTCTGTCTGTCTGTCTGTCTGTCTATCTGTCTATCTATCTATCTATCTATCTATCTATCTATCTATCTATCTATCTATCTATCTATCTATCTATCTATCTATCTATCTGTCTGTCTGTCTGTCTGTCTGTCTGTCTGTCTGTCTGTCTGTCTGTCTGTCTGTCTGTCTGTCTGTCTGTCTGCCTGCCTGCCTGCCTGCCTGCCTGCCTGCCTGCCTGCCTGCCTGCCTGCCTGCCTGCCTGCCTGCCTGCCTGCCTGCCTGCCTGCCTGCCTGCCTGCCTGCCTGCCTGCCTGCCTGCCTGCCTGCCTGCCTGCCTCCTGCCTGCCTGCCCGCCCGCCTGCCTGCCTGCCTGCCTGCCTGCCTGCCTGCCTGCCCGCCTGCCCTGCCTGCCTGCCTGCCTTCGCTCGCCTGCCTGCCCGCCTCGCCCGCCTGCCCGCCTGCCTGCCTGCCCGCTCCGCCTGCCTGCCCGCCCGCCTGCCCGCCCGCCTGCCTGCCCGCCCGCCTGCCTCGCCTGCGCCCGCCCGCCTGCCCGCCCGCCCGCCTGCCCGCCCGCCCGCCCGCCCGCCCGCCTCGCCTGCCCGCCCGCCCGCCAACGCCTGCCTGCCTGCCTGCCTGCCTGCCTGCCCGCCCGCCCGCCGCCTGCCCCTCGCCTGCCTGCCCGCCTGCCTGCCTGCCTGCCCGCCCGCCTGCCTGCCCGCCGCTCGCCTGCCAACGCCTGCCCGCCTGCCTGCCCTGCCTGCCTGCCTGCCGCCCGCCTGCCTGCCCGCCTGCCGTGCCTGCCTGCCTGCCTGCCTGCCTGCCTCGCCTGCCCGCCTGCCTGCCTGCCCGCCTGCCTGTGCCTGCCTGCCTGCCTGCCTGCCTGCCTGCCTGCCCCCTGCCTGCCTGCCTGCCTGCCTGTGCCTGCCTGCCTGTCGTCCTGCCTGCTGTCTGTCTGCCTGTCTGTCTGTCTGTCTGCCTGCCTGTCTGTCTGTCTGTCTGTCTGTCTGTCTGTCTGTCTGTCTGTCTGTCTCCGTCTGTCTGTCTGTCTGTCTGTCTGTCTGTCTGTCTGTCTGTCTGTCTGTCTGTCTCTGTCTGTCTGTCTGTCTGTCTCTGTCTGTCTGCCTGTCTGCCTGTCTGTCTGTCTCTGTCTGTCTGTCTGTCTGTCTGTCTGTCTGTCTGTCTGTCTGTCTCTGTCTGTCTGTCTGTCTATCTATCTATCTATCTATCTATCTATCTATCTATCTATCTATCTATCTATCTATCTATCTATCTATCTATCTATCTATCTACCTATCTCTATGCGCGCGCGCTCCTGTTTATGTAACGTAGGCCTTTTGTAACAATACCCGAACAAAACGTATTATTCTTAACGTTTCCCAAAATCAGGGCTCTGTCTACAAAAAAAAGAGTTTATCAAAATCGCTTAGTAAAAATGTGTTCCAATTATCAAGGTTCATAACTGGAATCAGTTCAGCGGATTTGAAATAATATAAATTAACGGTACAGGAGTAAAACCAGAAACAAACCAGAGATAAATTCTGACCTCCGTCGAGGATGGTTTAATTTTGTTTGCCGGTACCTTCAGAAACAGATTTTCTTGGCCTACATAACAACACATACGTTTTTTTATTGGATACTTAAATCTTCTTTGCAATGATTAAGCACGTTTTTCTTGTTCACGTTGGATTTATAAATCACGTTTGGTCGCAACAATGTACCGAGATGAAACAAGCGTACTTAAGTGAATCAAAAACGTGTGACGTAACGGTCAGGAAAATATGACAGCTATAATGCTGTATTGGCACTTGGCCAAAAAAAGTAAACTTGACAAATCTAATAAAAGTCAAGTGAATACTGAATTCACAGTGTTACACGTTGTCAACGTGCCAGCTACGTGGTGCAGTTAAAGAGACTTGGCGCGGCCATCTGGGGCAACTGCTTCGGATGGCGTGAACCGAAGTAATTTAGTAAACAGACGGGAAATGAGAGACAGACGTGGAAAACCATTTTAGACTATTTTCTGAACAGCTGTTTATGATTCTGTTGCCTTCAGTATTCAAGGTCTGAAAATGGACTTTAGAGAACAGTTACCTGAAATATATCTTGTATAAAGTTGCATATGAAAGACTGTTCAAGAAGAATTACACGTATTTAGGGCGGGCGGCCACGAAATGCGAGCTGCGCTGAGTAGAGCGGAACGGAACGGAACGGCAACCGGAAGCGGAAGCGGAGTTCAGTCGGTTCAAGAAACGAGTTTGTATCTTATAAACTAAATATTTAGGCCTACTGTAACGGATTCTAGGAAACTGCTTTGTATAAAAACCGTAACCTAGGTAACGAGAAATAATAAGTTTGGAGGCGTGGTCAACGTGGTGGGGGAAGCGGAATCACATTAAAACAGAACCAAGACAGAGTCAAAGCTGCGCAGAGCGGAGCCCAGAGACGCCGCTTGACTCCGTTCAGCTTCTTGATGTTTTCAGTGACCGCACTTACATTAAAAACAACAGATTAGGTTTTCAATGCGTAGTCCGCTCCACATTTAGTGGCCACCTGGCCTTAGGCTCTGTTTTCTACAACTAAAGCAGCCAATGCGAAGCTTACAGGTTATAGCCTCTAAATAAACAATCAATATGGAATCATTTTTATTACGTTTATATTTACTTTCAGGACTAACTTTTCTGTACCCATACTTTCAATCGTACTTTAATTAGAAGCGTCACCTTGCTTTATAACCTTCATAATCCAATATGAACGCGAGATATTATTTTTGGGCTTACAATTTCTTTCTGAACACACTACACACTTTATTAAAAGCGTCGTTATACACCACTAACATTCCCCGAAACTGAAATCAAATAAATTCTGGTAATTTCATTGCGATTTCATCAGAATCGAAAATATGAATGAACATTTACTTCTTTTTTTAAAGAAAGTCTGGAAGTCGTACAGAAGAATCGAGCTTGAGATCTTGTTGCGTTCATTCGTTTTCACATCCCCTGAGTTTATTTTGGTGTGTGTGTGTGTGTGTGTGTGTGTGTGTGTGTCTGTGTTTAAGCACATAGTTGGAAATTAATTGACAGAATCTGATGTAATGTTATCGCACGTAATAGCTTTTGCCTATAGCTAAAGATTATTATAATCTTCGTAGTGAAGGACGGAGTTTTTACTAGAAAAATTCTAAAATCGTTAAACATGCTTAAAAATAAATATTTTTTTTTGGTAAACATCCTCAAGATCGATTTTCAAACAACTTTCAAAATTTCGTTCTGTGTGTGTGTGTGTGTGTGTGTGTGTGTGTGTGTGTGTGTGTGTGTGTGTGTGTGTGTGTGTGTGTGTGTGTGAGAGAGAGAGAGAGAGAGAGAGAGAGACGAAATTTGTATGCACGATAACGACAGAAAAGATCAATCGCTTACTTGAAATTTATAAAACTATAAACTACTTGAAATTTATAAAAACTTGAAATTTACTTGGATTTTTTTTTGAAAAACACACAAAATAACGAAGAGAGAGAGAGAGAGAGAGAGAGAGAGAGAGACACAGATAGAGAGAGAGAGAGAGAGAGAGAGAGAGAGAGAAGAGAGAGAGAGAGAGAGAGAGAGAGAGAGAGAGAGAGAGAGAGAGAGAGAGAGAGAGAGAGAGAGAGAGAGAGAGAGAGAGAGAGAGAGAGAGAGAGAGAGAGAGAGAGAGAGAGAGAGAGAGAGAGAGAGAGAGAGAGAGAGAGAGAGAGAGAGAGAGAGAGAGAGAGATTGTTTTTATGCTCTGTTGCTAAAAAACTGCGGAGGCTAGAGGAAAATTTTTGGTGAGTGAAAATTTTTTAAATGTGGCGAAATACCGGTTATTTTGAGTGAGGTATCACATTCAAAGAAAATTTTGCGTTGAATCAGAATATACGATTGGAATTGCAGAACTCAGAGTGTTTGAGCCTTTAAAGGGAAAAAACAGAACATTCTGGAATATGTGGCTTAAATATGAATAGGACATTTAGGGTTTCAAAATAATGAAAATTTTATGCTGAACGCGACTGTCGCTTCAAGTGTTCATTTTTTAACAAGTTATGGCTTTTAAAGGGCGCTTAAATTTTGGAGTTTTTGGTTTCAGTGTGAATATCCGAATATTGCTGAATCCGAATATGAAGTCGTAATTGTACCTGTTTTAGTTTTGAGGCTTTTGGAAAGCTAGTAACACTTCCACGGAAAATGTGAAAAATTTAAACACATTTCATAAAATTTATTTTTTCAAATCTGATTTTTTCTAAAATTTGGCGATTTTTTCAATTTTATAAAAATTGTTTTCTATAGGTAATTATAAAAAAGTATGAAGTTAAAATTACGGTTCGATAATTATTGAAAAAGAACTTTGAAAGGAGCTTAATTTTATCGAAATTGGTTGTTTCGATTTTGTTAAAATTTTGGTTACATGTGAAAGTACACGACTCAGTTAATTGTAGCAAATTTGAAATAAAAGAGAATTTATGGTTTTGGGAGTAAATCGAAAAAAGTAAAATAAACCTTAAAAATTGTAGCTCATTTAAAAAAAAAAAAAAATCACACATTTTACCTTACACGTTTGTTTTCCTTTGGAAATCTGATTTCACCGTCGTAAACAATGTTTCAACTTGTGTTTAAAATTTAAATTAAACGATATACTCAAAGTATTCGCAGAAAGTTTACTCAGATTCATTACGTGTGGTCTGATTTTGTGTTTGATTTTTTTTTTTCAAACGCTTTCGACGTTAATGAGCTTGTTATCAAAAACGGTTAAGTTTGAATGAACCTTTTCATTTTTATAACGAACTTTGTGTTTAAGCATTTAAATTAGTTTCACAAATTGGTATACGCGTTTAATAGTTAGCAGAAAAAAATCATAAATTAAGGTAAAAACATCCTGTGTTATATTCAATGTAAAATAAGAATGTAATTTACGTATCGAAATGTTCTTTTGATGTTGTTGGTTTTTTCTCAAAAAATCGCTTCAATCAAGTCAGCGAGACATGTGCGTGCCGCGATTATTATCAGTTCAGTGTAAAGGACCTTTTATTTGACATCTCTACCGTACTGATCGAAAGCAGATATTCGTTACTGTGGAACTACCATTTGCAAAAGAGGAAATAATATTGTTGTAAATATAACATCGTTTCTTCCCGACGCGAGCGGTTATGTTTCCCTTCCCCCTAATTTGTTTCGTTTCCAATAAGCAAAGTGAATTCTCGCATTAACTGAATTGAACCGCGAACTTCATGCAAGATTGAGTTTTCTCTGCTGAAATATTCGAAAATACCAATTTCAAGGGTGAATCTTACGGTTAGTGTGTTTTGTTTTGTGAAATAATTGTCTTTGCGGCGTGAAAACGTTTTTTTTTAAGCTTTGAGCCAAACAAGTGCTTTTTTGAAAACAATTAAGGAAATATGCACGAGTGAATTTACTAAATGTATTTTTCGTTATAAATGATCAATTCAATAGGAATATAGTAAAACCAACACTTTTTTTATATTGGATCAAAGTTTAATAAAATGAATGGTGCAGAACTTTTCTCACATTGGATTTTCCTAAAACGTTCAGCAAAAAAAACCTATGAAATCGACGTAATAACTCAAAATCGGTTCATCGGATTTCGCTAAACAGCGAAATGGCTTACTTGTAAGGTCACTTGTAAGAATTCATTAGTCAAAAGAGTGTGCGCAATTTAAAATAGCACAAACGTGCGGTGCCAGTATTGAGGGTGTACGTCGATAAAAGCAAACAAAGCCCGAAAGTGAGCAGAATTTTTCCAGAGGTTTTCGATTTACTCTGGAACCGAAAATTTATTTATTTCAAATGAGATACAATGACGAGCTATATTTTATAGCTTTTTATTTGAAGATGTAAAGCAATTTGATGAACTGAGTTTAAAGAATTTTTTCAATAGCTACAAACCACATTTAGGGGCCTAGTAACCCTTGGATATTTATGGACTACGTTTGAGGAAAATTTTATAACTTTTTGACCTGATTGTTAAAGTTTTTTAGTCGAAAAAAGGCTGCAAAACGTTTTTCAAATAGTAAATTTAGCTTCGTTTATAACCAACATTTGAACAGAACTTGATTTTGAAAATTAAGCAGAATTTTAATTTTTTTCAATAGCTTGCTAACCATATTTTTTTGGATTATATCGCTCCATACTCTTGTTTACTTATACTGTATATTATGTATGAGTAAACATTTAATTAAATTTATTAGAGCTGATTTTGAGAAATCCTGATTTTTAAAGTTTTTAGTTCAAAGTCATTTTTTAAATTAAAAAATGGTTGTAATGCGTGAATATCTGAGACTTATATGGCAAATGCCATCATAATCTGTCAATTAGTATAGACTTAAATGACTACGAAGTAAGAAACACTTTTTTAGAGTCTGAAGATTTAAAACAATAAAGATTACACAACTCTTACCTGGAATATTTTCCTTGTCTTCTTAGAGTAATTTTGTAGCAAAACAAATCCAAGTGTAAAGGAATCATCAGCCTAATGTGCGGAGACATTTTTATGAACTATCAGAGGGAGATTTATAATTCTGTGTCCATCCTTTTTTTTACAACTAGGATCCGTATTCTTGCAACAGTTGCAACGATCCAGGGCTTCAAACTGGAGAATGCTTCACACCTATCGTATCCAGGGTAACAAACTGAAGCAGGCTTCAAATACGATGTATTCATGGTAACAAGCTGGTAGGTGCTTCAAATCGAACATATCCAGGGTAATAAGCTGGAGTATGCTTCACGTTAACGTATCGGGAGTAACAAGATGGTGAATGTTTCAAATCCAACGTATCCAGGGTAACAAGCTGTATGTAGCATGCTTCAAATCCAACGTATCCAGGGTAACAAACTATAGCATGTTTCACATGTAACGTATCCAGGGTAACAAGCTGGTGGATGCTTCAAATCCAACGTATCCAGGGTAACAAGCTATAGAATGTTTCACGTGTAACGTATCCAGGGTAACAAACTGGTGGATGCTTCAAATCCAACGTATCCAGGGTAACAAGCTGTATGTAGCATGCTTCAAATCCAACGTATCCAGGGTAACAAGCTATAGCATGTTTCACATGTAACATATCCAGGGTAACAAGCTGGTGGATGCTTCAAATCCAACGTATCCAGGGTAACAAGCTGTAGCATGTTTCACATGTAACGTATCCAGGGTAACAAGCTGGTGGATGCTTCAAATCCAACGTATCCAGGGTAACAAGCTATAGAATGTTTCACGTGTAACGTATCCAGGGTAACAAACTGGTGGATGCTTCAAATCCAACGTATCCAGAGTAACAAGCTGTAGCATGCTTCACATTCAACGTATCCTTGGTAACAAGTTGAAGCATGCTTCACATCAAACGTATTCAGGGTAACAAGCTGGAGCGTGAAACTTATTCATGGTAACAAGCATGCTTCACATCTAACGTATCCAGGGTAACAAACTGGAGCATGGTTCCCGTCTAACGTATCCAGGGTGACAAGCTAATGCATGTTTCCACATCTATCGTATTCAGGGTAATAAGCTGGAGCGTGTTTCACGGCTAACATATGCAGGGTGACAAGATGTTGCATGCTTCACATCTAACGTATCCAGGATAAAACGCTGGAGCGTGTTTCACATCCAACGTATCCTTGGTAACAAGCTGGAGCATGCTTCAAATCCAACGTATCCAGGTTGACAAGCTGGAGCATGCTTCACATCCAACGTATCCAGGGTAACAAGCTGTAGCATGCTTCACATACAACGTATCCAGGGTAAAAAGTAGGTGTATAATTCACGTCTAACGTACCCAGGTTGACAAGCTGGAGCGTGCTTCACGTCTAACGTATCCAGGGTAACAAGCTGTAGCATGCTTCACATCCAACGTATCCAGGGTAACAAGCTGGTACATACTTCACATCTAACGTGCCCAGAGTAACAAGCTTGATCATGTTTCATATCCAACGTATCCAGGGTAAAAAGCAGGTGTATGATTCACGTCTAACGTACCCAGGTTGACAAGCTGAGCGTGCTTCACATCTAACGTATCCAGGGTAACAAGCTGGAGCATGCTTCACATCCAACGTATCCAGGGTAACAAGCTGGTACATACTTCACATCTAACGTATACAGAGTAACAAGCAGGGGCATGTTTCACATCCAACGTATCCACGGTAACAAGCTGTAGCTGCTTCACATCCAACGTATCCAGGGTAACAAGCTGGTGCATACTTCACATTCGACATATACTGAACCTCATACCAAGGACTGTAACGTGTTGGCTGCTCAAAATAGAGCTCGAGAAGG
The DNA here is from genome assembly GCA_022606455.1 of Callitettix versicolor. Taxonomy (NCBI): domain Eukaryota; kingdom Metazoa; phylum Arthropoda; class Insecta; order Hemiptera; family Cercopidae; genus Callitettix; species Callitettix versicolor. The sequence goes on from CM040184.1 coordinate 65,394,404, forward strand.
ATTCGTAAAGTCCGTCAAAGATGTTCGCAAATACCTTCAAACAGAACATAAAGGGCGTTATGTCCATTTACTTCCAAAGTGAAAATTGCTCCCTTATATCTTGGAAATTACTTGAAAAGTAATAAGAGTTTGTCACGTCTACAATAAGGCTCACCTTGCCTAAAAAATAATTTGTATTGTCACAGGTTTTGCAAACAATATAATAACGAAACCCAATAAGCTTGCAAGTACTCTATTCAGTCCAGACAGTCTTTACGTATCTGAGAACATACACTGTAACTTGTAATGGACAATAAATTTCTGTATTTTATTAGTTTTTGTTCATAGTAAAACAATTTATGGATTTTAAATGATGCTATATTTTTTTGTATTTTATGATTTAAAAATCAGACGACAAATTTAATACTTATCACTGCTTTTTACGAGCAGATAATGAAAGATTATTAGACGTGTCATACAAAGTCTAAGTTCTGATAATATTTTTTTTCGAAAAGAGCTAACAATTTCACTTTTAAAAAGTAAAAACATTTTTATTTTGCTTTTAATTGTTTTCGGCAACAATATCTCTTAACAGCTGTTATAGGTCAATAACAATAAACTTCCAATCAGCAGTATTTGAATTTCATAGTTCAAACAATTTATGTTCGAATACACTGTTAAATTATTTATTTCGCCAATCAGAACTGTCGTACACTTTTATTTTACAGTTTCTTTATCTTTTATGTGTTATTTTATGAAATTTGATCGATCATTGAAATTAAAATAAAATGGTGTTTTTTAAAATTAAAAGACTGTTTCCGAGATAAGGACAACCTAAAATTAATAAAAATCAGCCAGTTAGTTTAGTTTCAGTGATGTTTCCAGAGACATGGAGAGACTTTGTCATCGCCTAAACACCGAAGACACCCACGCTAAATTTCAAAATTTTCTCTCGGTTTTTAAACAGTCTACGCCTGCCTAGTTCACGATTCTCCCGACAACCAATAATCGTTTCTGATTGGTTGGCAGTGCTCGCGTATCTCGAGTCCAAAATACGCTAGATTATCATATCACTGCCGGCGCACCACCGTACACAATAGCTTCATCCTGATTGGTACGTTCTTTCACTGGTTTTAACAATGCATTTCTGAGAAATCGTTGTCCGGTAGAACATCGTACCAACACCAAGAACAACTCTACAAGATACCACAACTTGTTCGGAAGGAAATAGGAGGAATCCAGTCAACTTTAAAGAAGAACAAACGGACTTCTTACTTTCACTACATTCCGAACCGGAAGAATTCTTCACCAGCCCACGGCCGACCTGGTAAACGTCCGGATATCTACTATTTCTCCTGGAGATTACAACATCCACTTTACACTCATGGAATCTGAAAATGGAGAGAGTGGAAATCTAAAATTAACATTCACCACCTATTATTGATTTTACGGTTTCTGCTGTACCTCTAAAACAGTTTTGTTTAACGAAATGTCAACTTTTGTGAAATATGTTTTCGTCACATTCCTTTTTTGCAGTTACATAGTGTTTTTTAAGATTTATTAAAATGTTAGAAACGTGCCTGATGTTTTGCGATTTTTCCATTTAATTTCTTAAAATCTAATCTAAAAATTTGTGTTGCAATCTATAAACACAAATAAATAAAATGTGTTGAAGAAAAGTGTCTCAGCAGATTTCTACGGACAATTTAAACTGCGCATGTCTGAACAGAACTGCCAATCTCGACGGATGCAATAAGTTTCAAAATTATATTACAGGATACAAGAGCCTGTCTGGATTCCGTCAGTCTTTGTTGCCGAATTGGAAGTAAATTCAATAACAAGAGACAATCACGCCGCCACGCTGGTATCGAAATTTGAAGAAGAATTTATGTAGGCCTACGGTATTTCGGACAGACAAATCATTTAAAATAACCAAAATCATTGCTTGCTTAAAACGTAATAGAAGCGAAAATAAAATTAATTAATAATATACGAGCTTGTATATATATAGCCAAATCCGTTAACCAATTTCATCTCCTTAAAGAAATTAATTTGGTGTGTGTGTGTTTTTGTAAATCTGATTTTATAGTTGTAATGAGTTTAAAATCTTCATAAATTTGTTATAAAAATTTTCAAATTTATTGGATATTGAAAATGCAAATATATGAAACGCATGATTGTTTCTTCGATACAAATTATAATACAACTATCATTACCCGTCGCGGCTTCGCCCACGAAACTTAAACTGTTTCAGTAATGTAATAATTTAAAAACAAAATAATAAATTAATAAAGGCGTGATCATCTAAACTCGTGATTATTTTACAGTGAATATGAAAAAATATTATAACCTGAATATGTTGTTTTATTGTCTTCAAACGTGTGTCATTCGAATTTAAGAAAATCTATTAAAAAATATTTTTGTCCAATACAAACATTTATACCTTTTTTATATTTTTGTCCTTTTAGGGGATGAATTAGGGGAAAATTCTGAATTAAGTGTATCATAATTTGTGTTTTAGAATATTTAGTTTACTTTAAGAAAAGGTGATAAAAATATTTTTCTCCTATAAAAACACTCTTTTTTCTCCAATTATACGTCTTTTTTACATTTTTATTCTTTTAGGGAATGAATTCGGAAAAATGTTGAAATATGTGTTTCGTAGCATATTTCTAAAATATACGATCCAAAACAAATATTTTTTCAATGTAAAATATTATACCCCTTTTTTACATTTCCTACTCACTTTCAATCTCTTTAAGGGATGAGTTTTGGGAAATGAAATATATATTTCATTACTTATATTTAAGAGTGACTATGTTACGTTTTAAGGTCAAGCAAAAACATATTTTTTCCAATAAAAATTGTTGTACCTCATTTTTACCTCTTTAGGGGTTGAATACCGGAAAATCGTTTTTCAGTGCACCCCTACATGTGGTGGTAACCCTGAAAATTTCAAATCTTTAGCTATTATAGTCTCGGCTGTACGTTGATTATTAAATTTGGACCGGGTAAGTAGTTTAATAGCGTTAAAATCAAATTTTTGCAAAATCCTTCTTAGTGCACCTTGACATTGTTGTAAGAAGGTACCCTGAAAATTTCAAGTCTCTAGCTATAATAGTCTTGGCTATACGTTGATTATTAAATTTGGCCTGGGTAAGTAGTTTAATGGCGTTAAAATAAAATGTTTGCAAAATCCTTTCTTAGTGCACGCCTATATGGTAACATAAATGTACCCTGAAAATGTCAAGTCTTTAGCTATAATAGTCTTGGCTTTGGCTGTACGTTGATTATTAAATTTGAACTGGGTAAGTAGTTTAATGGCGTTAAAATAAAATGTTTGCAAAATCCTTTCTTAGTGCACGCCTATATGGTAACATAAATGTACCCTGAAAATTTCAAGTCTTTAGCTATAATAGTCTTGGCTGTACGTTGATTATTAAAATTGGGCCTGGGTAAGTAGTTTAATGGCGTTAAAATAAAATGTTTGCAAAATCCTTTCTTAGTGCACGCCGATATGGCAACATAAATGTACCCTGAAAATTTCAAGTCTCTAGCTAAAATAGTTTTGGCTCTGCATTGATTATAAATCAGTCAGTCAGTCAGTCAGAATATATATATTCTATATATATATATATATATATATATAGTATATATAATAGTAAGTTATTTGTTTTATTGATTCATCGACAGTAATAACAATAAATGCAGATTACGAGTACTTCCGAAGGAACAGCTGTTTCGGTAAGCATTATCATAGAGTGATTCCCTACGCATCACTGTAGAGGAATACTTTTTCTGTTGTATTTCTAGTGTACATAGATGTAACAAATTGTTAAAACAGTGCCGCTCTTAGGGGAATAAAAAAATGCTATTGTGACAACGTGTATAGGTACACAAAGAAATGTTTCAGCCCATAACCTGTGGACTCCGGCTAAACTAGATATATCGGCGAGGCTTGTCCCTCGTTAAGCCGCCATTTGTCTCGCAACTTGGCTGATTTAGCCGGGCCCAGGGACTCGCTGTTGACTACAAACGTGCGATTTGCGGCTGTATAGACGCGCGGCAAGGATAAATCCAGCTTCATTTTAACACGTCGCCCACACAGCCAGTGTGTACACTCTCGGGGAGCTGTCTCACTGATCTGATGGAAGCGCAAACCAGAGCGAACAACATTACGTAACGGAACGTTTCGATGTGCAAACGTGTTATTGTTTGACCATTGTAAGATCCCAGAACTAATTAATTTTAGGTTGTTTTTTTTTTGAAATCTGACACCACCAATATAATTATACAATTATATTATAATTAATAATTATTATAATTATAATAATTATTATAATTATTAATTATAAACAATGGCAAGGATAAATCCAGTTTCATTTTAACACGTCGCCCACACAGCCAGTGTGTACACTCTCGGGAGCTGTCTCACTGACCTGATGGAAGCGCAAACCAGAGCGAACAACATTACGTAACGGAACGTTTCGATACAGTAATGTGTAATAGCTTAGAGAATTAATAATTTAGAGAATAGTTTTTCCTTGTACAGTACTGTGTTATAATTTAGAGACCGACCTGTGTAATAAGATAGAGAATCCGTACTGTACTGTATTTAACTTAGAGATTACAGTTCCGTAAAGTGTGGTGTATGTTGCCGACGCCGCTGTTTGAAGGCGCTTCAGTATTTTTCCGTAAAGTGTGTTGTACCGTGTTTTGCCGACGCCGCTGCTTGTAGGCGCTTTAGTATCTTGTATCTAACAAGTAGAACTCATAAAAACCAGTTCTTTTATTATTATAGTTTCAATATTAAATATCTACATAATAAAACATGCCATCACACTACATACCCAGTCTAATCATAAAACATGCCATCACACTACATACCCAGTCTAATCATCACTATATTTCTACAGAATTTACTGTTTTCAAATACATTTTAAAAATCAAATAATAAACATTAAAACTGTGAATAAATGCCATTATGCTACATGCCAGCCACTGTTAGTTTTACAGTTGAATATATGGTATGTTAGAAAAAAGCACGTTGACGATGGTCCAAACCTCGATGTTGGTAATTATACTACTTACCCAGCCCAACTTCATTATTTAGTATTCAAATGTTAATTGTATAACAGCGATGTTTTATACGTTTATTATATATTGGTAGGTATGAATAATAAATGTTTAAATTATTTTAAACTCCATCATACTACTTACCCAGCCCAAATTAATTATTCAGTATTCATGTTAATTTTATAACAGTAATGTTTTATACGTTTATTACAGTATGGTCCAAACGTTGATACTAATATACTTTAATGTTAAACAAATGTTTTTATATGTTTATTACATATTGGTGCGTGTTAATAATATTTGTTTAAATTATTTTAAAGCCATCATACTACTACCAAGCCCAACTTAAATTAATTAGCATTTTATTGTTAATTGTAAACGTACATGTTTTATACGTTTATTACGTATTAGTAGGTGACGTTAATACACCTTGATATAAATCCACCTAGACAATGGTCCAAAACTAGATGATAATACTGCACGAGGTAAACCCTCTTTGAAAATGGTCCGAACGTTGATGTTAACATTATTGTTAAATCTTTTTATACGTTTATTACATATTGGTAGGTGTAAATAATACATGTTTAAATTATTTTAAAGCCATCATGCTACTTACCCAGCCCAACTTCATTATTTAGTATTCAAATGTTAATTGTATAAGAGCGATGTTTTACTCGTTTATTATATATTGGTAGGTGTTAATAATACTTGTTTAAATTATTTTAAAGCCATCATACTACTACCCAGCCCAACTTAAATTATTTAGTATTTTATTGTTAATTGTAAAACGATGTTTTATACGTTTATTACGTATTAGTAGGTGACGTTAATACACCTTTATATAAATCCACCTAGACAATGGTCCAAACGTTGATGTTAACATTATTGTTAAATCTTTTTATACGTTTATTACATATTGGTAGGTGTAAATAATACATGTTTAAATTATTTTAAAGCCATCATGCTACTTACCCAGCCCAACTTCATTATTTAGTATTCAAATGTTAATTGTATAAGAGCGATGTTTTACTCGTTTATTATATATTGGTAGGTGTTAATAATACTTGTTTAAATCTACCCAGCCCAACTTAAATTATTTAGTATTTTATTGTTAATTGTAAAACGATGTTTTATACGTTTATTACGTATTAGTAGGTGACGTTAGTACACCTTTATATAAATCCACCTAGACAACGGTCCAAACGTTGATGTTAACATTATTGTTAAATCTTTTTATACGTTTATTACATATTGGTAGGTGTAAATAATACATGTTTAAATTATTTTAAAGCCATCTTGCTACTTACCCAGCCCAACTTCATTTAGTATTGAAATGTTAATTGTATAAGAGTGATGTTTTATTCGTTTATTATATATTGGTAGGTGTGTATAATAAATGTTTATATTATTTTAAACACCATCATACTACTTACCTAGCCTAGTTTCATTATTTAGTATTCTAGTTGTAAATGTGTAACAGCGATGTTTTATACGCGGAGGTAAATCCACTTTGAAAATGGTCCAAAGCTTGATGTTAATATACATTAATGTTCAAAAAATCTGTTCTTACGTTTATTACATATTGGTAGGTGTGAATAATACTTGTTTATTTTAAAACCATCATTTATTTACGCAGCCCAACTGCATTATTTAGTATTCAAGTGTCAATTGTATAAGGGTGACGTTTTATACATGTCGGTAGGTGTAAATAATACATGTTAAAAATATTTTATTGCCATCATAATATTAAGTATTCCTGTTAATTGTAACGTTTCAACATTAACAATATATTGGTGTTATTAATAAATGTTTAAATTATTTTGCATCCATAATACTACTTTCCCAGTCTAACAAGTATTTCGTATTCAAGTGTAAATTGTACAGCTGTTTTGTACCATTATTACATATTGGTACAAATTATGGTAGCATATAGCAACTGTCACATCATAATTTTTGGTAAAAGTTGTAGTGGGATATTGCAACATTAAACTTGATTATCAAAAGGCATAACATTTTAGATACTACATTATTTACTACAAAGAAATTTGTTAAATCACAAAATAAAAAGTATAGAATTATCTACTTTAAATTGAAGAGAAAGTTAGGTCAAAGAAATATAGCACATATTGAGTTTATGCGGGTCACATACATTTGATTTTCAATCATACTGGTCTTTTGCTTTTTAGCACCTAATGAAGCGGTTTAATGAAAATGTACCAAAAGGGCCTATATTCCATATTAGCCTTGTTACACAAGGTTTCTGTACTCTGACATTAAAGTGAAATACTGCTTATAAGTCCATACAAAAAAAAAAAAATTCTAGAATGGGACATTTATAGTTACATCACACTAATAAGAACACCATGACCAAATGAATAGAAAAAGGAATTTTGAGGTTAGGCGAGTCACATATTTTGATTTTCATCATACTTAGTACTTTTGTTTTTAAGCATGTAATAAGGCGTTTTAGTGAAAAATTACCAAAAGATATTCCATATATACCTACCTTGTAATCAAATTACACAAAGTTCAGAATTATGACATTGAGAGCTGCTGTAAATCTTATAAGTAGATTTTAAAAATTAAAGGCTGTTTATAACATTCAATAAAATAAAAAGAAATATATTTCTCATTCTAAATTATTCCCAAAATGAAATAAATTGAGATACATCATACTAATAAGAACACAGTTACCAAAAAAAAATTAGTTCTAAAAAAAAATTAAATTGGAAAAATCTTGATAGAATTTTTTGACAATCAATATGAACTTCATATGCTTAAAACTTAGGTCCACCTAATTTTACAAATCACAATGGAGTTGCAACATACTTACCTCCTATTTCAGTGTTAACCATATATATTGTAAATAATTTCATTTTAACAAAATTCTTTTATTTAAACTAATAAAATATATTTACCTACTTGGTTTAAATATGTCAGTTAACCCTTTACACCAGTAATTATGAACATTCTATATTTTCAATGTTGATGTAGAACATGAATATTCACAAAGCATGTTTATTTACATTGGGTCATTCTTTTTTTTCAATAAGATAATTTTTCAAGTATTAATTATTTTTAAAATACAGGGATATGTTAGAATTTTAAATGGTAGCAACCTGAAAATTTGTAGCAGAAATGATTTAAAATGAAATATCATCCATCCAAATAGGTTGAAAAAATACATAAAAATGCCGAAAAAATTTTTTTAGTGACAATACACACACACACACACACAGTAATAAGAGCATCAATCACTCCCACTTACCTACCTGCTTCTTTATAAACTTCCACAGGAGAATTATATTTTTTTACTTATAATATCACATATAACACAAGCCTGTCAAGAAAAGGAAGAGGGAGTTTTTGACTTTTAATACATCAAAGAAAACAAAATCATAAACAAATCAAATAAATAACAATATAAAAATGTACATATTAGAGAAAAACTTAAACAATTAAACATATTATAAATAAGTACATGTACACATTCTTTATTGTGTTGTATTATTTAATTATAAATAGAAAACTATATTAATTTATTCTATTTTGGTTAAAACATTTTATAATTAGTATTAACATAAAAATAATTTGAAACAACATCAACCATCTTCTCCATAATTCAATGAACTGACCACTAGCTCAACTATGTAATAAAGTATATAAAGCGAAAAGAAAAGAATGTGGGAATTTTTGACTTTTAATTAAAGAAAACAAAATCAGCAAATCAAATAACAACAATATAAAATGAACATATTCGTAAAATATTTAAACAATAAAACATATTATAAATAAGTACATGTACACATTCTTTACAGTGTTGTATTATTTAATTATAAAGAATAGGCTATATTAATTTATTCTATTTTGCCAAATACATTTTATAATTAGTATTACCATAAAAATAATTTGAAACAGCATCAACCATCTTCTCCATAATTCAATGAACTGACCACTAGCTCAACTATGTAATAAAGTATATAAAGTATATTTTTGACTTTTAATTAATCAAAGAAAACAAAATCAGCAAATCAAATAACAACAATATAAAATGAAATTCGTAAAATATTTAAACAATAAAACATATTATAAATAAGTACATGAATGTGTGTTGTATTATTTAATTATAAAGAATAGGCTATATTAATTAATCAACCATCTTCTCCAAATTCAATGAAAATAAAGTATATAAAAATCACTTTTAATTAAAGAAAACAAATCAAATAACAACAATATAAAATGAACATATTCGTAAAATATTTAAACAATAAAACATATTATAAATAAGTACATGTACACATTCTTTACCGTGTTGTATTATTTAATTATAAAGAATAGGCTATATTAATTTATTCTATTTTGCCAAATACATTTTATAATTAGTATTACCATAAAAATAATTTGAAACAGCATCAACCATCTTCTCCATAATTCAATGAACTAACCACTAGCTCAACTATGTAATAAAGTATATAAAGCGAAAAGAAAAGAATGTGGGAATTTTTGACTTTTAATTAATCAAAGAAAACAAAATCAGCAAATCAAATAACAACAATATAAAATGAACATATTCGAGAAATATTTAAACAATAAAACATATTATAAATAAAGTACATGTACACATTCTTTACCGTGTTGTATTATTTAATTATAAAGAATAGGCCATATTAATTTACTCTATTTTGCCTAATACATTTTATAATTAGTATTACCATAAAAATAATTTGTCAGAGCATGTAACTGTTAAAGGCGTCTAATATCAAATGACGTAAACTAAACTAATCTCCTGTATCAGTTCTGACAAGATCAAATATATGACTTCACTGTCTCAGTTGTGAAACAGCTTCAAATCAGCCTTTCATTTAACTGTTAAAGGCGTCTAATATCTAATGACGTAGTAAACTATAAACTAATCTCGTGTTTCTGACAAGATCAAATATATGACTTAACTGTTTCTGTTGTGAAACAGCTTCAAATCAGCCTTTCATGTAACTGTTAAAGGCGTCTAATATCTAATGACGTAGTAAACTATAAACTAATCTCGTATAACTTCTGACAAGATCAAATATATGACCTAACTGTGCCGGTTGTGGTACAGTTAGTAAAAACAGCTTGATCAGCCTTTCATGTAACTGTTAATATCTAATGACGTAGTAAACTATAAACTAATCTCGTGTAACACTTCTCACAAGATCAAATATATGACCTAACTGTGCCGGTTGTGGTACAGTTAGTAAATTGATAGTAAATATCAAATGACGTAGTAAACTATAAACTAATCTCGTGTAACACTTCTCACAAGATCAAATATATGACCTAACTGTGCCGGTTGTGGTACAGTTAGTAAATTGATAGTAAATATCAAATGACGTAGTAAACTATAAACTAATCTCGTGTAACACTTCTCACAAGATCAAATATATGACCTAACTGTGCCGGTTGTGGTACAGTTAGTAAATTGATAGTAAATATCAAATGACGTAGTAAACTATAAACTAATCTCGTGTAACACTTCTCACAAGATCAAATATATGACCTAACTGTGCCGGTTGTGGTACAGTTAGTAAATTGATAGTAAATATCAAATGACGTAGTAAACTATAAACTAATCTCGTGTAACACTTCTCACAAGATCAAATATATGACCTAACTGTGCCGGTTGTGGTACAGTTAGTAAATTGATAGTAAATATCTAATGACGTAGTAAACTATAAACTAATCTCGTGTAACACTTCTCACAAGATCAAATATATGACCTAACTGTGCCGGTTGTGGTACAGTTAGTAAATTGATAGTAAATATCAAATGACGTAGTAAACTATAAACTAATCTCGTGTAACACTTCTCACAAGATCAAATACATGACCTTTAATCAAAAATATTTTAAACATTTATTATTCACACCTACGAATATATGACCTAAAAAAACTGCCGTTATACAATTAACACTTGAATACTGAATAATTATGTTGGACTGGGTACAGTTATGGCGTTTAAAATAATGATAGTAAATATCAAATCAGATAAACAGATTTTATATTTATAAACTACATCGTTTGTCCAAAACCTATCACTTCTTTATATATTTCTTTACAAGATCAAATAAAAGATATTGATCTCTAAGTTAATACACAGTACGGATTCTCTATCTTATTACACAGGTCGTTCTCTAAATTATAACACAGTTCTGTACAAGGAAAAAGTTCTCTAAATTAATAATTCTCTAAGCTATTACACCTTCCCTATAATTATACAATTATATTATAATTATTAATTATTATAATTATAATAATTATTATAATTATTAATTATAAACAATGGCAAGGATAAATCCAGCTTCATTTTAACACGTCGCCCACACAGCCAGTGTGTACTCGTACACTCCCGGGGAGCAGTTATGTCATTTATGCAGCTGTCTCACTGATCTGATGGAAGCGTAAACCAGGGCGAACAACATTACGTAACGGAACGTTTCGATGTGCAAACGTGTTCTTGTTTGACAGTAAAAGAAGTTGGAAATACACTTTGACCATTGTAAGATCCCAGAACTAATTAATTTTAGGTTGTTTTTTTTGAAATCTGACACCACCAATATAATTATACAATTATATTATAATTATTAATTATAAACTCTGCGTAAATCAGTATTTACAATTTTTTAAATTACATTAAAAAAATAAATATTTATCCTGGCTGTTGTAAAATTAAACTAAACTTAATTAATGTCCTAAGATTTTTAAATGGTTCAATGGTTTTTACTGATTAACAACCTTAATCAATCTGTCACCAAAAACAGGTAGTTTGGTGTTCGTAATAAAACGCTATGGTGGTCCACACACACACACACACACACACACACACACACACACACACACACACACACACACACACACACACACACACACACACACACACGCACACACGCACACACACACACACACACACACGCGCACGCACACACACACACACACACACACACACAGTGGCCACCAAATGCGAGCGGACTACGCACACAAAACCTAACCTATTGTTTTTAATGAGGTGCGACGCCGCTTGACTCCGCTCAGCTCCGTTACGTTTTCAGTGGCCGCAGTTACATTAAAAACAATAGGTTATGGTTTTGTGCTCTTAGTCCGCTTCACATTTAGTGGACGCCTGGCCTAACAGTATTTCAGTATTTCACGAACGAACATGTCTATAAGCAAAAATTAAACGAAACAGGAATTAATTTTGACCATAACTTCGTCAATTTCATTAGCAAGTATTATACGTTTACATATAGGCCTATAGAAAAGGCGTTCTTTCATAAAATTTACGACTTAATCTTTTCAATGTTTTTTGAATTTTGTACTTGTTTATTTACAACAGAGGCGAAGTTAGGACCATAAGGCTCTCTCTTCGTATAGGCCTAACCTCAATACAACACATAATATAAAATTACAATACAATAAAAGTAAAAAACAATAAAACGAAAAAATATACATTAAAGCAAAAGAAAAGTAATTACAAATTGTATATTTTTTTGTATACATATAATAAAGAAAACATTGATTTCTTTTACACATTCACTCACACAGCTCCCCAAGAACTACAGAAACTCCTGACGGAACCAACACCATAAGGACTTCTCGAACTGAGCATAGTCAGTTTTTGTTATTTTGTTATAGAGATTTCCAAAGCCTTCAAGCTGTCACTGTATATGACTTGTTGAGAACATCTGTTTCGTTCCGTGGAATAATACAATAGCGTAGCAGTAAAGTTTATTTCAGCATTATTTACGAGAGCTAGATAGCGTGGCAGTCACAGCAGGCACAATTACCAATATATAACTGTGAGAAGTACACTGACGGGTTAATGCAGTTTTGCAATTGGGGCGGTTGGTTGAATGATTCAATTTAAAGGAGAGCCGCCTAGGGGATGACAATTTTTGAAATAATACCTTCAAAAATCAGCACTGTTAAGCTGTTTTGAGACTTGAAACACAAATAAAATAAGTGTAAAAATGTATTCAATTTTAGACAAAAAAATTACTTAATTTTTGTAGATTCCTAATTTTTAAATCTTGCGAAACCGCTCCATTTACATAACTCCCCCTTCTTAATATAACTATGTCTAATATTCTTTTATCCCGCAAGGGGGTGCAGGCTAGCTGCACCTATTGAGAGGATTTAGGCGTCCCTCGCGGTACCCGAGTCTAACACACACACACAACACTACACTTACGACTTTAACACTTTACACTCACACATAAATTTAGGGAGGCGATAATAGCCTCAATGTGTTTTTCGCCTTTAAATAAAAAAAAATCTAATCTTTTTATATATCGTTGCAGTTACTCCAGTTTCTTTACCCTTACCGTTAACGCTGATCCCTCGTCCTCATTGGCCTAAGCAAGTCCAGTTAAACGTCACAACAGTTTCTCAACCAAGTTTTGATAAATTTTAGAGTCGAGAAAGATCTTTCTGTTGTTGCAGTTAACGCAGGAAGAAAAGATAGAACCAACATAAAATACCTAATTGATTTAACCGTTCTCAGCCTCATTAAAAGCATTTCAAAGTGTGCAAACGTAAATATGTACATACGGACAATACTTCATTTACATACAAAGTTGAGATCGGGATAATGTGACGATTTTCGGAACCCTCAGAGGCTTTTGAGTCTTTTCCTCGAAGCGGCATTACTTCCACTTTAAGGAAATCAAATAGGTTCTTTTAAATTTTTGGTTTTATTTCTTTTGTCTCGGGAGGGGCGGTCGTCCCTTCGCCCTCCCTTTCATCCTTGGAGAAGTATTTAACTTTATTATGGTTTTATTTCTTTTGTCTCAGGAGGGGGGCGGTCGTCCCTTCGCCTCCCTTTCATCCTGGAGAAGTATTTAACTTTATTATGGTTTTATTTCTTTTGTCTCGATCCTTGGAGAAGTATTTAACTTTATTATGGTTTTATTTCTTTTGTCTCCTTGGTGGGGCGGTCGTCCTTCGCCCTCCCCTCCTTTCATCCTTGGAGAAGTATTTAACTTTATTATGGTTTTATTTCTTTTGTCTCGGGTCGGTCGTCCCTTCGCCCTCCCTTTCATCCTTGGAGAAGTATTTAACTTTATTATGGTTTTATTTCTTTTGTCTCGGGAGGGGCGGTCGTCCCTTCGCCCTCCCTTTCATCCTTGGAGAAGTATTTAACTTTATTATGGTTTTATTTCTTTTGTCTCGGGAGGGGCGGTCGTCCCTTCGCCCTCCCTTTCATCCTTGGAGAAGTATTTAACTTGAATACTGAAATTTATTTATAGAACGGTGAAACATGATCATAATGATATAAAGTATGTAATCATAACGTAAACTATAATTCTGAGCGCGCTGAAGTTTGTTTGCCAACTCTGATATAAAGTTACTAATTATTGTGTCGCAGGAAGAAAAACGAGGAAACATAAAAGTTTTTACCGGCTGAACTTTAACATCAAACGGCAACAGATGTTTTAGTTTCTTTAATGATTATACCTGCAACAAATTATCTGCACGTGCTGTCACATATCTCCAGCTAAGAGAATTATTAACATTTAATTGTATAGGTGTACATAAGAAAGAAATTCTCCAGAGCTTGCGGACAGTCAGATAAGGTGTTGAAGAGAAATCGCATACTGGAGACATAACCGTATACCCATGAGCACGAAGGATCAGCTGTAATGTCCTCCAGGAAAACAGAGCAGACTTACCAGTATTGTCCCAACCACCTTGGACTTGCGAAAAGATCGCTACACAAGCTGAAAGAAACTTTCAAGAACAAATATTTTGTCGTGATAGAAAATTTGTTGTCGAGTTATCGAGTCGAATCAGCATAAAATATTTTAAGGGTAGATAAGTGACACTAGAAGAAAAAACTCAGTTGAGTCCATAAACGAATATCAATCGTATTGTTTTTACAAAAAAAGGTTTTTGCGAAGAAACAGAATGTGATTAATTGATTAACCATTGCAATAATTGTTAACAATAAAATTTCTCTATCAAAAACATAAATCATGTTTATGTTTTTTTCGATTCCTTGTTTTTGTTATTAATTAATTGATGTTGCTCTTCAGTCATAACTATTTTATCAATTGTAACATTTTCATCGTTAAATTCATTTATTTATTTTTTAATCGTCGTAGTCTTTCTCGTTCGTTTTTAAAAGCTTTGTTCTTCGTTTAAAAATATTTTCTTAAATAATTTACTGTACATTTTATTTATAAATTTAATTTTAACATAACCTCAATTGAAATTATATTGTAGCTACAGCTGTTGCGCGAAGTAGTCACAATTATATTTTTATGTGTACAATAGCATGCAACGCGCTAAATATATTATTATGTGTAATATGTCATTGAAGCATATAAAGCATTGATTAATGACATTAATATATTCAATATGAAATGTTTTGACCCCGCAGGAGGGTGCAGACTAGTTGCACCTATTGAGAGGATTTAGACGTCCTTCGCGGTACCCGACACCCTTACACTTATAATACTACACTTACGACTTCAACACTTTACACTCACACTTACATTTAGGGAGGCGATAATAGCCTCAATGTGCTTTTCAAATAACAAAAAAAAAAAAATATTTTAAACATAGAAAAGTTCCCAAACATTTTCTGTTTGGAAAGGACCACTTTGTGTTATTAATCAACTTTGACTTAGGATATTTTGTAATCATGAAGAAGACACGAACAAAATATTTAGGTCGTTTTTATATCCTAAATATTTCCGTAAACTCGTGTTTGATTTACTGCTATCGTGTCCTGAGAATATTGCTTATTTAATACATAACGAAGCGGTTACTCTCGTTGTGAACAAGCAGATTACAAAACAAGAAATAATGTTCCGATTAACAAGAGCATTTATCACTTACGTCCGACTATTGTGCACACTTGGGCTAATGCAGACGATGGGATGATTTATAGCGTATGAAAATGCCAAGCCCTGGCCGGGAATCGAACCCGGGTCATCGGGGTGAAAGTACGCTATCAACTAGGCCACCGAGGAGGCTAATAGTTTAGAAAATCTTTTATATTTGGGTCAAATTTACTTGTAGCAACACGTAAAACTGCTTCCAAACTTTCATTTGCAAGGCGGTTTCGATTTTTGTTTTATTATTATTCAGTATTGAAAAAGTTTGTTCACATATATAGGTAGAACCAAATAAGCTGGCACATTTCAGAGCGTTTATGCGCAACTCTTTGTACATATTTTTGTCAATGCAGTGGTAAAAGTTCAACAAGTCTCCCTCGTTGAATTTGTTGCGCAAATCTTGGTCGTTTTGCAAATCGATAATTTCTAACTGCATTGACTCTGGCGCATTTTCAACTGAAATCGAGAAAGGATTGCTGAATATGTCCAACAGAGGTTTCACTTTTTGAAGTCCGAAAATCTGTCTTGAAAAGAGTGAATCAGAATATCCAGCTTTCTACATAACTGAAATTAATCGCAGTTTTGTTGAATTTTTCGGCCATTTTCTTATAATTCGGAAAATGATTGTAATTTCCAGAAGTCAGTTGCGATCTGAAAAGAGTCAGCTTGCATTGAAAGGATGATACATGAGCGTAGAGCTGGGATATCAGTTGATTTTTGCCTTGAATCCGTGTGTTCAAGACATTCAAATGATTTTTAATGTCAACTAAAAAAAGCCAAATCACACAACCAATCAGGATTTTTAAGTTCCGGGACATCCTTTGCTTCTCCACCAGAAATATTCCAATTTCTTCTATTAAATTTAGAAATCGTTCAAGTGTCAATCCACGACTTAGCCACCTTACTTCTGTATAAAACAGCAAATCTCCATATTCGCTTTCGATGTCATCAAGGAATTGTTTGAATTGCCTGTGATTGAGTCCTCGTGATTTGATGAAATTTACAGTCAAAACTACCACCTTCATGACATTTTGAAATTCAAATTTTTTTGAACAAAGGGCTTCTTGGTGTATGATGCAATGAAACTGCATGAGATCTTCAGCGTTTATGTTTTTCTTGCAGATACTTTTTAACAAAGTAACTAGCCCGGAATTGACACCAATCATAGAAGGAGCACCGTCAGTCACAATTCCCGATAATTTTGATAAGTCAAAACCAGTTTTTGAACACTCATCCAAAAGTACATTGAGTATATCAACTCCTTTAGTTTGACCTTTCAATGAACACATTCCTAATAACTCTTCTACGACTTCAAAATCTTGAGAAACACCTCGTATGAATATGAGTAGTTGAGCTGTGGAACTAATATCAGTTGATTCGTCGAGTGCCAATGAAAAAAATTCAATTATCTTAGTCTTTTCAGTTAATTGTTCCGCAATATTAGCTGACAAAGACATAATTCGTCTTTGGATTGTCATACGATTCAGTTGAATTTTCTCAAACTTTTTGCTGCTTCTGGACACATTTTCTTAGCGGCGATTTCAATGCATTCTTTTACAAAATCTCCATCATTGAAGGGCGACTTCGCTTTGCTATCATTCGAGAAATTTCAAAACTAACTTCTGTAGCCGTTTCTGAATCTTCAATGAGTTTTGTGAACACAGTTTGCTGACCAATAAGCTCCCGTTTCAAAGACAACACTTTTTGCTTTCTTAATTCGCCTGTAAATTTGGTAAAAGAAGAATGCTGCGTTTCATAGTGCCTTTTACATTATATTCCTTTGCAATCGCAACAGAATTCTTACAAATTAAACAAACGACTTTGTTATGCAACCATACAAAAAAATATTTCTCAGTCCATATTTCTTGAAACTGCCGATTTTCATCTTTAGCCTTACGTTTTTACTAGGTCCTGGCTTGTCCATGTTGCGTTATAATCCTGTCTAGGTTAACACTGCACCTAAAAACAATTACAGTACCTACTTAAATTACCCATCCTTTTTTAAATTACCAAGAATAATTGAATAAATAGGTAGGGAAACATTTATTGATAACAGAGTTTTACTTACGATTTCACAACACAATTATACACTTGACGGGTTAACACTGCAACAGTAGATCTACGTTGAATTTGGATTAAACTATATGCAAGATTAGAGCATATATGCGAACATTTCTTACGAACCCCGTTACAGTAATCCAGGAACCGTCATTGGGTTGTAGACTTTCAATCTGAACTCAACCGGTCTACTTTAAACCGTTTCTTGGTTCCTTTTAGAACCATTTATCACTAATGGTGCTCAGAGCAAAGTGTAAATTTGATTACAATTAAACCAAGAGAACGTGGTCAGTGTAAAACAAACGACAGGAATACATACCGAGAATATGTGTTAGTGAAACAGACAATTATCTGCCGGACGTTATCTTTGTTTTAACCAACAAATAATCGAAGCACGTAGTTGTCTACAGAACGTGAAAGAAGCGATTCCCCCCCTTATAAGAGGTATTTTAATGTCACCACTTAAACGGAAATTTTAATACGAAAATATTTTTGTACTTTACAAAGGAATACGAAAACGAACCCTGACCGCCGTTGGGTTCATTTCTTATTTTCGATGTGATTTGTAAATTTAAAACGCTTACTTGTTTTTTTAAACAGTTATTTTAATGGGTAACGATCTTGTGTAAGCTCGGTAGTGTGTGTGTGTGTGTGTGTGTGTGTGTGTGTGTGTGTGTGCGCGCGCGCGCGCCAAAATTGAATAAAATCGGATCACAATGCTAAGATATATTGGCCTATAAATATTAGAGGCGCGATAGGCTGCATTTAGCAATAATCATGGCGAATAAGTTTTAAAATAGTCTAAAACTTTCTTAAGTACAATATGTTGGACATATTATGTGATAGCATGCACAACGAGTACTGTACATCTTTACTTGTCCTTTCACAGTTCTCCACTGACGAGAGGACTGGAAAGCTACCGGTACATCCAGGGTCAGCTTTTCTGGTATACACACGGACCTTTGCATGAATATCAGTTCTGGGTACTGAAGATACTGCCAGACCACTGGGGCAACATATGAAGTTAGCCTAGGATGGAATTGTATGGTATTCCAAGCTGAGATCTGTGTAAACTGGGCATGCGTACATTGAGCAATTAGAAAAGAACTAAAGATTAGGATATTCTAATACTATCTGATAGCCAAACGCCAATAAAAGCGCTAAGCTCTGTAGAAATCTCATCCAAACTGGTATGGGATTCCCTGTGCTAACTCTGTGTCTATTGCTATAGTTCAGCCACTTAGTAAACGGCCTGCGCGAGAATTTCTCACGCATGTAGGAGAATTCCCCTCCAGTTTCCTCCAACAGTCCAGTGACACAGAGTTTGCCAATCTGAATCTATAAAATGTTGCTTCTCAGCGATAGTGAAGAAAAAGGATTTTTTTGTAATTTTAAGGCGAAAAGCACATTGAGACTATTATCGCCTCCCTAAATGTAAGTGTGAGTGTAAAGTGTTAAAGTCGTAAGTGTAGTGTTGTATGTGTAAGTGTGTGTTAGACTCGGGTACTGTGAGGGACGTACAAATCCTCTCAATAGGTGCAGCTAGTCTGCACCCCCTGCGGGGTGAAGAAAGAGGAAAGAGATATGGTGAGAGAGTTGGGTGCTCAACCTCTCACTCGCACATTTTTCTCTCTCTCCTACTGGTGCTCTTACCAGGCCATTTTCTAAGCGGCTGACGTATAACACGCTGCTCTTAGGATGGAGAAAGAAGATGGACAAAAAAAGGACAATTTATGAGACCCGAACGTTATCAGTTGCACAATGGCGAGAACTGCTGTGAGGAAGTGGGCTAGAAAAGAGTATGTCAAACGACGGAGGCAATGCTCTGACCAGCGATTAGGAAAACGTGTTCTCCCGAAACCAAACCCTGAGACAAGTCGTCGTCATGATCACTGATCATTGCTACATTCGGAGTCACTTAAATAAGGTTGGATTGCCATAAGTTTCGCCTAATTATCACTTGTGCGGATCGGGAACTGAAACAGCAACAGACATATTCTTAGAGTGCGAGCTCCTGGAATCAAAAAGAAATACTCTTTCGTCCTCAGCGACCAGGCGAAGATTTTGATAAGGACATCCTACACAAGTTTGTAGAGCTTCTTAGAGTCGGGTTAGGTGAGCCTGTACCGTATAGGGGAACACAATCAGCTAACAGCTGGCGTGTAGGAGATCAGTGGTCTCAGTAATATCCTGTATGAAAATGAAAACAAAAATGCGCGCGCACTCATGTGTGTATGTATTACAATGGTATAATAATTTTGGATAATAATAATATAATTTAAACACTTACCGTTACAAGTATAAATGTCAAGAAGAAAAAAAGATGGAAGTGGTCACACTGCGTACAGGTTTGAACTGTTCGCTATACAACCAACCGAGCTCCGAGCGCTTACGTGTATTAGAAAAAATCGAGCACTTCAGTAGCTGTTATATATTTATTCCAAATGGCCCCCACAGAGGGGGTGCAGACTAGCTGCACCTATTGAGAGGATTTAGACGTCCCTCGCGGTACCCGAGTCTAACACACACTTACAACTTTAACACTTTACACTCACACTTACATTTAAGGAGGCGATAATAGCCTTAATGTGCTTTTCGCCTTAAAATACAAACAAACAAAAAATTCCAAATGGCTCCATTTTCTAGGCGTTAACTGACATTTGTTTGTAATAATTTTATTAAATATTCCTACCAACTTACATATACAACAATTTTATTACACGCATCTTGTCGGAGTTTCCACAGATTCGGAGAAGGAAGCGGCGGGTATATTTCTGCCGGGATTTGTCTGCAAATGAAGTTTAAAACTCATTATTTCCTTGAAGTCTCACAATAAGTTCGTCTCTAACTGAACTGTGCACTCTTTGCGTTACACTCTCTTCCTCCAAAGTTAGACGTGATGTTGGCTTTATTTCGTTTTGTTTGAATTTGTAACAAAACAGGACTAGCTTCAAAGCCGCCGCAATGTGTACAAGGGATTGGGGGGGGGGGTTGTTTGCCTAAGTTGATTGTGAAGTCGGCGTTCAAGGGTAATTCAGAAAATTTGTCAGTTTTATGAAATTATTGTCAGTATGCGTTGAGTTTATTATATTTCTTTACAATATCTTGTATTTTTTTTTAAATTGAAAAGAAATGTTTTGTTTTCTTTCATTATCTATGCATTTATTTATTATGTAAGAACCGTAATTAAATTATAAACTTCAAACATCAGTGTTGTTATCCAACATTAAGGAAAAAATAATAATGTAGCTCTCAGACATTTCGCTGACTTAATGGAAATTTTTAAAAAAAAGTAAAAAAATTTAATACATCTTATAAACAAGCATTTTTGTTGTAAGTACACCTAACTGCCAATCCTAGTGTTAGTTTTTCATTAAATATTAATTGATACGTTTCGGAGTTCGAAATCCTACAAAGCATTACCAATGTTATTGGGCTAACTTTACTGGAAATTGTATGCTAGTTTTCCAAGAAGCGTTCAAAGTTGGTATAGGTTTTGCCGTTCAGCCAGTGTCACAGCAACTACACTCTCAATGTTGAATCAATGTTTGAACGCGAAATCTTGGACCGGAAGTGATTCGGAAAAACGTTACATACACACACGCGCGCGCACGCACGCGCGCACACACACACACACACACACACACACACACACACACACACACACACACACACATCTTTTGGGCTTTATACAAGATATCTTCGTACCAAATTTCAAAACAATCAGTCATTGAGTTTGGCCAATACTGCTACATTCTTTATTGTAAATCAGAGGTCGCCATCTTGAAACGGAAGTAAATAGGAAAAACGTTACACACACACACACACTCACACTCACACTCACACACACACACACACACACACACACACACACACACACACACACACACAATTTGGGTTTTGTACAAGATATCTTTGTACCAAAATTCAAAACAATCAGTAATTGCGTTTGGTATGCACTCGTAATCGTCATCGTTAAATCAGAGGCCGCCATCTTGAAACGGAAGTAAATACGAAGAATGTTACACACTCACACACACACTCAAGTAATTTGGGTTTTGTACAAGATATCTTTGTACCAAAATTCAAAACAATGAGTAATTGCGTTTGGTATGCACTCGTAATCGTCATCGTTAAATCAGAGGCCGCCATCTTGAAACGGAAGTAAATACAAAGAATGTTACACACACACACACACACACACACACACACACACACACAAGTAATTTGGGTTTTGTACAAGATATCTTTGTACCAAAATTTAAAACAATCAGTAATTGCGTTTGGTATGCACTCGTAATCGTCATCGTTAAATCAGAGGCCGCCATCTTGAAACGGAAGTAAATACAAAGAAGAATGGGTTACAAGATATCTTTGTACCAAAATTTAAAACAATCAGTAATTGCTTTGGTATGCTCTCTCTCTCTCTCTCTCTCTCTCTCTCTCTCTCTCTCTCACACACACACACACACACACAAGTAATTTGGGTTTTGTACAAGATATCTTTGTACCAAAATTCAAAACAATCAGTAATTGCGTTTGGTATGCACTCGTAATCGTCATCGTTAAATCAGAGGCCGCCATCTTGAAACGGAAGTAAATACGAAGAATGTTACACTCTCTCTCTCTCTCTCTCTCTCTCTCTCTCTCTCTCTCTCTCTCTCTCTCTCTCTCTCTCTCTCACACACACACACACACACACACACACACACACACACACACAAGTAATTTGGGTTTTGTACAAGATATCTTTGTACCAAAATTTAAAACAATCAGTAATTGCGTTTGGTATGCACTCGTAATCGTCATCGTTAAATCAGAGGCCGCCATCTTGAAATAGAAGTATGTTAAGAAAAAGATCTTGCGCATACGTCATTTCGGCTTTGTACAAGCACCTTCGCATCAAATTCCAAAAGAATCAGTTAATGCGTTTGTCTAAAATTGCGTACATTTATTATTGTAAATCAGAGACAGTCACCTTGAAACGGAAGTGAATAGGAAAAATTCTTACACATTCATCGTTAACACACAAACCAAATGCCGAACGGTCGAGTTGAAACAAGGTCAATTTATTCGTGTTAGTAAACACATGATGAAACCAAATAATATTAAAGATGAGGGTAAAGCATACAGGGGGAGGTAAGGGGCAAGGAGGGTATGGCCTAATTACTTTATCTCATCTTCGAACTTGGTTGCTTCTGCAGCGAGCTTGGTAATTATCACCCTGCTAATAATTGAATTTGCTTTTCTTCCCGCAATAAATAATACAACACCAATTTAATTTAATTATGTGTATGTGTTTATTAACTTAATGGAAATATTTAATATTCATTTATTCATAAAAAACGTTTTTGATTGAAAAGACTTTTTAGAGTAGAAAAAATAATCGCGGCACGGAACTGTCTTGCTGAAGTAATAGAAACGTTTTCTAACATTTTTTTTTAATTTTACAGTCACTGGAAAAATTATTCCACCATCATAATCAGCATTAGAATCTGCATAAATTATTATTTTCAATTTTGAAAACACAGAATGTCATAAAATCTTAAACCTAATTTCCTTCATAGATTATTTTAGAGGTAACTATATAATAATAGAAAGCAAAAAGTTTGTTTTAAGCTTATTTGAATAAGATCAGCTGATCCATTGTTCTACGTAAACCTTCAAAACTTAAAAATAAGCCAGACGCTATGAATGCACAAGAGAAAGCGCAGTGTCATTGTATATAAACGTAGTAGAATGATAACCCTTATGAGAGATACGTGAGCACTAGTTGCTGGTGGCATCTTGCGTTAAAGTGTTTAACTGCCGTTGAATAGTTTTCAACTGTATCTATTTTCTACTATCTATTTCTTACTATCTACTAGGCTACTATCTATTTAATAGGCTACTATCTATTTTCTTAAACGTTCCTTCCAAGTCATTGTAGCTTGCAGCGTTCGCAGGCAGTTAGTCCAATTACTTGGACTTTAGCCTCTGATATCGAACACGCTTTATATAGAACACGATAACCATATAATAATTAATAATAAAAAGCTTCTTATTTGAAAAAATCAGCTGATCCATTGTTCAACGTAAAAAACTTCAAAACATAACCTGGCTTATTAGAATAAACCAGACGCTATGGACGCACAAGAGAAAGTGCAGTGTCATTGTATATAAACGTACTAGATTTTTTTTTATGTTTAACGTCCGACTTTATGCAAACTTGGGCTAATGCAGACGATGGGATGATTTATAGCGTATGAAAATGCCAAGCCCTGGCCGGGAATCGAACCCGGGTCCTCGGGGTGAAAGCCCAGTACGCTATCAACTAGGCCACCGAGGTGGCTAAACGTACCAGAATTATAACCCCTATGCGAGATATGTGAGCACTAATTGCTGGTGGCATCTTGCGGCAGAGTGTTCAACTACAGTTGAATAGATAATACTACTATCTATTTTCTCTTTAAATAGATAATACTGCTATCTATTTTTTCAAACGTTTCCCCAGTCCTTGAAGCTTGCAGCGTTCGTAGCGGCAGTTAGTCCAATCACTAAAGCATGGAATACTTATGATTATAGTGTTAATATTAAACTGTTCAATGAAGCTGTTGAAAATCATTTATTAGCAGTTCTGAAAAAATCTACTCACATTGTAGCACGTGAGTTAAATTTGTCAAAATCACTCCTAAGTTATTTGTATAGTGTTCAGAAACTTTTAAGTAAACATTGCTTATGAAGTCTCACAGTTGTAAAGTCTACAAAACATTACCTCAGAAGTCAAACGTAATAAGAAACACTTTGCAATCACTGCAAAGTTACTGCGCATGATCTTTATCGTATAAGCCTCTTATCCAAAAAAAAGATTATTTTAAATCTTTTAATCATGTCTTCTTATTTTAAAATGTGACTCATTTTTACACAAAATATGATGTTAATTTCAATGCGGACTTTCACTCGTACAACACTCATCGGGATATGAACTTGCACCTGTAGAAGTGAAGCTTCTATTATTGTAAAGCCATGGGGTTATGGGTTTACAATATACTACATTCAATTAAAAAAAAATTCCATCCAAGGCCCCTTCATGTTTCTGACAACATACCAATAGTCAGAGTTATTTGACATTAAGTTATTATGTATGTAAAATTATGGTTGTTAAGTTATTATGTTCTAATTAGTTATTGACGAATTTAAATTGGACGAATTTCAATTGGAAAAATGAGCTACCATTATGGTAAGTAAACATTTTGAGGTATCGTTTGTTTGTATATATATATATATATTATTTGCGCATAGACCCTGTTGGATCACGCAAAGCACTCCGACTCATGTCTTGTTCCTTCTAATCCTCCACACCTCCCTCATCCTGTCCCCATGGATCCTCTTCCGCTCCTCCGTCCATTTTACCCTTGCTCTCTTTGGGATTTCATTCTCTGGGACCTTCCAACCGAGCATCTTTCTCCTGTATGCGCGCCTGTCTTCAACATCTGTTGAGTCTATTCCTGCGTCATGTAGGTCTATTCTGACTTGTGCGATCCACGACGTTGTTGATTTGACACCTTGTATATACTTAAGGATTCTGTTGGCAAGTCTCGTTGTTGGGAGTCTACTGATGTGTCCATAGAACCGAAGCCTCCTTCTTCTGATATCTGCTGCCAGGTTCGATATCTTCTCTGTGGTCTTCCGGGAGTGCAACCTGTATCCATCTTCTGTTAATCTCGGACCAAGGATCTTCCTCAAGATTTTGCGTTCTTCCTTCAAAATACCCTCCATGGTAGCTTTTGTGTGGAGTGCTAGCGTCTCGCTTGCATATAATACCTCCGGTTTTATGACTGTATTGTAGTGTCTGATTTTTGTGTGCGTCAACATACATCTCTTATTGTAGATATCACGCGTTATACCAAGAGCCCTCTTCATTCTCAGTAGCCGAACCTTTTGTGCAGCTATATGTATATATATATATATATATATATATATATATGTGTGTGTGTGTGTGTGTGTGTGTGTGTGTGTGTGGTGTGTGTGTGTGTGTGTGTGTGTGTGTGTGTGTGTTAGCATACTTTTACAATTTTGGTCCGATTTGACTCAAACTGGCACAACAATCGATAGCTTCAATAAGTTCGTTAACTAGCGGAATTCTATCAGCGTGCCAAAATGGCGGCCATTTAAGATCTTTCAAATTCAATAACTTCTGCTTTAAATTTTCATTTCATTGCTGATTTCATTTTAGCAATCAGAGTTAAAAACTGCATAAATACCGTTTTAAATTTTCAAAATCTGTTGATTTTTTGGCGGCGGTCAGGGATCGTTTTTGTATTTTTTTAATGTAATTTGAACGCTTAAAACGCTAACACGCGGAAAACAGTGGTAAGATAAAGAAATATATTTTTTTAAGTTCGCTTCTATCACGTCAGCGAGACAGCTGCGTGTCGCGATCATTTCAGCACCAAACTACTAATAACATTTTAAATACATTCATAACAAATGCCGTTAATTAAAAAGCAATTTGAACAAATAATTACTATTGAATTGTTAATAAGATCGGACAAAACTGCCAACCCCCAGCTGAAGTAAGGACGGACAGCCCTGAGGCGACGCCATATTGCAAGTAGATTCAATAAGCAGAAATAATCAACTATCAGCGCCGTATTGGAAATTGAAAGGGGAATTTATCTACTTGGGACAAGGGGAATTCTACTGCGAGAGCACAAACAATTTACAACTAATATTTGTTATAGTTAAGTCTTCCTCATAAAATAATATAACCGAGACTCAATGAAAGCCAATTTATTAAAAAGTAACAAAGTTTAATAACACGAAATAAAATAATTTTATTAAAAATACGAGAATGGACTCAGACCGACGCCAAATTGTAATTTTCAATCTTACTTTTCCCTTGGAAATGTGATCTTACTATTGTAATTTAGTTTTAATATATGTATAATTTAGATACATGACGCATAAGTTAAAAGAAATATATGAAGAGTGGGGATTATGTACGAACACAGGAAAAACAAAATATTTATGTATAGGTGACAAAATAAGTAGTCTAGACATTGACTCTGCGGAGGACATACAACTATGTGAAGAGTATAAATATTTGGGTGTAAAGTTCGACAAAAGCGGTACGGATGAAAACGAAATAAGATCGAGAATAACAGAAACAAGGAAAATAATAGGATGCTTGAACGGCGTATTAAAGGAGTATAACAGGATCACAAAAGCTGAATATATATCATGCGATTAATAAGAGTTTTTTAATATATGGAGCTGAGACGTGGAGAATTACAGAAAAAACCAAGAAAAGGATAGAGGCTGTAGAAATGGATGCGTTGAGAAGATCTGTTAGGATATCGAGAGGCCACAGAATAAGAAATGAGGTAATTCGTCAACAGATGGGAATAGCGGACACGATTATAAAGGATATTGAAAGGAGTCAGTTAATTTGGTACGGTCATGTCCAACTGATGAGCCAAGCGCGACTGCCGAAACAAGCAATGGAGTGGGTGCCGACCTTAAAAAGGGCAAGAGGAAGACCAAGAAAGAGCTGGATGGAAGGAATCCGTAAAGCTATGAGTGATCGAAATTTACAAATCGGACAATGGGAAGATCGGAAAGAGTGGAATCTAGGCATCGGACAACGTCGCTGCACGTTTTAACCGATGTTATTATTATTATTATTACTACTATAATTTAGAAACATTTGAAAATTTGTAAGGCATATATAATTTAAAATTATGCATTTATTTATTTAAAATTTATAATGCATTTATTTATGAAAATTTGAACGCTGGTTACGCCTAAAAATATGAATAAAAAAATAAATAGCCACTTTTTTTAAACGGTTGATCAGATTCAACTTGCCTCAAAAAATTATTTCGGTAATTGTTTAGATTATACAAAAATGGATTTCAAAATGGCGGAAACTGAAAGTCACAATCCGATTTAAAAATCGATATTTAAATCAGCATTATTAGATTTATTATTTTAAAGTTATTATTTATATGTTTGCTTATGAGTATAAAAATGAACTTGTCGGACTCAACAAATGATTTTTGCATTTTCTCTCTTTATTTGCTTCAACCAACTTTGGGGTACACCAAATCAGTGACTTCTTAATGTTCTGTGCCTTCCTCGTATTGCTTCATACGTTGTGATCTTGCTTTTCTTTCTTCGTCAGAGATTTGGATCGTTCGCTTGGATTTGACTTTGCCTTGGAACCGTTGTTTCTTGTCCTTGGTTATTGTTTTGGCTATTCTGTCCATGAGCATAGTGTCAGTGATTTGTAGTTCTGTTATGTCTTTCTCTGTTTCTCTAAACTAAAGTGGTTTGGCTCTTTTATTGCGAAAGTAGTCAAATATATTTTTGGTTAGTCTATTTTTGTCCATTCGGAGGATGTGCCCATAAAAATCAATTCTCCTTTTTCTTATTGTGTCTGATAGTGTTTCAGTTTTTTGGTAAAGAGTTTCATTCCTGATGTAGAGTAATTGGTTGTTACGGAATTTGGGGCCTAAGATTTTTCGTAATATCTTTCTTTGATCTCCAGCCTTTCAAGTGGGCCTTGGGTTGTGAGAGATAATGTTTCAGCTGCATATAAGGCTTCTGGTTTAATTACCGTATGATAATGCCTTATCTTTGTATTCCAGGAGAGGGACTTCTTGTTGAATGTGTCCTTGGTAAGTTGGAAGGCTAATTCAACTTTATTTCTCCTAGATTCCATAGCTTTTTTCTCTAGGGCGTTTCAGCTGATCCATTCCCCAAGATATTTGAATTCTTTGACTATCTCAATGTATTGTTCTCCTACTTGAACAATGTATTGTTGTTCTACTTGAAGCCTTTTTTGTGGTTTTTGTATGTTTGTCAATATTTTAGTCTTTTCAAATGAAACTTTGAGACCCATTTTTAACGCTTGTTTCTGGAGTTCAAGAGTCTGTTCCTTAGCTTCCTCCAATGTCTCAGCTAGTAAGGCCATGTCATCCGCAAAAGCCAAACAATTTACCTTAATGCCTTTGTTCTTAGTTCCTAGTCTGATTCCACTATGCGTATTCACGTTCCACTCTCTAACTACTTTTTCTAGAGCACAATTAAATAACAATGGAGAGAGTCCATCTCCTTGTCGGACTCCTGTTTTAATCTCAAAAGGGGTGGAAAGTTCTCCCATGAATTGAACTTTGGAGAATGTATTAGTTAATTCATTATTACTTACTTTTTTATTATTGTAACATTTTTATTTTTTCTTTGTAAATGATCTTACTATTGTAATTAGTTTTAATGTATGTATAATTTAGGTACATGACGCATAAGTTAAAAGAAGTATATGAAGAGTGGGAATTATGTATGAACACAGGAAAACAAAATATTTATGTATAGGTGACAAAATGAATAGTCTAGACATTGATTCTACGGAGGACATACAACCACGTGAAGAGTATAGATATTTGGGCGAAAAGTTCGACAAAAGCGGTACAATGTATTGTTCTCCCATTTGAAGCTTTTTTGGTGGTTTTTTGCATTTTTATTAAATCGGAAAATAATAATTTTATATTATTTTGAACTGTTGTATTGTTTTATATCCTGCAGATCACGATAGTGAAATAAGATATCCAAAAAACGTAAAATTGTAACGAGTTTCACGCCAAAAATGGCTAATTTTTAGTAAATTTAAAACAGACAATGAGCTATTGGAGTGGCCGTCATAGCAAAACCCCGACTCCGTATCTTGAAATGAGCACCAACGTTAACGTTTTCAGAAGCACTTAATAATTATATATATAAAACGTGAGTGTACCATTCTCATGTTCGCAATCGTTTTGGTAATAGCTTAAACAACTCCGTTATTTAGCAAAATCCTTTCAACAGTTTCAAAATGGTGGCCATTTCAAAACTATAAAATTAATATCGTTTTTGCCTTAAATGTTTTTGATAGTAACTATCAAATTTAACTATCGTAACCAACATTAAAAACTGATTAAATTTTCATTTTGAATTTTCAAAAACCGGTGTTATTAAGAACTTGAATTTGATGGCGGTCAGGATTTGTTTTCGTATGTTTAACGCAGGTTTGAATGTGGACAATGATTAAAATTGCAAAAAATGGGTAAAATAAAATAACTTCTTGCACAGAATCAGCGAGACAGCCGCGTGCTGCCATT
The DNA here is from genome assembly GCA_022606455.1 of Callitettix versicolor. Taxonomy (NCBI): domain Eukaryota; kingdom Metazoa; phylum Arthropoda; class Insecta; order Hemiptera; family Cercopidae; genus Callitettix; species Callitettix versicolor. The sequence continues at coordinate 65,424,527 of CM040184.1, forward strand.
TTATTATTTTCTATTACGGCATTTAATATTTTTTCATTAAAAAAATAAATTAAAAAACTGTCGTGTACGTGTGTAATTGTAATTAACGACAACAAATAAGTTAGAAGTTAAATAAACAACGACGAAAAAGTGGCAGTGACTTTTTATGCGAATGACAAAGATTAATTAAACAGTGCCAAGTGTGAATGACCTGTCACACGCATTCGCACTGTAGCCGACGCTTGGTACACAATAGAACTGCTATTTTTGAATAACTGATAACGAAATATTTGCAACACAATGGGTTATATTGTCACAGTGATTTAATGAACGCAGTGACAGAAGTATAAGTGATAGGCACAAATACAATGTAGAAACCGTATAAGAAGTATTGATACAATAGGCAGTCGTGCTTTGACCTTGATTAATAGTGGATAAAGAACAACGTTTGTTACGGTTATAATTTAACGCTGTGCACAAACTTTCTCAAAATCGATTAGATTAATCAGAAGGCGTTTTACTTCGATCACAAATTGTAGTTCTATTTGACAAATCCGGTACGAGAGCAATGAAAAAAATGTGAAAATCAACCAAATTTTTAAAAAGTAGAAAATTTAATCTTAATTAAGACTGACTAGACTGACAAAATGTTTTCACATAATGATCAAAATGAATTCATACAGAATGCACTTAATTTTTATATATACTAGGTACAGTCAAAAAGTTCCCGGATTGATCAACGAAAATATACTAAAAGTACGTATAATATTTAATTATATTTTCCTACAAAATACTTTCCTCCTGCAGGTACATGTTTCTTCCATCTTTCATACAGTTGTTGGAAACACTCTGAAAGCCAATTTTGGAAATTCCGGTTAGTCGCTTCGTTGCATTTACCGTCACCTCCTGCGAATCCCTTCGTCATTTTCAGTTGTGGAAACAGAAATCCGGTGGTAAAAAACATGGTGCTGCCTTTACGACCATCAGAAGAAACGTCAGTCACTTATTTCGGTCAATTTCCACATTACGTTTAGCTGATATAAAAGTACGAATATTATCAACGCTTTAAACATTATCATTATCACACACACGTAAGTTTATATTATTTTATATAAAGTTTATATAAATAATATAAACTTTATATTATTTATCAAAAAAAAATTATTTGTATTGCCACTAATTAGAACGAACAAATTAAAGAAGGCTCTAAAGTTAACTTGGGAAACGTATAAGAAAAAGTCGCTTTCCATAAAGTCGAAAATTAGACATTATAATACGGTCACAAGACCGGAAGTGACTTATGCCGCGGAAACTTTATTTAATCTAAGAAGCCGAAACAGAACAGAGGAGCTTCGAAAAGTGGAAAGGAAAATATTGAGAACTATTATCAACAAAAAACACACTGTAGAAGGAACATACAGACTGCTGCCAAGTACAGCCATCTATCAGGATAATGAACATCTGTTAGATAATATTAGAAAGAGGAGGCTTTTTATGGACACCTAATAAGGCTACCAGAAGAAAGACTGACGAAGAAACTCCTAAATTACCAACTCAAGATGAAAGTAAAGAATGAGTGGCTTAAAGAAGTGGAACAGGACCTAAAAGAATTAGGGATAACGGAGGAACGTCTGAAAGAAGGAAGGGAAAAACCAATCCTTAGGGATAAAAACACTAGATTAACATTTAAAGAAGGAACAAAAAGAGTTGCCTTTTACCCGGAGGAAGTTAGACTACAGAGATCTATAAGACTGAAAAAGTATTGGGAGAATCTCAAAACCTAAACTAAATGTGCTCCAGTGAGGGCTAAAAAAACTTTATATTATTTATCAAAAAAAAAAAAATTTGTATTGATATCTTAAATGGAAATCAAAAACATCTCCAAAATAGGAAAACATTCGTTTAGACAGAAACCAGAGTAAAGTTGGAAGTGTTTTTTAATTACCAGGGCTTGATTCATTACGAATTTATTTCCGAAGGGAAAACAATTAACAAAGAGCTCCTGTACAAGGAGATTCTGAAAGGGCCAAGAGTTGCAGTTAGACGAAAACGACTTGAAAATTGGCAGGGAACGATTGATTTTTGTTGCATGACAATACCCTGTCACGTAGATCGCTGATGGTGAAACAATGCCTTGCCAAGCACAATGTTACCACTCTGGAACACCCTTCCTATTCTTTCAACCTTGTACTGCCGGATTTTTACCTGGTTCCACTTTTTGACCCTACCTCGTATTTTCTTTAAATTAGTGTCATAAAAAAAATTAGAAATGTGTTGTTTGAGCGGTTACACACACACACACACACACACACACACACACACACACACACACACACACACACACACACACACACACACACACACACACACACATACACACACACACACACACACACACACACACACACACACACACACACACACACATACACACACACACACACACACACGCACACACACACACACACACACACACACACACACACACACACACACACACACACACACACACACACACACACACACACACACACACACACACACACACACACGTTGGCACAAAACTCGATTTTGGGTAACTTCTTGGATAAAATTCGCTGAGCAGTTTCACAATGGCAGCCATTTTAAATCATTAAAAATCACTAAAAGTTAGGAGCTGCGTATAAATTAGCATTTTGCACTATTAGAAATTGAAAATTAATTCTACTGCGGTCTGTTTACAGTTTTGTTGTAATTTGAATGTTTCAAATACTAATATATGCAGATTTTTAAGCTCATTATGGTGATGAATTCGAAATTTGAAAAAAGTAAGACAAAGAAAAATACTTTTGAAAATTTGCTGCAATCACGTTACCGAAACAACTGTGCGTTTATTTACCTCGAAATGTAAATTTCTTTTATTTAAACATTTGCTACAATGACTAGAGTTTTCATATATCTTTACGTTTTGTCGACAGCTCTTAAACATATTTTTTGGGAATACATTTTGTTTCAACACATCTGGACATCTTTTGGGCAAAACGTGATCAAAATCGTAAAAAAACGATTTTAAGGAGCAGTTCTTTTTTCCGAAAAAGAGCTTCAACAAATCACTTTTGAAAAATATAGTCTTTAAATACAGGCAGATCCAAAATTCATTTACTGATCAATTTGCTTAGTTTCCAACGAAGTGTACAGATACAAATACAGACATAAGGACAGACATTAAAGTAAAAATATTTTTTTCGCTCAAGAAAACCTGAAAAATACCATCAAAATTTTAAGACCAATTTTTTCACCATACTTTATACTTGTTACAGCGAGAAAGTTAAACGCATAGATGGAATAATTAAAATTGAATCAGTAAAACAGTTGCTAGATTTACTATTGTTTAAACCATATTGGTTCAATTTATACAAGTTTTTTAATCACAGATGCGTCACCCTCATACACGAGTTACTTTGAAAACATTTACGTGTGACAAAACATATCTTAAGGGCAGCGGTTGCTAAACAAAAAGTCAAACTGTTATCCAAATAGAACGGCCACCAATACGTAACGAAATCAAACAAAAATATTCCATTACTAAGGTAGAAACGGAGCGTGTAAATTAAAGGGCTTTGGCGATTACAAAGGCACAAAAGTTGTTTTAGAATAAAAAGGGAATTTGGCTTTTAATTTGAGAGCTAAATAAATAAGGCCAGCTGTCAAGAGGTCTCATTGTACAATTGAACCGAAATAAAGGCACTGTTTAATTTGAAATATTAAACAGTTTTATTGAAATTCCGTAGACCTTGCATCGTCGGGTGATCCGTTATTGCCTGTAGAGAAAATTTAACTTTAAACTTATCGCTATGAACGTTTTTTTAAGTCTAAACTTACATTAAATAAACTCTACAAATAAAATTTGAAGGATATTGGTCGATACATAATTACAAAATACGTCTTGAGAGCGAAAAAACTTGCACCAATAACCATTACACAAAGAGTCTTGCATTTAATTTAATCTAATCTAAATGTACAGCTTTAGTTAATTTCATCTGTTTATGAGACCGGTTTATATCATTGTATAGACTAGCTGAACATATTGAGAGGATTTAGACGTCCCTCGCGGTACCCGAGTCTAACACACACTAACACTTACAACACTACACTTACGACTTTAACACTTTACACTCACACTTACATTTAGGGAGGAGATAATAGCCTTTTTCGTGCTTTTCGCCTTAAAAAAATCAATTATTCCCCCAAAACATCCGGTTTGAAAGAAAATCGTAAAACAAGTCTGTATTTTTTAAAAATCGAATCATCAGATTTTGCTTAAATTTAAGATACATATTTTGAATCAGTATAGCGATTTGGAGTTTAAACTGTTTTATTTTTACCACTGCTGAGTTGTGTTGTTTCTGTCGATTAGTCTCTATTTCATCGATTAGTGGTTTTTAATTTAAAAAAAAAGAACTAATGGAGCAGTCACCATAGTAAGATCTGATTCAGAACAATGAAACGAGTTTCGATCATCACTACTCTCGAGGAGTCGTTGGAAATTTTGTGTGCGCGCGTGCGTGTGCGTGAAAATCTACATTAAAATAATAAAAATGTGTCCTGACGAGAATGAAATGGAAAGAACACATAAATAAAATTTTATTTGAGCAAGCACTCCCGAATTTTACAAAATCTTAAACTTGTAACTTAAGGTCGTTTGTAAATGGTAATTTAAACTTTGTCACAGTCTGATTTTAAAGTCTTAAAAGGTTTAAAGTCTGAGTAAATTTAATTAAATTATTACCTTTTTATTTACAAATTATTATGACTTGTGTAAACAGAACAATGGACAACTTTTGGAAATGTGTATCAACTCCCGTTCTCAAGTAACTAGCTTAAAACCAATATCTTTTAAAATTTGGTTTAACATATTTTTGACGTGATGGTATCGAATTTCCATTAATAATGTTTTCATTTTACCTACGTTTCGAAGCTATGATTTTATTATCAAAAACAGCATTAAAATCAGTATATATTCGAATTTTCAAATTGCATTAAGAATACGAAAACGAACCCGGCTGCCATTAAATACATTTTCTAAATTTTAACGAATTTTGTAAATTAAAAACACTAATTTATGTAGTTATTTTCAGTTACGAATGTTTCAAGATTTGAAATGACCGCCATTTTGAAAGTGTTGAACGCCATTTTGGTGATTAACGAACTTGTCCGAGCTATTACCACAAGCTATCTTTGCGCCATGTTTGAATCAAATCGGACCTAAATTGCGAGCGTGAACGTTCTAAAACACACACACACACACACACACACACACACACACGCTCGCACGCGCGCACAGAAATTCTAAAAATTAATCTGAATGTCAGGATCGGCGTTTATTTTAAGGTCTGGGTCTTACCGTAATGACCAGCTCATTTCCCTCCAAATACTTCCAATAGCTCATTTCCCAGTCGAAATTCGTTAACTAGGCACTAGAACTTAGGCACATAGTTAAAACTAAAATGAAAAATGCACACTAATCAAACATATACTCACATTTAATTGTAGAAAATTTGTTTATTAAAAAAAATGTATGTTGTATAATTAAATAATATATATATTTAAAAAAAACAAAATAAATTCTTTTTATATTCTTCTTCTTTTCTGCTAGGATTATTGTCACTATGTTGAGTATTATGATCTGCCTTCCCTAGCTTCGTCAATTCTACTTTTGTTGACGCGTTTCGGAGAACCTTCATCTTCTAAAACTATATCTATACTCTGGGAGTATGGATATAGTTTTTGAAGGTGGAGGTTCTCCGAAACGCGTCAACAAAAGTAGAATTGACGAAGCTAGGGAAGGCAGATCGTTATACTCAACATAGTAACAAAATAAATGTTAGATTAAATTAAAAATTCCAGTAAATCGTGTTTTAGAACACTTTGATTGTGAATCTTCTAATTCATATTCTACCTAGAAAACATGCGCAGAAACAGTTTTCATAACTCCTATTGTTTCTCTACAGTTGCGTATAAACTTTAAAAGCGCCAAAAAGTTGGAGTGATTTCATTGGTTGCTGAAAAATTTGTTTTATGTCTTACTTTTATTGTTCTTAGTTACGTTTTTGTGAATGCTTAGAATGTGATTCGTCAGTGTTAAATGATATCGAGCTCTTTTCGAAGAATTAAATCTGATATTATGTTTTGTTTTTTGATCATCGTTTCCTCTGTTATTTCAAAGGAATCCACAATGGTGTGGTTGCTATCAGTGGTCCGCTTCGGATGAGATAGTCCATTGATGGAAACATCCCGTGCTTCTTTTATTAGATGGCTACTGTATTCACACACAATATTCAAGCCATCGAAACGGTTAGATACAATGGTGCGATTAGCTCTTCCCAGTCATACAAATGTTAAATTTCAGCCTCTTTTCTTCAAACCTCTCTCTACTTATTTTACGTTGAAAATCGAAAAGTATCTTCGAGCTAATCCCGATCGAGTAGGAGTAAAGTGACCGATTTATTTTGAAAACCATAAGCCAAAGATGCAACAGTGTTGTAGTCTCCGGAAAAATCGTAGACTCGGCGGCGTTTACTCGGTCGGCCGCTAGCTGGCGAGAACTCTTCCGGTTCGGAATGGCAGGGTGAAAGTAAAAAGTCCTTTTGTTATTCTTTAAAGTTGACTGTATTCCTCCTGTTCCTCCCGAGCAAGTTGTGGTGTCTTGTAGCGTTCATGGTACTGGCAGGCTGTCGTGTAGTGGGTGATACTCGATGTTCTGCCTAACAAAGATCTGTATTTGTACTCGAAATTATGGCGGGAACCGTAATTTCCTACAAATCCATTGTTGAAATCAGAGAAAGAACGCATCAATCAGGATCTAACACATCCATACGCGCGCTCTGGTAACGTGGTTTGTCTTGTGATTAATAAAATATATTTTCGAAATGAAAACTTGTATGGTCGCGATTGACAAAAACACTTGTTTTCGCGTCACGCTTGAATCCGTAACGCATATCTCACAGCATATATTGTATAGACTGGAATTGACTAGTTCTAAACTAGCTAAACAGTATCGAGAGAGGCAATATTGGTAGTAGCAGGGACTATGCCAATTGACTTAGTAGCATTGAGGAGGTATAAAGTATATCAGTACAGCGTGGGAGCTAGAGTCCTGGTAGAAGACCGGGAAATGGAACAGAGTCTTACAAAAGGCGAGGCAAAACGAGTGTTGACAAGGTGGGCTACAACAGTATGGCAGAAAAGATGGGATAAAACAGAAAGTGGAAGAACAACGTACAGGTGGTTTCCAAAGATCGTAGGCAGACGGAAGTTGAAGTGGCTTGACGCCAATCACTGCTTGACGCAGATGGTTACAGGACATGGAGACTTTAATGCGTACTTGCATAAGTTCGGAAAGAGAAGTTCACCTCACTGTGATTGTGGAAGTAATTATGAAGATTCCTGGCACACACTTTTCGATTGTGAAAGATTTTCACTGGCTCGGGAACAATTAGAGAGAAACCTAGAAGACCTGGATCTGTCCCTCCACGGTGACGTATCTGTGTTGTTGTCGAGCGTCGAGGCGGCGAAACTTGTCCAAGAGTTTGTGGCTGAAATCCTAAAGACTAAGAGAGTGAATGTAGTGTGAATGGTACCTTGTAAAAAGTGTACCTGGAGCATAGCTGTCACTATAGTTCAGGTAAAAATATTTCCACAAGATTAACAAAGGTTGTTAAATGGACTTGCTTGTTTTTGTTTAGTTTTTGCGGTTTTGTTTTGTTTATTAGGATTAAAAATTTAGATAAGATAACTAGAAGTATGTAAAAGGCACAAATGGCACAATGGCACTTAGGAATTTTAATAAAATGGCAGTTGCATTTTAAATAAAAAATAAATAAATTTAAGTTTAAAAGTTGTATTAGGTATAAGTTAGGCTGTTAGAAATAAGATGTATACTAGGTTAAGAAAAATATAAATGCGAAGCACAGCATTATAGGGGGTATAATGGGCACACGCCCGGGGATACCCGCTAGAGCATATGTAGAAGCTGATCAATGAAAAAAAAAGTTCTAAACTAGCTGTGTGTTCCGGCAAAAATGTAACAATTTAGCGTGTATTAAACCCGAGGTGCGCGAGCACTGCGAACCAATCAGAAGCGGGTATTGGTTGACGGGAAAATTGTGTAACTGGGTATAGGTTCACTGGGTCGTGTAACTCAGTTCCTATGTTGTTTAGGCCAGCGGTCGGCAAACTTTACAGCTTCAAGGACCACTAAATGTACAATTTTCATTTGGCGGACCACCAATTATATGGGTTTAGAAAAAAGATACTGTAATGTATTTACAGAATACTATTCAGAAACTTTTATTTTATTAATACAAAATGCAAATAGTAAAAGTAAAATAGTTGTATTGTAATCTAAAAAAAACTTGAGTTTACTCATGCATTGCACATTTTTAGATATGTGTTTTTTCTGTGGACCACATTTGGCGACCGCTGGTTTAGGCGATAAGAGTAGCTGTGGTCATGAGTGCTTTCAAAGCATCTATATTCAGTCAAACAAAGACGTGTTCCAAGATCATCATCTCTGGTCTTCGAATCCCAAGCTTCAACTGAACACAGTGTCGAGAATACTCAAGAAATAGAAAACCAGTCTAGACACCTCAGCCTAGCATTGGTAAACAAGCACAACGATGTAGAAGCGATACGAATACAAAAGAAAACAATAGTTCAATGCTTGCTGTATCCGTGTCAAGAGCTGCAGTTCTGGCACAGAAACGAAAAACTCATGTTCGTCACAATGCCCTTATATTAACATCCTAACCTTATAAACTGCTACTTGAAGAATATATTAGAAAGAAAACCCAAACAACTTCAATTCGACTATAGCAGGGAAACTGCGAAAAGAATTAAAAAAGAAGTTTCCAACTGATTCTGTGATGATGTCCAGTGAAATATAATTCAGTGTTACGTAAGAAGTAGGTGTATGAAGAATGTATTGGCGTTAAAAAAGTAGGCTACTTTTGTGCAGGATGCAAACAGGAAACAAAGTAACAGAATTGCTTGTAGTCTATAGTAAATGTAGCTTCATTATTGTAACATAGCCACCGGACCACATATTTAAGTAATTAGGATTATGACCTATTCTTTCCGTCAGTGGTCTATCTACTCACCTCGTAAAGGCTACCGCGGTTTCGAAAATATCGTTTCATACAAAATGTTCATACGGCCGTAATACAAAATGTTAAATCCCTCTGTCGAGGTCGTCACAAAGTCAAACAAAACGTTAAAAACATACGTCACAAACACTGAACACAATTACACGATTAAAACATTCACGATGAAATTCGGCTTGGCCAAGCTACACACGCGAGTCGTATGTCGATACATTCCGGACTGCGGAGTCTCCATCATTAGTAACGCGCCCGTCATTGTTATCAGTGACGACCCAGTAAACTGGGTCTGTTGGTTTATGTTATTTATTCAAATCACTTATCCTTAGAGCCATGTCATATATTAAATTTGATTTAAATGAAAGTTTTTCATTGAGGATGAGTTGAGTAGATAGACCACTGACGGGAAAAATAGGTCATAATCTTAATTACTTAAATGTAGCTTTTCATACCGATAGTCAGGCAGCAATAAAAGCAATTGCGGGTCCTACAATTCAGTCCAAGCTGGTCTGGGAGTGTCGGGAGAACCTCATCGCTCGGTCCCTGGATAACCGGGCAACTCATTACTGGGTTCCGGGGCATAAGGAAGTTGAGGGTAATGAGGAGGCAGACTGACTAACTGGACTGGAATCTGCATCTGAGTTCATCGGACCTGAGCCGGTTTTAAGATCTCGCTGTCGTTGGCCAGGTCTGCTATTAATAGGTGGATTAATAAGCAACACCAGGCAAGATGGGATAACCTTCATGGGCATTCCCATAGTAAGCGGCTCTTAAGCATGGTTCCATGTGGAGGGCTTAAAGGGGCAGAGGAGAGTACAACTCAGGAAAATCATGGGGCTTATTACTGGGCACTGTGGTCTGAGGTTGCATATGAACAGGATAGGTATGTATCATGGCGAAATCATGTGTAGATTGTGCAGGAAAGAGGAGGAGACTGCAGGGAACGTAATCCTTGATTGTGAAGCTCTTGCTGGTAGGAGGCTAAGGGTTTTTGGTTTCCAGGACCTTAGGAATCTTCATAGAATGAGCTAGTCAGTAGATTGTTCAAACGTACTAAGGGCATCAATCTGCTAAACTAGTACTCAAGAGGTTTAGTTGCACAATAGGTCTTTTGATCGCAGTGTCTGGGGTTGTATTCTCCCTTCTCCTAGTTTGAATCTAATCTAATCTAAATGTAGCTTTAGTTAATTTCATTAGTTTATGAGACCGGTTTCTATCATTGTACCATCCTGCAGGAGGGTGCAGACTAGCTGCACCTGTATTGAGAGGATTTAGACGTCCCTCGTGGTACCCGAGTCTAACACCCACATACACTTACAACACTACACTTTAACACTTTACACTTACATTTAGGGAGGCAATAATAGCCTCAATATGCTTTTCACTTTAAAATACAAAAAAAATAATCTTTGCAAGATTTACTATAAACATTATGTTATAATTCTTGTATAATATGTACAACGTATAATGGAATTTTAAATATGTATGGCTATTTGTAAAAATAACGTACAGAATAGTTCTAAATTTTACCAATAATTACTGTCACAAACATTGTGCAAAATTATGTAGTCCACTGATGGCAAACATCCCATAATATATTTGTTATGAACAGAAATTCGTTAAAACAAAGACTTTTATCTTGACTTAGAAGAAATGTTAAAACTTGAAAGGGAACTATTTAATATAAAGATATATTATAAGGCCTAGAAGTACTGAAGGAATGCAAGAAATATGCAGCCTATGCAATACGCATTCTCAGACAGCTGACACGAAGATATTAAAACGCCTTAGGCAATTCAGCCGACCATTGTTTCAGTGTCTGTAAAATCTTCATTTCTGAAGAAAACAATATCAGAGAATCTCAGATATTTCTTGCGCATCTTCCAGTGTTGTTCGTATTTAATGATGAACTTTGTAGTAAGAAATTTATTTCTATTGGATTATTTTACTGTACAAAACAATTAATCGTTCCAATGCATCGAAAAAGTTGTATTACATTTCAAACAAAATTTACGAGTAATAATTTTTCCACAAAAAAATTAGTTCCGGAAGACATTTAAAAATTCAGACGAATATCAACGATTCTTTTAATTTCAACGATTTTAAGATTTCAGTGAGCGTATCAACGGTGAAATAATAAAAATTTACTGTTCTAGTGTAATTGGATGTGTGTGTGTGTGTGTGTGTGTGTGTGTGTGTGTGTGTGTGTGTGTGTGTGTGTGTGTGTGTGTGTTTTGCAATGCCAAAAAAGTGAAAAAATCTTTTGTAGGCTACCGAGGGTAGGGTACGCACTACCCCAGAGTGTGGGACTCAAATTAAGTTCAAACTCAAGTTAAGATATATTGTCACCCACTAAAAAAAACACCAAAAGCATTCCTCTTTTGTAACCCCCCCCCACGGAACCGCCGCCTGGCATTACGTCGTGGGAAGGTAGACTGGCTGCCCGCCTATTCTTCTACAGCGTTGGCTCTCCTTTCTCGATCCTCAGCCCTCAACCTCTTCATGACCACTGCAGCGAATCCCGCAATGGCCTCCAGTTGGCCTCTGAAGCCATCATTGTCGCAACCAGACTTTCCGGTGTAATGCTGCCTCGCAGATATGTTTGCAGTTTCATCATTTCCTCATTGTGTGTGTGTGTGTGTGTGTGTGTGTGTGTGTGTGTGTGTGTGTGTGTGTGTGTGTGTGTGTGTGTGTATTTTGTATAAACAAAATGGCGGCAAAAATAAAGTTTAAATAAAGTGTAGAACTGATTTTGTTATTTTTTTCAAACAAAATTAAATTTTTTAATTATTAATTCAATTAGATACATACTAATTGAAAAACTAAATAGCAATGAACATTTCATAAGTCTGACCTATTCAAACTGGAAACCATCCACAGCTACACACTGATAACATCGCCGAACAAATGAATCGTACTCTAAGAATTTATTTATTTTGGCCGCCATTTTGTTTCTACAAACACCAGCCAGATGCAATTCTCACATACTATTTTTGGTCCCTTGTTTAAAAAGTGCACTCCGCAGGGGGGTGCAGATTAGCTGCACCTATTGAGAGGATTTAGACGTCCCTCGCCGTACCCGAGTCTAACACACACGTGCACATACAACACTACACTTACGACTTTAACACTTTATACTCACACTTACATTTGGGAGGCGATAATAGCCTCAATGTGCTTTTCGCCTTAAAATAAAAAAAAAAAATAAAATAAAAATAAATAAAAATAAACAAATAAAAAGTATGCGTATTTTTAAAATGATTAATGGGGGAATGAGAAAATAATGGTGGATCAAATGCGTAAACCTCTTCGTGGGGCGCACAGTGTGTGTGTGTGTGTGTGTGTGTGTGTGTGTGTGTGTGTGTGTGTGTGTGTGTGTGTGTGTGTGTGTGTGTGTGTGTGTGTGTGTGTGTGTGTGTGTGTGTGTGTGTGTGTGTGTGTGTGTGTGTGTGTGTGTGTGTGTGTGTGAGAGAGAGAGAGAGAGAGAGAGAGTGTGTGTCTGTTTGTGTGTGTATGTGTATGTGTATGTATATATATATATATATATATATAGCCGAACTACCTATTTTGCACTTTTATAAACAATAATTTTATAGCATTATAATTAGATCATATATTGAGTTCAATTGTGGCACATGCATTGTTATGTAACGTTTTATTTCTGTTATTTCTAAAGAGTTAAATACTCGTACAGCATTAATTTTACAAAAAAAGATAAGAAAGTTTCCTGTTCTAAATATAAATAAAAAAATGTTTTCTGCAGGTCAAAAGATAATTTAGTTACTGAAGAAAAACTGAAAACACAATATCTTGGTAGTTGCCCACAGCGAATTTTGTGTAAAAAATAAAAAAAGTAGCACAGATTGTCTAAAAACAATACGGGTTAGGAAAAATGTTTATGGAAATATTTTTACTTGTTTTTGTATAAAAAAAACCCACTCCAGAAGTTTGGCGCTCTATTTCATATACAACCCGATGTGTAAACTCTTTTGATGCTATTCCATTTGACAGGATATTAAAAGATAGTTAACTCCTTGTTTTTTAAAAAATTATTATTTTTTTTAATGACCGATATCTTGAAACGGATTTTTGGAACAAGTTGAAAAGATATAAATTAATTATTTCGTAAAATACTAAATAACAGATAGCTGATTAAAAAAGCGTTTCCGGTAATAAGTATATACGAAAAGTGTTCTTTATTTTTCCCATATAACCACGCTGGAATTATGTCCGCAAATTGCAAAAGCACAACAATACGTGTAACATAACTTTAATAATTATTTTTGTTTAAACCAAAACATAATAATTAACGCTTATTGTAAATCATTCTTCGCTACAACTTCCCCATTAACACGTCTGTATTGCAAAAAGTATAACTAGGTTATAATAAGGCGCAGTGATGTTCTGTAGTAAATACATATTGATCAATGTCATTATGAATTTAATTCAATCATATTTTTTTAAAGACAATTTAGTACTTGATAATTTTAAATGATTATACAATATATATGTCTGCTTTTACCGTAACGTGGTATGGGATGTACGTTTCTTTTGCTGTTCTTTGAAATCGTTTTACTGTTGATTAGACTGATATTCGAAGTCAGAATAAAAAAAAAAATTAAAATAAAGAAATAAAATTGTTATGGTCATATGCGCACGCAGCTGTCTCGTTAATGTAATTGAAAGCATTTATAAAAAAATTTCTCGGCGGATAAGGGATGCCTCCCAGGTATGGGTGGTAGGAGGGGAATCAAATACCTCCCGCGGACCAACAGACCTCTTGCCCAGAGTAACGGGTGAAAAATGGTCAACAGCCTCAAGGGCGGAAGAGGGAAATATTTCCCAACGGCTTCGAGGGCGGAAGAGCTGACTCCAGGTCTTACCAACTTTGTTTTATTATTGGATGGGGTTCATCCCTGTCCCACAAGCACACTTTCACACAACTGAACTTGAAAGACATCTTTGAAGAGAATCCAAGAGGAAGGAGGCGAGTGGTTTCGGAGGCAGAACGTCATAGAATGAGCCAGAGAATGAAGGATTACTGGCTTAGGAGGAAACAGGGATTAACAAGGAAGAAAGTTGTGTAATTGTAGCTCATAGATGACTGTATAAAAAAAAAAATACAAATTTAATATGCGTTAAAAACACTTGCTTGAAGAAATGATTCAAAAACATTACACAAACTTTCTTACATTCCATTATTTTATATTAAAAATCCAGTTTCAAACCTCTACGGGCGAAAAGCGATAAATTTGTTCATTGTCGATTGATAAAATTTTATACGATGATTCGTAATTCAAGTTATTGGTACCAACGTTGAAATAAAAGATATTTAAAAATTCGAGAGTAAATTAAGAAACAAACCAAGTAGCCGATAAGGTTTTGTTGACTCTTTGGGAACTGAAAACACATACATACACAGGAGTACGCAAAAATAAACGGAATTTTAATAAAAAATAATTAAGGCCTATACTTACTTCCATTTACAAAACAACCTTATCACCTCAAAGATCATCTATTACACTTATTACGTTTGTTCAATTTGTGGTTCCATTTTTGAAACATTTTCAAACTCACCTGATGGAAGTTCTTCCCTCATTTTTCTTCACCTTTTCTATTTCGTTAAATCGCTGTCTTTTCATTCGTTGAAACAAAAAGAAATCAGACGAGTAAAGCGGCCATTCCACTGAATCCGTGAAGGCGTCCGTCAAATAAAATATCTAATTGATTAACCCCATTCTCACCCTCAGTAGAAGCATTTCAAAGTGCACAAACGTACATAAGGACAAAACTGCATGTACATACAAAACTGAGATCTGGATAATGTGACGAGTTTCTGAACCCTTAGAGGCCTTTGACTCTTTTCCTCGAAGCTGCGATATTTCCACTTTAAGTAAGTCAAATAGGATCTTTTACATTTTTTATTTTCGCCCCTTCGCCCCAACTTTAATCCGTCCTTGACCAGAGAAAAGTTACCTAGCGCCGCCACAGGGTGCGCTGAACTCAACACTCGCAACGCAGGGAAATTTTTGCTCCTCTAGTTATTTTTGGATAACACACGTATATAGAAAAAGAAAATTTTTTAAGTTAAAATACTTTTTAAACTCCGTGTAGCAAGAAAGAACAGTTATAAATTTTCACGAACACGCTACCTAGACGTAACGTTAAAAAAAATAACTGAATCGTTTACCTGTCACCCTCTAATATATAAGTACATTAAGGGCGTTAAATTTAAACACAATTAGGCTACTTTGGTTGCGAAGTATGTTTGAATGTTGAATATTGGCAAGGTAGACGCTGGCAGGCAGGACCTATGTTAATATAGTTAAAACACTTTGGCAATAAATAACGAAATCTCCGCCCCGGGGCTGTTCCGCCGCTGCGGGGTAACAAATGGCGTGATCCATCAACAGCCGTCATGCGAGGTCTTCAACGCGAGCTGATATCAGGCGCCGAGAACATTTTGTCCGCTACAAATATTTAAACAGCAATTACAGCATTACGCTACAGCACGGCGTTACAGTCACGATAACACCGCTGTATGGATTATTAAAAAGGAAATATCGTATGCGCACGCAGCTGTCTCGTTAATGTATTTGAAAGCATTTTATAAAAAAAGAAATAAAATTTATCTATATTACAGATAGAATATCTTTAAATATACGAACTATTTCATACTGTATTTTAAAATTTTAAAAAATTTAGACACTGCGGGACTGGCCGATAGAAGTGACTATTTATTTTGGCATGCCTGACTGTATGCTATACTTTTTCACTTTTATGATTTAATTATTTTTTAAAAATTTAGATGCATGCAGGAAAGGCAACTCTTGAAAATTATTTTCGTATTAAATTTCGCGTGTGTGTAGGCACACAACTTAAAAATTAACTGAAACTGTCACAGTATGAATTTGAGTATCTTAGGCTATATAAGGGCCTTTAATAATTAATCAGTTTATAACCCTAAATTTGACAGTTATACTGTCTAAATATAATAATAAATATAATATTTGTGATTCTGGCATTCAAAAATTAGTATAGTCATATACATTAAATAATTTAACTACGCAAATTTATAAAACACAATTTTTTTAAAATTAACAAGAACAATAAACATAACCTCAATTGAAATGATATCGAAGCTATTGTGCGAAATCAGCTTTTTGAATTAGTCACTTCCAGTCTAGATATAAACAAAAACAATATATGCAGTGAGGTATGCGTTACAGATTCAAGCGTGACGCGAAAGCAAGTGTTTTTGTCAATCGCGACCACAAGTTTTCACTTCAAAAATACATTTTATTAATCACTAGACAAACCACGTCTAGGGCGCTTATGCATGTGTTAGAGCGTTCCGTGACGGCAAACTGAATTCCCCCGTACAAAACATACACCCTTACCCCGCGATAAGAAGTCACTTCAAAAATTTGTAAGTTTACATTCTTTTTTAATATAACGTCACCATCGTAATCATGCACAATTAAGTCTAAATAAATAACAGTTTGAAAGTTTCAATATCATTTAAATATAAAAGTGCTAAATTTCTACGAAATACGATTTTAAAAAATGTTATTTTTCTTGTAAAATTATATATATATATATATATATATATATATATATATATTATTTATTATTATTATTATTTGCGTATAGACCCTGTTGTATCACGCAAAGCACTCCGACTCATGTCTTGTTCCTTCTAATCCTCCATACCTCCCTCATCCTGTCCCAATGGATCCTCTTCCGCTCCTCTGTCCATTTTACCCTTGCTCTCTTTGGGATTTCATTCTCTGGGACCTTCCAACCGAGCATCTTTCTCCTGTGTGCGTTCCTGTCTTCAACGTCTGTTGAGTTTATTCCTGCGTCATGTAGGTCTATTCTGACTTGTGCGATCCACGACGTTGTTGATTTGACACCTTGTATATACTTAAGGATTGATGTTGAAAGTACCAATGTACGTGGGTGTTTTATGAGGAAGTTTGCCAGAGAACTTCGACTCTCTCTGTAATCGTGTAAGTCCAGGGTCCCCAGAATCCGAGTTCCTGGTTGCCGCCCGCAGACGGGTGGATTGGTTACCCCTGGGGTATTTTTATCATTACTTGCACGAATCATAGTTGCTTGTAATCTTGAAGGTCCAGTGTTTCCACTGGGATTTTTAGAACTAGGGATTGTTAGTTCCTGGAGCGTTACGTACAGCCGCATCCTCTGGATGAACAGACGCTGAGTAGGTTGCCGGTGGTTGCCACTACAGACGCACCCCGGATTTTGGTGTTCTTGGTTCCTCCGCCCTCTTTGCCGTTGAGAAATACATCTTCATCTGCCATTGAGGTCGTTGACCACTTCACTGATTTTTGTCCATCCTGGGTATTTTATTTCCCCAGTTCCCTCCAACCGAAATTGGCGATCATTTTAAATTTAACCATTAAAAATTTTAACAACTCTTCAAAACTTATTCTAAGAAACAAGTGCTGTGCTCATTATGTGTTCTGTAGTGTACTTTTTATCGTCATGGCCGCTCAAATAATTCACCTTTTTAGTGACATTTTGTTACAATACAGTATTTCACTAACTTAATCAACAGTTTCAAAGTCGTTAAACTGTAGTTTTAAAAATAAGCAAAATATTGTTTTTTTTCAAAAGACAAATTTCTGAGAAAGTATGAAACACTTGTTCGTTACTTTCAGTCAAATTTGAAAATTAAAAACGCTAATTTATTTAAATTTGAATGTTAATTACAACGGCTAAAACATTTTCAATTTTTGCGCTAAAAATGAGCATATAAATCCAAAACGACCAAAGAACGCCGTATAACAGTGCTAACGAAACTTTAAAGAATTAAAAAAATATAACCAATTCAAAACTTTTCTGATAACGTTTCTGGATCGGTGCACATTTCATGATAACGGATCAAATCATACCGTATTGGCTGCTCCGGTTGGTCGTATTCCAAGAGACCTTAGCAATTTAGCTATAATCGGAAGTCGAGGCACCGATGACGTCACCAAAAATGCCGTCCACTGTGTTCTGTTCACCCTAAGGTATAACGTTATGAACACAAATAGTTACACCGCTTGGGTGTCTTAAGTTACACTTACAAGCGCCCTTGCAGATCCTTTAAGACAAAGTTTCTAATTAGTCCCCGAAACAAATTTAGTCTAATTTAGTAACACACTGCTGGTAACACGACTGCTTCTAGGCCACCGAGGTACATTGTAACAACGATTCATACTTATAAGTAGCTGCAATGCAGTTGTCTAGCTGTCGTGATTGAAGCGAATTTCTAAAAATAACAATTACGAGAAGAACGTTTTAATGTGCGAATGTTTTTGAATAAACGAAAAAAATTAACTCTGACCGCCGGAAAACTCATTATGTTTTTTTATTCGTGTTTTTCAAAAAATTAAATACACAAAAAGGGCATAATTTTTTAACTCTTTGAGTTGCTGTGTATTTGTCGGGTAAATTAACGAACTTCTTTACACTATTACCAAATTAGATTGTTTTTGTCACATATATTATATGTACACATATTATATGTACGCACATACACACTTACACACACACACCCACACACACGCACACACACACACACACACACACACACGCACGCACGTAACGCCTGAACTCACGCACACACGCGAGCGCACCTACACACACACACACACACACACACACACACACACACACACACACACACACACACACACACACACACACACACACACACACACACACACACACACACACACACACACACACACACACACACACACACACACACACACACACACACACACACACACACACACATCCCCAGACACAATTATATATACATACTATATGTACATGTTTATAGCGGCATTGATTGAACCCGCTAGAAAGAAAGAAAGAAAGAAAGAAAGAAAGAGAGAGAGAGCGAGCGGTTTTATTTATAAAACGTTTTATACACAATTTTTAGTTGAAGTATTGCGTGCAACGTTTATTGAAATAAAACTACATGACGTACACCTTTAAAAACAATATTTATTAAATAATACTGTATGAATAAAAATCACTGTAATTGTAATTCTACCGAAATTACTGCAGAACCACTTCAACAATCCTTCAAATTTTAGCTTCCTAATATTCTTCAAGCTATTCCCTCCATTATGGGCCTTATTTATTTTATTTTTATCTTTATAAATAATGCCAAAAGAAGAAGTAGCTAAATTAAAATTTCAGCAAAATCCTTCCTCTCACGCAAAACACTAACCTTTACATTTAACGATAATATTTCCACTTAAACGCCAATACACTGTATTGCAGAAGTGTAAGCAGATTTCCGGACTGCGGAGTCTTCATTAGTGTTATCAGTTACGGTGTGTCTAATATTGACCATTGAATGTAACGACATACGAGTCGCACGTATCGTTTGGCCACACCAAATTTTATCGTATGTATTTTAATCTGTAATTGTGTTTAGTGTTTGTAATGTGTTTTCAATATTTTGTTTAACTTTGTGACGACCTCGACAGAGGGATTAACATTTTGTATTACGGCCTGAAGATAGGACAGTAATGTTTCGCAACTGCGGTAACCTTTATGAGATGAGGAGAGACCACTAGACGGAAAATAGGTCACAATTCTAATTATTTAAATATATGGTCCGGTGGCTATGTTGCAAAATGAAAAATATATACAAACAAACGGAAAATTAAGCATTTTAAAATATACCTTTATAGGAATTTTTCTTTATATTTTTATGTACAATAATATCGCAAATTTTTTGGCGATTTTTTAAAAACTATATATTTAAATTTAGCACTACACCGATAGATAGCATTTGCATATAATAAAATAATAAAAATAACCTTTTACGACAACTCAATACTTGCTCTAGAGAGAAGGGTGGGGACACACTTCACAGACACGAGGTCTTACCATGATGGCCGCTAAGTTTCCAGTAGAAATTCACCAATAAACGTTTCTTAAATTTGTCAACAACGATGAAGTACAGCTTCAATACCGAACTCAAAAGTGAACATTAATCATACGACTTCAGAACCACACGTGCATTGTGAAATCCTTTATCCTTTAATCTTCTGCAGAGAGTAGACTTAATGCAGGCTCTGACTAATGTGTTTCCGATATCTTACTGTGCTGCACTCTGTTCGAATTGAAAAGCAACTATCACATCCATTAGTATTTTAAAACGTTCATATTTCTAACCATTCGGAGTACAGTGTATGGTGAAAAATCTTGAAATTTTATTAAAAACGAACACAATATTTTTGCTTAGTCGTAGGATCATCAAACGTGTATGTTTTGTCCGCCATTCAAAATCTTAAACATTTATAACTTTCTAATCTTACCATTTTAACATGTTTTAGGTCCGGTTGTGATGTTGGATTTTGCGCGTTGCGTGCTATTGTAATATATAAAAGAAGAAGTCCTGACTGACTGACTGATTGATTGATTCATAATCAACGCAGAGCCAAAACTACTTTAGCTAGCGACTTGAAATTTTCAGGGTACATTTGTTACCATATAGGCGTGCACTAAGAAATGATTTTGCAAAAATTTGTTTTTAACGCCATTAAACTACTTACCCAGTCCAAATTTAATAATCAACGTACAGCCAGTACTATTACAGCTAGAGATTTGAAATTTTCAGGGTACCTTCTTACAACATTGTCGAGATATATTGAGAAAGGATTTTGCAAAAAATTAATTTAACGCCATTAAACGACTTACCCAGTCCAAATTTAATAATCAACGTACACCCAATACTGTTATAGCTAGAGACTTGAAATTTTCAGGGTACCTTCTTACAACATTGTCCAGATGCACTGTAAAAGGATTTTGCAAAAATTTGATTTTATCGTCATTAAACTACTTAACCAGTTCAAATTTAATAATCAACGTATAGCCGAGACTATAATAGCTAAAGATTTGAAATTTTCAGAGTTACCACCATGTAGGGGTGCACTTAAAAACCATTGTTCAGTATTCACCCCCCTAAAGAGGTAAAAATGAGGTACAATAATTTTTATTGGAAAAATATGTTTTTCGTCTGACCTTCTTAAAACGTAATATAGACACTCTTAAATATAAGTAATGAAATATATTTTTCACCATTTCTTTAATCTTATCCCCTAAAGAGATTGAAAGAGGGTAGAAAATGTAGAAAGGGGTATACAATTTTGCATTGAAAAAATATTTGTTTTTGATCCTATATTCTAGAAATATGCTATGAAACACAAATAATGAAACACATATTTCAACATTTTTCCGAATTCATTCCCTAAAAGATTAAAAATGTAAAAAAGAGGTATAGTTGGAGAAAAATATTTTTTTATCAGATTTTCTTAAATTCGAATGGAACACGTTTGAAGACAATAAAACAACATATTTATTGTGAATATTTGTTCATATTCACTGTAAAATAATCATGAGTTTAGATGATTACGCTTTTATTAATATATTTTTTTATGTTTCTAAATTATTATATTACTGAAAAAGTAAGTTTTGTGGGCGAAGCCGTTACGGGTAATGCTAGTAGAAATATAATTGTGTCTACTTCTAAACAGCTGATTTCGCACAACAGCTGTTGCTTCAAAATCATTTAAATTGAGGTTATGTTAAAAATTCAATTACTAAATAAAATGGGCATTAAAATTACTAAAAAAAAAAAATATGTTTTAAATGAAGAACAAAGATTAAAAAAAATGAACGAGAAAGACTAGGACGATTAAAAAATAAATTAATATGATGAAAATGTTACAATTATTAAAAGAGTTATGATTGAAGAGCTGCATGAAATAATTAATAACAAAAACGAGGGCTCGAGAAAACATGATTTATATTTTTGGTTCAGTAATAAAATTTTTTTTGAATGCCTAAATTATCATTTTCTTTAATTTTTGTATTTTCATTCTACTTTGAAAAAAAATGCTAATGTATTCACGTTTTAAGGCTAACTGCGGTCAAATCACAGATGATGGTAAAATCAGATTAAAAAAAAAAGTAAAAGGCAAAACATAATAGTTTTATGTTCTTACTTTTTGAAAATTCGCTTCCATCACTGTAGCGTTACTGCTACGCGTAGTGATTCTTTTATAAACAATTACCTGAATACCCGTGCCTCGCTACGGCATTTTAATTTTGACAAACAATAATCAGACTATATATGAATAGGGCGATCTATAAAATAATAAATTCAGGCAGACCATTAAAGGGCACAGTAGCCGAAGCTATTTTGGAATCCGAAACTACTCTTTTCCTTTCCGCACAAGGTCTAGAAATCAGTTCGGATTCGAGCCTCCACGCGGTTCGGCTGGATATCTTGGGAGGTACCGGAAAGTCTCCTAAGTGAGCTAAATCGGAATCCTTTTCAATTAACAACTGGGATTGTAACTCGAGAATTTATTCTCAACATAAGGCAACGCCTTTGATAGTCAAGTATGGAAAGTCTTTTGAAGAAATATAATCCACCGTCAGTGGCCATCAAGAGATCACTGAACTGCTGCCGTTCGGATTCTGTGGGGCAACATTCAGAAGATATCGACGAATCCTCACAGTGCACTAACACGGATAAGAAGACGAGACCGAAATATTGACTCGAAGTGGTCCCATGTGGCCTTAAAATTAAAAAAAAGCACAGTTCGCTTCTGTCGGTTTGCATGTATTCATCTGAATTGCAATAATTAATGGATAATAAAGCAATTAATATTTCGATTTGACGACTGAATTTGCAAAAAGTATTTGACCCAATATCTAAAGTGCTTTTTTTGCAAAATTTCACGACTGTCCACGCTGTAATTTACATTTTTATTCCGGATGAGTGTATGTACTTTTGATTTTATAAACATAGAATTAAACTTACGTCTAAGATAAACAATTTAATATTAAAACTGCTAAACTATTTCATAGCATCTATCTATTCACCTAGTCCATGCAACGGCCACATCTACGACCATATTTCTCCGTTAATAATGCCAAATAGTTAATTAAGTTCCCAGAACGCTCGGAACATCAAACAACCCTTTATCAAACACAAATACAAACAGATATATGGGCAGAGAGGGATGTTTTGCCAATATTAATAAAGCTTGCTTTGTAACCAAAGGATAAAAGCTTGCTGTACACTGTACAGTACTAGTAGGCATTCGGTCAATAACCCTCTCCAAGGTTATTTTATAAGCCCGTATAAAAGTAAACAAGGGTTGACTGGGGGTGTTTATATATCCTTTGGAATGGCGCAAAAACATTACGTAAACATTTTCACATTCAATTACTCCCACACAAAATAAAGCTTCCGACAAAAACTATAACAATATTAATAATAATAATGTGCAGCGCTACAGCCCATCTCTACGCCTTGGCTTCCTCAACTCGACTCCGCCAGTCCTCTCTATTTAATGCAGCAACCCTCCAGTTCCTTGTGTTCAGCAGTTCCTAAGCATCCACCCATCTCAGTCTGGGCCTGCCCACTCTCCTGGATCGATGTAATTCCTCCCCCTCTTGGGTACCTTCTCAGTGGACATTCTAACATGGCCCGCCCATCTAAGCCTGCCGAATTTTATTATTTTGGCAATGTCCGCTTCTCGGAAGAGCTGCTGTAGCTCTGCGTGCCCCTTCCTGTTGCACAGGGCTGTAAGTTCGTCGAAAATTTGTTTTCCGAGTGTAAGCAGCGTTTTTTCGTCTTTCTTGTTTACAACCCAGTTCTCGGAGTCATACGTTAGCACCGATCTTGTCTATTTAGCCCAAAATAGCTCCTATTAACCAGCATTACTCTTCTTCTTATTTCTTCGAATACGTCGTTGTCCCTGGTAACTAGAGAACCCAGGTATACAAAAAGAATCCCACTTTTTCGAACTTACGACAAAAAATATGGTTTCTCAAAATCGGTACATCAAATTTTGTTCAGATCTGAACAGTCATAATTTTAGTTAGCGCAGAATAAACGAAATTTACGTTTGAAGAGCAAATTAAAAACAAAAAACAAAACAAATAATAAATTAGACGGAGGTCAGAGTTTACATTTTGTTTTTACCAGCAGACCGTAAATTTCATTTATTTCAGATACATAGTTTTAATTGTGAATCTTCAAACCGTATGCGACCGAAATTGAAGAAACCTTAAACAACCAATTTCGAAAAATTAAGATGATTTTTATTTTGTATTATTTTTTTTTGTGTGTTTAACGTCCGACTATTGTGCACACTTGGGCTAATGCAGACGATGGGATGATTTATAGCGTATGAAAATGCCAAGCCCTGGCCGGGAATCGAACCCGGGTCCTCGAGGTGAAAGCCCAGTACGCTATCAACTAGGCCACCGAGGAGGCTGATGATTTTTAATTACAGTTTATTCGGGCATTTGCCATCATTTGTGTTTTTAAATTAATATATGACATTTCGAGCATGAACAATTGATATTAATTGTAGATACCTAAGCTATCACAAATCATAATTTTTCACCTAAAATACTGAAGCAAAATAAAAATAAATATATTCATTTTTAATAAAAATAAATTTAACGGTAATCAATGAAGCATTAATAACAAATATTTACGAACATGACGCTCGAAAAACTATAATAACCGGAATAAAAAATGTTTTACTGAGTATAAGAAAGTAAATACAAGCTGTTATAAAAGAATTAGCATAATAAAAATAACGGAAAAAGATGACCAAGAAATTAATCTATTAAAAATCATAATTTTAAGCAATAAATTCATAGAAGGAGGTCAAGCCAAATTACAAAAACAAAAAAGAAAACATAATAAAGACATAAATATTAATATACCTTTATTAATAAAAATTCACGTTTTCAAAACCGTTCATACATACTATTGGAGAAAACAACCCTGAAGAACATAAACCGTGCCCCAAACAACCGTATTAGGAGCTTTTTTCTGTGTTTTAAGTGCCTTACGTGCAACTATAACATAAGCATAGATAAAAAAGAAACGTAATACACAGATTAGCTGACAAATAAGGTTTCAAAAAAGGTGTACAAAAACAACAATGATTACCAGACTAGAGCTTTGTACTTTTCAACACCGTATGTAGGGGGCTACCTGATCAAAGGTGAATCTGCTTCCCCTCTCTCAATTTCCGTTCTTTTAGATCTAGATAACCCCATTACTAGAATGACCCTTTTTTCTTTAACCATTAAAACGTCAGCAAATTTAAAATTATGTTTATTTTCAAATTTAAGTTCATTTTTAATAAAAGGGGTAGCCACATAGGACTTATTTCTATATTGTTTGGCTGATAGGGTTGTCAGTATTTTCTTGTATGAGAATTCAATTACTTCCTGTTTATTTGTCACCGTGTATTATTTTTGACTCTTCCAAATTTTATATTTACGATTTTCAGATCACATATACGAGGTGTGTTCAGAAAGTAACGAGAATTTCGCGGGCTTGGAGAGTCCGATTGTCAAACATTTTTTTTATTATGTTGGTATACATGCCCTATATGATAAAACTTTCAGCTGTTTTCGTTGTTGACTTTGTCTATGACAGCCACTAAGGTTAGACGTGTTTTTATGAGCTCGGCGATTTTCGTTTGTTAAAAGAAATGGATCAAAGAATTTGTATCAAATTTTACGCAAAAAATGGAATAAAGTGTAACAAAGTGTGTGAAATGTTAACAAAGGCCTATGGTGAGTCTGCTATGAGTAAAGCAAGAGTTTACGAGTGGTATAAGCGTTTCCAAGAAGGCTGTGAAGACGCTAAAGATGACGAACGCCCTGGACGCCCCAGCACATCAACATCTGTTGAAAACGTGGAAAAAGTGAAAGAAATGGTTATGAACAATCACCGAATCACAATTAGACAGGTCGCTGATGATGTTGGCATATCGATTGGATCATGTCATGACATTGTTTCCAATGTTTTGTGTATGAAACGCGTGGCAGCAAAATTCGTTCCAAAATTGTTGAATTTTGAACAAAAACAGCGGCGAATGGAAGTTGCTCAGGAGTCACTAAATGAAGTCAACGACGATGCAGAATTACTGAAACGTATTATAACAGGTGACGAAACATGGGTTTACGGATAAGACGTCGAAACTAAGGCTCAATCATCCCAGTGGAGGCATTCTGGCTCGCCAAGACCGAAAAAGGCTCGACAAGTGCGGTCGAACGTGAAGGTTATGCTAACTGTGTTCTTCGATATTAATGGCATAGTGCATCATGAATTCCTGCCACCAGGTGAAACGGTCAATAAGGAGTACTACCTACAAGTTCAACGCCGTTTGCGTGAAGCAATCCGAAAAAAACGCCCGGATCTGTGGAAAAACAATTCATGGCTTTTGCGCCACGATAATACACCAGCTCACATTTCATTGCTTGTTCGTGAATTTTTGGCCAAAAACAGTACTGTAATGATGCCCCAGCTTCCATATTCGCCAGACAGGCTCGCTGTGACTTTTTCCTATTTCCAAAAATAAAGTGAACCTTAAAGGGCCGTCGTTTTACAGCCGTAGATGACATTAAAAGCGCATCGCTGAAAGAACTAAAGGCTATCTCAAAGATCGAGTTTGAGAAGTGTTTCGAGGATTGGAAGAAGCGCTGGCACAAGTGCATAATCTCCAATGGGGACTATTTTGAAGGCGACAACATCAGTGTAGAAGAATAAATAAATATTTTGTTCAAAAAATTAAAATTCTGGTTACTTTCTGAACAAACCTCGTATATTCGGCTATTTTTGATTTATCTACTAGACCTAATCGCGTGTTCTCTTTGTGTTCACTTATTCTTATGTTTTTAGGTATTTTTATCTCGTCTATGTATTGCCTATCACATTCATATTTTTTCATTATTGCAACATAGCCACCGGACCGTATATATAAATAATTAGGATTATGACCTATTTTTCTGTCTAGTGGTATTTACTCACCTCGTAAAGGCTACCGCGGTTTTTGGAAACCTCACTGTTTCATCTTTTGACCGTAATATATAATGTTAAACAAAACATTAAAAACACACTTCACAAACTAAACACGATTACAATACACACGATAAAATTTGGTCTGGCCAAACGATAAGTGCAACTATTATGTCGTTAATGTAATGTATGTCGCACTCCGGAATGTAACGACATACGACCAACACGTATCGTTTGGCCAAAACAAATTTTATCGTGTGTCTTTTAATCGTGTAACTGTGTTTACGTGTTCGTGACTTGTTTTTTCAGTGTTTTGTTTAACTTTGTGACGACCTCGACAGAGGGATTTGACATTTTGTATTACGGCCGGAAGATGAAACAGTAAGGTTTCGAAACCGCGGTGGACTTTACGAGGTGAGTAAATAGACCGCTAGGAGGAAAAATAAGTCATAATTCTTGAAAGCGGTTCGGTTTTCTAGCTACACGCCTAACCTTTGCAATAATCCCGGCACATAAGGAACTGTCATAAGCTCTAAAGTTTTTACTTTCTTTGAACGTTTTTCTTGTTATTGCCCCTAGCTTCAATACATTTTGAAATTGTGGTCTGAAGATATTCAGGAAGTCTTGTTTTTAATACGTTTAGGCCATCTTTGTCAGAACAAATATTATGACGCCAAATAAGCAACGATCTATTCCTTCCTGAACAGAGTTAGGATTGATTAGACAATTAGTTTATATGCCGACCGAAGAGTGTCTTTTTCTATACATAAATCGAGGTCTCACGGACATTCCTATTTCCTTCTTTTTCTAACACAGACTTAAGCGTTTAGACTTATGTTCTTGTTGCATGTTTAGAATTTAAGTTAGATATTTGAGACTCTCGAATCATCGTGTAGTTATATACACAAATGATGGAAAAGGTCATCATTATGCAAATGTAAAAATAACATAAATATTTCATCATTATATAAAAAATAGAATGATTTTTTAAGAACTTTTCATATCTAAGGAACTTGATTTTTTGGGAATATGACGTCCAATACGTCTTGTGCTAATATTTATAGACTATATTCGAGCAATCTTTGATCAAAATCTTTCAGACAATCCTATTATTAACAGTTTTTTTTAATAGAATAAGGGTTTAAAAAAGATTATAATTTTTTTCGCTGGTTTGGTAGAAGTGAATTTTCAAAAGTATTTTTCTTCATTTTACCATTTTTTAAAATTCTGATTTCACCGTCAAAATCTGCATGCATCATTGGAAACATTTAAATTACACTGAAAATACGAAAATGAACCCTGACCGCCATGCAAAATATTTCTTTTAATTTCAACGGGTTTTGAAAATTCGAAATGCTAATTTATGTAGTTTTTAATGCTAATTAAGACCTGGAAATTGGATTTTCAAAAAAAAAAACTATGACAAGAAGGTTACGAATTTTCAAAGATTTCGAATGATCGCCGTTTTGAAACTGTTGAACGAATTTTACCAGTTAACAAACTTTTAATTTTTTGAAAGTTTTTGCACAAAAAACAGAGCTAATGGATTTTTGTGCACAGTTTTGTAACGGGTTAAAAATTAACCCGGTTACTAAAACTCAAGGCAAGTCCTACGTAGCCTGAGATCAGGCAGTAAACCGTACAAAGATTAGTTGGCGATTGTAGCCTCAGGCAACAGTAACCAGTACAAAGGTCAGTTGGCGATGGCTACCATTACCTACACTGGAAAGAACCGCTCGCTAAGAGTTTTGGGACACGACTGACTAAGAACGGGTTTCTGCGCATGCGCGGCGCTCAACAGTATAAAAAAGAGGCCGCTGTGGCTGCAAAGGATTCAGTATTTTGCCGACCAAACGCGTTAATGTAGGTCATTCGTTTGCCGACCATACTCGATAACTTATGGTCAGTCTTTCGCCGACCACCCGCACTAACTTTGAGGCAGTCTTTCGCCGACCACCTAACTTAGGGTCAGTCTACGACAAATCATCGAACGAAAACGCATACTTTCAGGAAACAGGTGACGTATACCGAGGTAAGAATTACCGTAGAAACATTTATAAATCTTAGAAATTGGGCATTCCGAATCCTTAGAGTATTTAGGATTCCGAGAGCTCAAGAATAGCGAACACCTGGAAACCTAAAACCTCTTTACACTCGAGAATATTGAGCACCTAAAACCCTCCTTACGCTCGAAAATTTTAAGCACCTAAAACCCTCCTTACACTCGAGAATATTGAGCACCTAAAACCCTCCTTACGCTCGAGAATATTGAGCACCTAAAACCCTCCTTACGCTCGAGAATATTGAGCACCTAAAACCTCCTTACGCTCGAGAATATTGATCACCTAAAAACTCCTTACGCTCGAGAATATTGAGCACCTAAAAACTCCTTACGCTCGAGAATATTGAGCACCTAAAAACTCCTTACGCTCGAGAATATTGAGCACCTAAAACTTCCTTACGCTCGAGAATATTGATCACCTAAAAACTCCTTACGCTCGAGAATATTGAGCACCTAAAAACTCCTTACGCTCGAGAATATTCATCACCTAAAAACTACTTACGCTCGAGAATATTGAGCACCTAAAACTTCCTTACGCTCGAGAATATTGAGCACCTAAAAACTACTTACGCTCGAGAATATTGAGCACCTAAAAACTACTTACGCTCGAGAATATTGAGTACCCGAATCCTTGCTCCCATAAATTTGTGCAGCTATTCAATCTTAAAACAGTGTTCCTTTTGGTGATGATGACTTAAACATGGGTGAGAAAAATCATGAAATACTGATTTTTGTCAATGAGCCCAATTTATAACTGAGCCAAAAACCTTTCATAAAGTTGAACCCTGGACGAAGCCTATGAATGCGGACGGCTATCCGGCATTAATAGTAACGAACGCCGATCGCGAAACGTTTTGCGTTACAGTTTGAATTAAGTCGGATTAAAATTGCAAACGTGAGCATGCATAACGTTTAACGACCCCTTAAAGAGTTCTCTAGAGGTCAGGATTGGAGCTCATTTCAATGTATCGGGTCTGAGTTTTATCGTGATGTCCGCTTCATTAGTTCATTTTCCCAATGAAAATTTGCTAAAATCAGTACCGAGGTGTGGGCAAATCAAATCTACGTGCCAAATTTAATCAAAATCGTCAAGATTATTTTAGCAAAAAATTGATCTCAAGATATCGTCACGCCAGGCTTATCTTTCACATTTAATCTAATTTTCATTTTTGAATTCACAATAAATGAAAACTGATAAATCTGTCAAAATCTCAAAATCGATTTTTTCAAAATCACGATGTACTATTTCATAAATAAACAAACAGGAAAATGAAAGTTAGAAATAATTCTCTCTTAACATAAACTGGAACGAGTAATATTCTTTTTGAAGAGGAAATCGACAAGAGAAGCTTAAAACGAACTACGTTTTCCCGTTCGACAGATCTCTTCGTGTAAAGAGAGTTCTCTGTTAAACGTCTTTAATTGTATATTTCTTTTATCTTTTGCTGGAAAAGAAGAAGCTTTATTTGTTATCCTTTAAAGAATCATTCTACTTGTACACAGAACTTGAAGAATATTTTCAAATGGGATATTTCAAAAGATAAAATATCCCCTTTAAAAGACGCTCTTAACAGCATCGATTTACTGAAATCTAGGAATATTACACTCATCTGTTCATAAAACACACTTATATAGCTGGAAAGTATAAATAACGTTATTATAAAAACAAAATGGAATCCAATAATATTATATGTTAAGCTTTCAAGAAGTGAGGAATAAGGTAAGGCGCGCCTAAGAAGCAACAAAACGACACCTCCGGTGAAATATTAAAAGCGCCCCCCCCACCCGCCCACAAAGCAGAAATCATATTGTAGATAAAGAAAAGATTGGAACGTGTGCAACAAAAGAGATGTGTGGAGCAGATAACACGCAAGCTATTGAATAGAAAACACTACAGATGAACTGAAGCAGATATGTTTAATCAAACTGTATTGTTGGGAGGAAAATAATGCTTGGCAAGCTCAAATTTGATGAAATCTGTAAAGATATAATTAACACTGCAAACATAATACATAGTAAAATTTTTTTTGAAAAAAAGTATAAAATACATTTTTATAGTGAAAAGAACTCGTATGTAAGCGTGAGAGCGTATAGTGTGTGAGCATGAAAGCGTGTGAGAGTGTGAACGTATGAGCGTCTGAACATGCCAGAGTGAGAGCGTATAAGCGTGTGACCGTATGAACGTGTGACTATATGAGCGTGTGACCGTGTGAGCGTGTGACCATATGAGCATGTGAACGTATGAGCTTCTGAACATGCCAGAGTGAGAGCGTGTAAGCGTGTGACCATATGAGCGTGTGACTATATGAGCGTGTGACCATATGAGCGTGTGACCATATGAGCATGTGAACGTATGAGCATCTGAACATGCCAGAGTGAGAGCGTATAAGCGTGTGACCATATGAGCGTGTGACCATATGAGCGTGTGACTATATAAGCGTGTGACCGTATGAGCTTCTAAACATGTCAGAGTGAGAACGTGTAAGCGTGTGACCATATGAGCGTGTGACCGTATGAGCGTCTGAACATGCCAGAGTGAATGCATGCAAGCGTATGAGCGTATGAATATGTAATCGTGTGAATGTGCAAGCGCCTGAACATGTGAGCATGAAAGCGTGTGAGCCTAAGCTTGTGACCGTATTAGCGTGAGAGCGTATAAGCATGTAAGCGTGTGGCCGTATGAGCGTGGTAGCTTTTTAGCGTGTGAGCATGTAAGTATGTGAGCGTGTGACCGTATGAGCTTCTGAACATGCCAGAGTGAGAGCGTGTAAGCGTGTGACCGTATGAGCGTATGAGCGTCTGAACATGCCAGAGTGAATGCGTGCAAGCGTATGAGCGTATGAATACGTATGAGCGCCTGAACTTGTGAGCATGAAAGCGTGTGAGCCTAAGCTTCTGACCGTATTAGCGTGAGAGCGTATAAGCATGTAAGCGTGTGGCCGTATGAGCGTGGTAACTTTTCAGCGTGTAAGCATGTAAGTATGTGGGCGTGTGACCGCATAAGCAAGAGCGAGTATAAGCGTGTGAGCATGTAAGTGTGTGAGCGTCTGAGCGAGTGAGCATGTAAGCGTCTGAGCATGCCAGCGCGAGAGCCAACAAGCGTGTGACTGTATGAGCGTGAGAGCGTATGAGCATGTAAACGTGTGAGTGTGCAAGCGTCTGAACATGCGAACACGAAAGCATGTGAGAATATGAACGTATGAGGTCAGCATATGTGCATGCCAGCGTAGAAGCGTGTGAGCGTAAGCTTGTGACCGTATGAGCGTGAGAGCGTATGAGCATGTAAACGTGTGAGTGTGCAAGCGTCTGAACATGCGAACACGAAAGCATGTGAGAATATGAACGTATGAGGTCAGCGTCTGTGCATGCCAGCATGAAAGCGTGTGAGCCTAAGCTTGTGATCGTATTAGCGTGAGAGCGTATAAGCGTGTGACCGTATGAGCGTGGTAGCTTTTAGCGTGTGAGCATGTAAGTATGTGAGCGTGTGACCGCATAAGCAAGAGCGAGTATAAGCGTGTGAGCATGTAAGTGTGTGAGCGTCTGAGCGAGTGAGCATGTAAGCGTCTGAGCATGCCAGCGCGAGAGCTAACAAGCGTGTGACTGTATGAGCGTGAGACCGTATGAGCATGTAAACGTATGAGTGTGCAAGCGTCTGAACATGCGAACATGAAAGCATGTGAGAATGTGAACGTATGAGGTCAGCGTCTGTGCATGCCAGCGTGGAAGCGTGTGAGCGTAAGCTTGTGACCGTATGAGCGTGAGAGCGTATAAGTATGTAAGCGTGAGAGCATGTAAGCGTATGAGCGTGTAAGCGTTAGGTATATAAAAGTATAGAAGCCACTGAGACCAAAGAGAGTTTATGTTAGAAATATTTATATAGGCAGTACTTCTAGACATGTTAGGTCCTCAAAAATAATAATGCTGTCTCGCTGACGTAATAAAAGCGAATTTCCAAACCATAACACATGAAAACAATTTTTCTAACTTACACATTTCTGAAAATCTGACTGCACTTGTATAATTAGCGTAAACTTTGCTTGAATTAGCAATTTAAACTTTTAAATTACATTGGAAATACCAAAATGAACCTCAGTCGTATTTTCAATAGAATTTAAAAATTCAAAATGAAATGTCAAGCATTTAAAAAAATTAACCACCATTTTTAAACAGTTTGTGCCAAGTTTGCATCAGACTCGCATGTACTAGTAGTTCAAAGAACAATAGGCCACGCAGTATAATTAACCTCGCTAATTCTTAATTAACCACCTCTCCAACCGCTCTGTTCAAACATTTCCGCCAATTTAACCGGTCACTGTAATATTTAGGAGAAATGTTACTTGATCCACATTATGCTCTTTCTCCACAAAGCGGTCAAAATTATGATAGGTCTTGCCGTTCAGCAAGTATTACAGAAAACAGCCAACAACTACACTGATCATAGTTAAATCAGAGGCCGCCATTTTGAAACGGAAGTGAATGGGAAACAGTCTTACACATAGATCGTATCCAATTTCAAAACAATTGGCCAAAACGGCGTAAAATATAAAAAGCACACAACTAAATGCCTAACGGTCGAGTTCTAATAGAGATATACTAATTGAGTATAAACATTCAAATTGCACTGAATAGATTCAACTTCAATTTTGGTTCGATTTGATTCAAGCTTGGCTCAAAAATCGATTTTGATATACACAAGTTCGTTACCCAGCAAAAATACGTTTGGCATTTTAAAAATTACAGCCCTTGCAAATCTTTAAAAAAATAAAATTTTGTTTTAAATATATTTGAAAATATAATTTCACTATTGTAATCAGCGTTAAAACACCTAACAAATAATCATTTTGAATTTTCAAAATCGATTAAAATTTAGAATTTGAATTTAACGTGCTCAGAGTTCATATTCGTATTTTCAATGTAGTTTAACTTTTAAAACGCAAACATAAGCAGATTTTAACGCAGGTAATGATGGTAAAATCGGAATTTTCAAAAATGTTAATAAAATAATTATTTTTGGAAATTCGCTTCAATCACGTCAGCATCATTATTTTATTACGACATGCACAAAGTATCAATAAGTTTTTACTTCTGTTTTCGATAAATTTTAATTTAAAAATTGGCTTTTTATTTGTACCGCTTTTAAGCTGATTAACGAACACAATAGCCTATTGGTTTAATTAAAGTCTAGCTTGAACAATACATTGTTAGCTAATTAAAACCAATATTGGATCAGTTAAGAAAATATTTATAATTAATTAATAACGGTTTGGTAAAGTGTCTGTACTATCACCAACTTATTTCTTGCTTCTATGATTCGACCTCAAATTGAGTTATTTAGCAGTAAACGTTTTTAAAAAAAAATTATAGTAATTTAAAATAAACATCAAAAGTGCAAAGTTTTAATGTTTTGTAGAACACACACACACAAGCGATCATTTTTTGGGATCACAATATACATATCTATTAGATGCGTACACACACACACATTGTGTGTGTGTGCGTGTGTGTGTGTGTGTGTGTGTGTGTGTGTGTGTGTGTGTGTGTGTGTGTGTGTGTGTGTGTGTGTGTGTGTGTGTGTGTGTGTGTGTGTTTTCTCTCACGTTCACAATTTTAGTCCGGTTTGATACAAAAATCGATTTTCGTAAGTACTTATACAAGATCGTTATACCAAATTCCGTTAAACAGTTTCAAAATGGCGGCCATTTCAAATCTTAAAAAATCAGATATTTTTTTCATAAATACTTTTTTTGTTGAAATCTGATTTCACCATTGTAATCAGCATCAAAAACTGCATTTTGAGTTTTCAAAATTTATTGAAATTAAAAAATTGAATTTGACGGTTCATTTTCGAATTTTCAGTGCGGTTTTTAAAGTTTAAAATGCTAATTTATGTAGATTTTTATGCTCGTTGTAACGGGGTGAAATCATATTTAAAAAAAATGTAAGGTAAAACAAAATACAGTTGAAAATTTGCTTCCATCACGTCAGCGTGACAGCTGCGTGTTGCGATTATTTCGTAGCTAAACGCAACAATGACATTAAAATCGCCGAACCCCGGTCGTCAGCTAGTAAAACCCGTTTATCTGTTTTAAATGGCGCCATTCAGAATCTTTAAAAAATCATAGCATTTTTACGAAAACCAGATTTCACAATCGTAATCAGTTTTATATAAATTTCACCATTGAAATTATGTGTGCAATTTTTGTTGCCATCATAAGCAATTCTCAAAGATTACGACTTTTTACTAAACATTTTTCGATCGTGTATGAAGAAGAATTATTGCTTAAATTTACAATTCGTAAATCTTATCCGTTTACAGATTATTACTATTCTTCTTCTTCTTCTTCTTCGTCTTTATCTTGTTGTTGTTGTTGTTTTTTTTATTTTTGAGATAAAACGGCAAATTTCGTTCATTTCAAACTTGTTAAACTGACTTCAGTCACGATTATTCGAGTCGGAAATTACTTTTTTATTTATTTTTTAACAAATTACGCGTTAGATTTTCCAGCGCCAGTTTTTCCGGCTTCTTGTTGAAAGCTCTCTAACGGAGAACAGAGAGCCTAAATTCATTTTCCTTATGTAGATATTTCAAGCGACTGAATAATACAACGCACAATGAGTTTCTACAATGTTTTTAAACTCAATTATCAGATTCCCGCCGAACGAAACGCATTCGAAAGCAATTATACAGCCGGGTAATAGCTGTTGATAAACACACGCACGCACAGCCATCGCACACACTCAAGAAACAGCCAAATTGAAGTTCTCAAGTCTGGGGGTAATGTAATTGTTCAGTTGCAGAACTTAATCAATACCAAACAGAATTTAACTCGCTCTTCTCGACTGTTCTGGCGGTAGTGATTAGTTAAGTTTCGAATTAGGCTGCAATGATTACTTTGTGCGGGTTGAAACGTTATGTCTGTTCAAGTAATTAGTTACAGATACATCAGCGCTCGTCTCTCTCGGCAAACAATGTAATAAAGATTTGTTATGTAACTCAGTAACCATTAACTACTTTAGTAACAATGGTTCGTATACAGCGAGAGTGAGTGGTTACAGGGGGAACAGCTCTCAAAAATTACGGCTAACGTAATCGACTGAAGAACGGGTCTTAAAAAATTGTTCAATGATGGGTGAAAACTATTCGAACAAGAACACATATCGGAACAAGTTTATTTTACTAAATTACTGGACTAATAATTCTGCAGCTGGGGTAAGCAGTGGAGTTTAGAGATTTTCTTACACCTCCAGCTGATTCTCCTCTCACTCAACAACTTTAGGTACACTACAGCCGATGTCAGTTGAGAATCAGCGCACAGAAACTGACCCTGACATAAACGCATTAGCTAAACTTCTACAAGAACACACAGGAGAAATCGAGCCTGAAAAGCCAAACCTTACAAAGACTGAATGTACAAATACAAGAGGAAATTCTTATATTCTTCTTCTTTTCTGCTAGGGTTATTGTCACTATGTTGAGTATAATGATCTGCCTTCCCTAGCTTCGTCAATTCTACTTTTGTTGACGTGTTTCGGAGAACCTCCATTTTTAAAAACTATCTATACTGGTCACCAATATTATGGCCCGTCCTATTTATAATTTTCTATCTCCACCTCGTCTGGTCTAGGTAAACGACGGAACTTTGACGAGCTATCTTCTTAAAATTCGTGGTTTTTGAAACTCGTAGCTTATAGAATTCGTGACTTTTGAAATGGCCTTCTCCCTTAAAATGCTATAGTGACACTCTATAGAGATGGTTATTAGAAATAAAGCAGCTAGAACGATTTTTCGATTATTTAGGTATAAGCGAATCAAAGGGCATCAAGAGATACGCCCTCAAGTTATTCAGAAGAATATAGGTGAGCTTCGCTATCTAATGTGTTTTAATAATAGGCTGCAAAAAGCACAGTATGACTGTCGTGCTTTTTCGGATACAAAACCCTTATTAGAAAACAAAACAAATACGGCTTTTTACATATATAGTTACCCACTACTCACTAAGTCACTAATCTATTCATCACGTTTGAGGAACTTGCTCTGTGAAGAGTTTGTGCATTGGTCTCGTATACCGCACATCTTCTTAATATGAGACGTGTGCATTCAAGTATGGACCATCGCGCCCCACGCGGTGCAGGCCTGTACAAGAAACTGTATCCAACGGCAGAAGCGTTGGTACATTTATCCCAAGACAAAGTGGAACAGCATACGCTGACGGCTGCGTGGCTGAGGGGGAGTCTTAGTATGTGGACTTTGGATACAGGGCGGCCTCCAGTTTTATTTAGCCTTACCTACACATGCAAGGCCGTGTAGGTACCACAAAAATTCCTAGAGGACATTTACAAGTGACGTGGGCTATAGGAAGAAAGTGGGGTTTAGTCCAGTCGAATCCATCAGTGAAACGAAAACCTATCAGGAATCAATCCACTGGTTGATACCAAACTAGAACCAAAAAGATTGAGATTTGATGGGAGTTGGTGCAGGAGGAGACTGGTGTTTTACTGAGTCCCGTATAATACAGCAGCGGTGAATCATAGCAGATTGCAGGGATGCTGGGTGGACTCACACAAGATGCGTTAGAAGAAGTGAAAGATTAGACTAAACATCTCAAAATAAAACCGCCTTGAAGAGTGGGCAGCAGAGGGGAGCAAAAATCTATCAGGAATCAATCCACTGGTTGATACCAAACTAGAACCAAAAAGATTGAGATTTGATGGGAGTTGGTGCAGGAGGAGACTGGTGTTTTACTGAGTCCCGTATAATACAGCAGCGGTGAATCATAGCAGATTGCAGGGATGCTGGGTGGACTCACACAAGATGCGTTAGAAGAAGTGAGAGATTAGACTAAACATCTCAATATAAAACCGCCTTGAAGAGTGGGCAGCAGAGGGGAGCAAAAACCTGTCAGGAATCAATCCACTGGTTGATACCAAACTAGAACCAAAAAGATTGAGATTTGATGGGAGTTGGTGCAGGAGGAGACTGGAGTTTTACTGAGTCCCGTATAATACAGCAGCGGTGAATCATAGCAGATTGCAGGGATGCTGGGTGGACTCACACAAGATGCGTTAGAAGAAGTGAGAGATTAGACTAAACATCTCAATATAAAACCGCCTTGAAGAGTGGGCAGCAGAGGGGAGCAAAAACCTGTCAGGAATCAATCCACTGGTTGATACCAAACTAGAACCAAAAGATTGAGATTTGATGGGAGTTGGTGCAGGAGGAGACTGGAGTTTTACTGAGTCCCGTATAATACAGCAGCGGTGAATCATAGCAGATTGCAGGGATGCTGGGTGGATCTACACAAGATGCGTTAGAAGAAGTGAGAGATTAGACTAAACATCTCAATATAAAACCGCCTTGAAGAGTGGGCAGCAGAGGGGAGCAAAAACCTATCAGGAATCAATCCACTGGTTGATACCAAACTAGAACCAAAAAGATTGAGATTTGATGGGAGTTGGTGCAGGAGGAGACTGGAGTTTTACTGAGTCCCGTATAATACAGCAGCGGTGAATCATAGCAGATTGCAGGGATGCTGGGTGGATCTACACAAGATGCGTTAGAAGAAGTGAGAGATTAGACTCTCAAAGTAAAACCGCCTTGAAGAGTGGGCAGCAGAGGGGAGCAAAAACCTATCAGGAATCAATCCACTGGTTGATACCAAACTAGAACCAAAAAGATTGAGATTTGATGGGAGTTGGTGCAGGAGGAGACTGGAGTTTTACTGAGTCCCGTATAATACAGCAGCGGTGAATCATAGCAGATTGCAGGGATGCTGGGTGGATCTACACAAGATGCGTTAGACAGGTCCCGGCCATGTGAGAATGTCGCAGAAAATTAAAACATCAAAGCAATATAAGGCGATGATTGGTTCAGTTTTTTGTTTCGTAGTCCAGTGGCTGACAAATTCACAGATTTTTCAAATTTAGAACTGCTATAAGAGAAGATAAAGAACAAACAACTCAGTAGAAGGGTGACATCACTACATTAATTAAGTACAAAAATGATCCCATCCTGGAATTAGTTAACAGTACGGTTAAAGAAATCTGAAAAAGCAAACAACAAGATAGTCAGAACGAAAGGAATTTTAAAGTGTAAACAAATATATATCCAATTTGGAACGAGGATTGGAAAAATAAAAAAAATGAAGAAACAAGAGATATTTCTGGAATCCAATGATCCATCGGTCCGATCAAACGGAAGGTAAACAGAATTATAAATAAAAGTTAATACTGAATGAATGCTGTGAATTTTTAAATATGTAAGTATAAATTACAAAGCTATTTAGCGACTTATGGAACTACGTCTTTTACTTAGGCCGCGTGTGGTTATCAGCTCGGGTTGATGGCGTCCGTGGGTTTTGACATCTTGTCGTGGCTACATGACTGGCATATTTCTTGATAATAAAAATATAAAAAAATATAGCACGCAAGAACCTTTTGCACCATTACGTTTTTTAACTTTTATCCTGTTTTTATATTTCTATAAACCCAAAACATTGCTGTCCCGGCTTTTTAGACTGGTCTAGGTAAACGACGGAAGCTGACTGGCTATCTTCTTAGAATTCGTGGTTTTTGAAACTCGTAGCTTATAGAATTCGTTACTTTTGAAATGGCCTTTCT
Source organism: Callitettix versicolor (assembly GCA_022606455.1). Taxonomy (NCBI): domain Eukaryota; kingdom Metazoa; phylum Arthropoda; class Insecta; order Hemiptera; family Cercopidae; genus Callitettix; species Callitettix versicolor. The sequence continues at coordinate 65,464,200 of CM040184.1, forward strand.
CCCTTAAAAAAGCAATAGTGACACTCTATAGAGATTGTTATTAGAAATAAAGCAGCTAGAACGATTTTTCGATTATTTAGGTATAGGCGAATCAAAGGGCATCAAGAGATACGCCCTCAAGTTATTCAGAAGAAGAGGTTAACTTCGCTATCTGATGTGTTTTAGTAATAGGCTGCAAAAAGCACAGTATGACTGTCGTGTTTTTTCGGATACAAAACCCTTATTAGAAAACAAAACAAATACGGCTTTTTACATATATAGTTACCCACTACTCACTAAGTCACTAATCTATTCATCACGTTTGAGGAACTTGCTCTGTGAAGAGTTTGTGCATTGGTCTCGTATACCGCACGTCTTCTTAATATGAGACGTGTGCATTCAAGTATGGACCATCGCGCCCCACGCGGTGCAGGTCTGTACAAGAAACTGTATCCAACGGCAGAAGCGTTGGTACATTTATCCCAAGACAAGGTGGAACAGCATACGCTGACGGCTGCATGGCTGTGGGGAAGCTTAGCCTTAGTATGTGGACTTTGGATACAGGGCGGCCTCCAGTTTTATTTAGCCTTACCTACACATGCAAGGCCCTGTAGATACCACAAAAATTCCTAGAGGACATTTACAAAAGACGTGGGCTATAGGAAGAAAGTGGGGTTTAGTCCAGTCGAATCCATCAGTGAAATGAAAACCTATCAGGAATCAATCCACTGGTTGATACCAAACTAGAACCAAAAAGATTGAGATTTGATGGGAGTTGGTGCAGGAGGAGATTGGAGTTTTACTGAGTCCCGTATAATACAGCAGCGGTGAATCATAGCAGATTGCAGGGATGCTGGGTGGACTCACACAAGATGCGTTAGAAGAAGTGAGAGATTAGACTAAACACCTCAACATAAAACCGCCTTGAAGAGTGAGCAGCAGAGGGGAGCAAAAACCTATCAGGAATCAATGCACTGGTTGATACCAAACTAGAACCAAAAAGATTGAGATTTGATGGGAGTTGGTGCAGGAGGAGATTGGAGTTTTACTGAGTCCCGTATAATACACCAGCGGTGAATCATAGCAGATTGCAGGATGCTGGGTGGAATCTAGCAGATTGCAGGGATGCTGGGTGGACTCACAAAGATGCGTTAGAAGAAGTGAGAGATTAGACTAAACACCTCAACATAAAACCGCCTTGAAGAGTGAGCAGCAGAGGAGCAAAACCTGTCAGGAATCAATGCACTGGTTGATACCAAACTAGAACCAAAAAGATTGAGATTTGATGGGAGTTGGTGCAGGAGGAGATTGGAGTTTTACTGAGTCCCGTATAATACAGCAGCGGTGAATCATAGCAGATTGCAGGGATGCTGGGTGGGGGAGCAAAAACCTGTCAGGATCACACAAGATGCGTTAGAAGAAGTGAGAGATTAGACTAAACATCTCAAATAAAACCGCCTTGAAGAGTGGGCAGCAGAGGGGAGCAAAAACCTATCAGGAATCAATCCACTGGTTGATACCAAACTAGAACCAAAAAGATTGAGATTTGGTGGGAGTTGGTGCAGGAGGAGATTGGAGTTATACTGAGTCCCGTATAATACAGCAGCGGTGAATCATAGCAGATTGCAGGGATGCTGGGTGGACTCACACAAGATGCGTTAGAAGAAGTGAGAGATTAGACTAAACATCTCAAAATAAAACCGCCTTGAAGAGTGGGCAGCAGAGGGGAGCAAAAACCTATCAGGAATCAATCCACTGGTTGATACCAAACTAGAACCAAAAAGATTGAGATTTGATGGGAGTTGGTGCAGGAGGAGACTGGAGTTTTACTGAGTCCCGTATAATACAGCAGCGGTGAATCATAGCAGATTGCAGGGATGCTGGGTGGATCTACACAAGATGCGTTAGAAGAAGTGAGAGATTAGACTAAACATCTCAATATAAAACCGCCTTGAAGAGTGGGCAGCAGAGGGAGCAAAAACCTATCAGGAATCAATCCACTGGTTGATACCAAACTAGAACCAAAAAGATTGAGATTTGATGGGAGTTGGTGCAGGAGGAGATTGGAGTTTTACTGAGTCCCGTATAATACAGCAGCGGTGAATCATAGCAGATTGCAGGGATGCTGGGTGGATCTACACAAGATGCGTTAGAAGAAGTGAGAGATTAGACTAAACATCTCAAAATAAAACCGCCTTGAAGAGTGGGCAGCAGAGGGGAGCAAAAACCTATCAGGAATCAATCCACTGGTTGATACCAAACTAGAACCAAAAAGATTGAGATTTGATGGGAGTTGGTGCAGGAGGAGACTGGAGTTTTACTGAGTCCCGTATAATACAGCAGCGGTGAATCATAGCAGATTGCAGGGATGCTGGGTGGATCTACACAAGATGCGTTAGAAGAAGTGAGAGATTAGACTAAACATCTCAAAATAAAACCGCCTTGAAGAGTGGGCAGCAGAGGGGAGCAAAAACCTATCAGGAATCAATCCACTGGTTGATACCAAACTAGAACCAAAAAGATTGAGATTTGATGGGAGTTGGTGCAGGAGGAGATTGGAGTTTTACTGAGTCCCGTATAATACAGCAGCGGTGAATCATAGCAGATTGCAGGGATGCTGGGTGGATCTACACAAGATGCGTTAGAAGAAGTGAGAGATTAGACTAAACATCTCAAAATAAAACCGCCTTGAAGAGTGAGCAGCAGAGGGGAGCAAAAACCTATCAGGAATCAATCCACTGGTTGATACCAAACTAGAACCAAAAAGATTGAGATTTGATGGGAGTTGGTGCAGGAGGAGATTGGAGTTATACTGAGTCCCGTATAATACAGCAGCGGTGAATCATAGCAGATTGCAGGGATGCTGGGTGGATCTACAAGATGCGTTAGAAGAAGTGAGAGATTAGACTAAACATCTCAAAATAAAACCGCCTTGAAGAGTGGGCAGCAGAGGGAGCAAAAACCTATCAGGAATCAATCCACTGGTTGATACCAAACTAGAACCAAAAGATTGAGATTTGATGGGGAGTTGGTGCAGGAGGAGACTGAGTTATACTGAGTCCCGTATAATACACCAGCGGTGAATCATAGCAGATTGCAGGAATGCTGGGTGGATCTACACAAGATGCGTTAGAAGAAGTGAGAGATTAGACTAAACATCTCAAAATAAAACCGCCTTGAAGAGTGGGCAGCAGAGGGGAGCAAAAACCTATCAGGAATCAATGCACGAGTTTTTTTCACAAACGAAAGAGATTGATATCTGATGGGAGTATCGCTGAGGCTGAATGCCCTGATGGGAACCACCATGACTCTGGTTGTCAGCCATGTGGAGGGTATAAAGTTGGATGTATTGTTGGCTAGGACTGTGTTCCAGATGGAGAAGGTCTGAATCCCGAAACACCTGAGTTTCCAACAGATGAGGATCCTGGACTAGGACAACTCAGGACACCATGGCACTTTAACAGTGCACGTAAACAAAATAGAAAAAACGTGTGTCGATTATGCAAGAAGTAAGAGGAAACTACAGACCACATTAGTTATGGTTGAGATTTTTGCCAGTAGGAGGCAAAGGTTGTCTGGCTTCCAGGACTCTGAGGACCGCCAGCAGAATAAGTTTGTTGATGGACTGCTGGAATTAACTGAGGGCACCAGTCTGCTGAACTAGTGACCATGAGTTATAGTTGCACAATAGGTGTTTTGATAGCAGTGACTGGAGTTTATCCCTTTACCTCTAGTGATTAAGCTTAATCTAAATTGAGGAGCTTAGTGTACCCTAAATGGCTTAACACTAGTTTCCTATCTTAACCACTATCAGCTGATTGATAAAGACCAATTAGAATTTAACCACGATTAAATATGGGTTATACTGGTTAAATGTAAAAACACAACTAGACTGATATATTTGAGAAAGAACAGTGCCTGCAAGATATTAAGCCGCAACCAGTCTAACTACTGCTTGATTGGTTGCCTATATCTAACCTTGCAGGTAAGTCATCACATGACGTTTTCTCTGATATATTCATTTTTGCTTTCCCCAATAATATTAAAGGACACATTTTGCTTCTTATGTTTAAAATGATAACTCTATTAATTTTCATGAAAGCGAATTGATCAAATTAAATTAATATTAACAAAATTAAAATTTAATGCACTAAAGAACGTTTAAAATAAACGTATTAAAATATTTCACACATAGTCCTACTTATTTAAAAAAAAGTATTTTTTAAAACTATTGATGTAATTTTGAAAATTTTTTATGCAGATTTTAACGTTGATTATAATGCTGATTTTAGATTTGAAAAAATATTTTATAAAAAATGTGATAACGTTGTTTTTTTTTAGAAACTTCGCTTCTGTCAAATAAGCGAGTCAGCTGCGATTGTTTGATAAGTACCTCCAACGAAATGACAGTTAACGCAGGATTGCCTAAAGCATTCTATTGTCAAAACTGCAACCCCACCAAATGGGTACGCTTTATAGCCTCTGTATAAATACGCATTAATGAGAATTACTATGATCCACAATGCGCATCAGTGCTGCGATCTGTACGCCATTGTGCGCAGTAAAACACGTATAATCCGCTTACAGTAACTGTTTATAAACAGTTTCAATGTATTCTGTAATCACTGCGTGATCGAGGCAGTCAAGTTTTAAAATAACAAAAACAAATATATAAATTTGTTTACTTGTCCTTCATTTGAAACTCCGATCTTACCTCCATAGACAAGTATTAAAATTAGTATGTATAGTAAAATCTCTCTATAGTGTATTTTTTAATTTTAAGGCGAAAAGCACATTGAGGCTATTATCGCCTCCCTAAATGTAAATGTGAGTGTAAAGTGTTAAAGTCGTAAGTGTAGTGTTGTAAGTGTAAGTGTGTATTAGACTCGGGTACCACGAGGAACGTCTAAATCCTCTCAATAGCTAGTCTATAGCTCTCTATAGCGGCATTGTAGAACAAGTTAGTTTTTGCTGCTATTAAGAGATTTCTGCTATATGGAGAGCTCTACCGAAACGTGTATCAAATGTGTTTTTATTTATAAAATGTTATACATTATTTTTAATTTTAAGTATTGAGTGTAAAGTTTATTAAAATAAACTGTACGACGTACAATCTTTAAAAAGAAATATTAATAAATAATACTGTAGAAATAAAATATTGTAATTGTGAGAAAAGAGGCAATACTTTGCCGAAACTATTCCAGACCGCTTCATTAATTTCTTTCAAATTCTCTTTAATTTTTGTAAAGATATTTCCTTCATTATTTCATTTTTGTTTTTTAATTTCGTGTCCAAATTTAGAGAAAATTGTATAGCAAGTATATGTTTGCCAAAATTTAAATTTAGCTAGTTCTTCTGTTGGCACGATATTGAAAAATAAAAATAAAATAAAGAAAACCTGTAATGAAGGGTAATATCTTGAAGAATACTCGAAAGTTAAAATTTGAAGGCATTAATGAAGAGGTTCTGCAGTAGTTTCGGCAAAATATTGCCTTTTTCTCACAATTACAGTATTTTATTTATACAGTATTATTTAAGAAATATTGTTTTTTAAAGACGGTACGTCATATAGTTTCATTTCAATAAAACATTCAAACTAAAAATACTTTACTATACGTTTTATAAATAAAACACATTTTATACATGTTTTGGTTGAGCTCTCTCTATAGTGGAAGTCTCTTAACAGAACTTGTCTCTTCATTGCCGTTATAGAGAGATTTTACTGTATAAGATTTAAGGTTAGGTCACAGCATCAACCAATGTGGAAAGGGTTTGAAACATATGAATATTTTTTTATCGACCTAGCTATAATTAAAAGTTGAAGTACCATAATATTTATGTTATTATGGTATTAAATACTCAAGAAACAATATAATTTTTTTACAAATTTTTTAAAACCATTATTGGTTTGAGAGAAAAAGTAAATAAAAAGTGTTGACCTCATAGCGCCCCCTAGATCTTCTAGGAAGTTATATCAATGCTAAAATATAAACAAATTTTTTATGGTGTACTGAAAAAATATTTTAAATCATAACTATAAAACGATATATATATTTTATTTATATAAATAAATAAAATTTCTGTTAAAATAAATAAATCTGTTTATATATATATATATATATATATATATATATATATATATATACTGTAAATGATAACTGTAAAATCATTTTTAACGCCCGACGTAATGAAACGCTCTTTAATTAATTTAAAATGAAGAGAGGTGAAGTGACTTTTATAATTTTTAAACAGGTGGAAACGATTTGAACAAAAGAAGAAATAAAGCGTTCATAAAAACGTCTAACGCCATGAAAGAGCCGTTATTTTAGTAAGTGGTTTTAAAATATAATGATTCCCCAGTCTGGAAAGTTTTTATAAAGTACGTCTTGTCTCCAACTTTATATACCAGCAACACGCAGCTGTCTCGCTGACGTTACAGAAACGTATTTCTTGCAATGTTTTCTTTTCACTTAACACTTGTTTACAAAATTTTATTTTACCAACATAAACGAAAAATCTACGTAAATTAACATTAGTTCTTCAGGGTTGAAAATGAACACTGACCGCCCTGTGCAGTATAAGATAAAAATGTTATGGTTTTTTTTTAATTCTAAAATTTCCGCCATTTTGAGACGGTTTAAAATGCTGGATAACAAAACTGTATAAATTATTGCAAAAATCGATGTTTTTTAAAGTTTTAATTTTTTTTTGTTACATCAAGATTGTTTATGCCTTTGTTTTATGCCAAGGAATTGTATCAATGAAATTGTTAATGTAATCATGTTTATTCCCGCTCAGAATGTTGTTATTTTGTTGAATACATACACTTGCCTTTACTACTTTCAAACATTTTATATTCGTTTACTCGTTTCGAATATATCAAACTTATACTATTATATAAGTTCTGTTATATTATCATGTATTATCATATCGAATATATTATCAAAAATTTCGCCGTGTTAACGTTTAGTACAGCAAAATGTTTTGATAATGGAAGTATTCGGAAACGCGTCAACGAATATTTGAAGCTAGTAAAATTAGGTGTTTATACACAACTAAATAGTATAATGAAGGCGGTAAAAGAGACGGAAAGGACCAGCGGTAGTAAGTAGATTCGAACCTGCGCACAGGACCGAGTTTTAGTGAACTACCCACTGCCCTAACAACTGAGCTTCGAGCTTTACCTGCTCATATATCTATATTTTCAAACCGCTCAAGAAGTAGTCTCACGGTCTGGATCAATGTTCATTCCAGTATTCTTTGACGATCGGTCCAATTAATATTTGAAATTTGCTATTAAAGGTAGTTTCTTTATGAGTTATATTAAAAAAAATAAGGAATTAGATTAATAAGTAAAATTATTTCTAAAAAAATATTTGCTGAAATCAATATATATATATATATATATATATATATATATATATATATATATATATATATGTGTGTGTGTGTGTGTGTGTGTGTGTGTGTGTGTGTGTGTGTGTGTGTGTGTGTGTGTGTGTGTGTGTGTGTGTGTGTGTGTGTGTGTGTGCGTGCGTGCGTGCCTGTAACTCCGCAACCTACTCCTGCAACCACGTAGTGGTTAGACGGTTAGACTATATGGTACGGTAGCCCACCATGCCACATTCATCCGTTCGGAATTTGGTTCGCGTGTTTTGTTGTTACGCAGTTTTTGCCAAACGTATTGACCGATTGTTTTTAAATTTTGTACGAAAGGTTCCTATTTAGCCTACTTCCGTTTCAATCCTCTGGCTTAATGATGACGAGTATACGCAGTTTAAGTCAAACGAAATGGCCGATTGTTTTGAAATTCGGTACGAAGATACCTTGTATAAAACCCGAACGGTGTGTATGTTTCAATTTCATTTCAATATGGCGATCTCTGATTTACAATAGCGAGTGTGCACAGTTTTAGCGAAACACATCGACCGATTGTTTTGAAATTTGGTACGAAGATATCTTGTATAAAGCCCAAATGACGTATGCAAAATATTTTTCCTATTTACTTCCGTTTCAAGATGGCGGCTTCTGGTATAACGATGACGAGAACAAGCAATTTTAATAAAATGTGTTGACCGATTATTTTGAAATTGGGTACGAAGCTTATATTAAGAGAGTGCTACATATTTCCTGTAATACTGGCTGAACGGCAAAACGTTATAATCTTTTTTTTTTTTGGTGTTTAACGTCCGACTATTGTGCACACTTGGGCTAATGCAGACGATGGGATGATTTATAGCGTATGAAAATGCCAAGCCCTCGCCGAGAATCGAACCCGGGTCCTCGGGATGAAAGCCCAGTACGATATCAACTAGGCCACCGAGGCGGCAAAGGTTATAATCTTGACCGCTTCATGGAGAAAGAGTATAAAATTTCTAGTGAAGTTGATCATGTAACGGTTTTCGTAAATATTACGTTTACCGGTGAAATTGACGGAAAAGTTACGAACACTGTCGCAAAGCGCTCTCTATACTGCCGAGGTCTAATGTTTTTTTAACTACTAGTTTAGATAATCAAATTATCAACACTATTAAGGTTATAAACCAAATAATTAAGGAACATTTTTAAACTACAACCCTAATAAAGCCGGAATATTCAGCTAGTTCCAGATAAGTAACTGGTACACACAACATAGGCTACCAGCATCAGCTTGAAAATATCACAGACACTTTGCGCAGTTGCGAAATGTTTATGTAGACTACGTCCAAGGTCTCTATGGTAGTACCGCAACATTCACGTATTGTTTATTCACACCGAAGACATTTTATTTTCAGTTGGTTACGCTAAAGTCTCCAGTATAAAGAATGCTGAAACCTAACGTTGCCTGTACTTGGCCAACAACTTTGGCATAAACTTCAATTCGATAACTTCTCAATGTTATATCGTGGCGCAGAACGCCTGAGAGCGACAAAGTGTTTTCGTATAAAACGTGAAACTTATTTCTCTGGAAAAGTTGAATTTAACACAACCATTTATTGTAAAGTACATCAAGGACCTTTAAGGACATTATTACGCGCAGCGATGTCTCTAGAACAGAACAAGGGATTAAGATCATTAATATCTCTGCATAATTATGTTAACAATATACATAGTATGTTTCTTTCTGTACTTTATCATTCAAAGAGACTGAAAAAGATTCTTAAGGTATTTAAATTGTTTATCGTCTTACAAAACAAAAAGTATTTATAATATAGCTGATTTGTGTATTGGATTGTCCCCCGCAGGGGTGGCAGACTAACTGTATCTATTGAGAGGATTTAGACGTCCCTCGCGATACCCGAGTCTAACACACACTTACACTTACAACATTACACTTACGACTTTAACATTTTACACTCACACTTACATTTAGGGAGGCGATAATAACCTCAATGTGCCTTAAAAAAAACTATTGAATCGCCTGACCTCTGGAAAGTGTGTGTGGTGGTAACACGCTCACATTAGCAATTTCAGTCCGATTTGATTCAAATTTGACACAAAAATCGATTTTATTAATAGCTTTAGACGGGTTCGTTAATCGACAAAATTTATTAATACGTTTTTAAAATGGCTGCCGTTTCAAATCTTTAAAAACTAGTAACATTTAAAAAATCTGATTTCATTATCAGTGTTGAAAGCTGCATAAATTAGCGTCTTGAATTTTCAAAATCCGTTGAAATTAAACAAAATGTTTTCGACGGCGGTCAGGGTTCATTTTTTGTATTTTCAGTGAAATTTAAAAGTTTAAAATGCTAGTGTTTGCGAAGATTTTCATACTGATTGTGTGGTGAAATCGCAGTTTTTAAAAAAAGGTTAAGATAAAAATAATACTTTTGAAAATTTGCTTCCATCACGTAACATCGATAGTTTTTTGTTATGGTCGCAAGTCCTTTGTACTTTTGTATGACCAATTTAAAATTTACGTATATTTAAACGCTACCTTATCAGACAAATCAATGTTGGATTACAAATCGTTATCATTTATTTTGTTTATGGTCGTAAAATAATAATTGTATAGATTAAGACAATAATTCGGAATTGAAAAAAACTTAAAGTGTTTTGAAATTCGAAAAAATTATAATAAAGGCAAAATTGTAATAGTGTAGTTTGGTTAGGATACATTAAAACTACGGCGACAACAGCTGAATATTGAATAGAATTGATAATTTACATGATTTAAGTACCATAGATAGATCACTGAAAATAAGATTCATATAAAGAATAATGAAACGCAAAAGCATATTGATATTGTCACAATCGAAAAAAGCCAAGTATTGTTAAACTAATTTTAGTTAAATTTTGAATGATTTAATGAATGGTGTAATAAAAAAATAATAGAGTTCATAATTACTACTAATAATATATATTATATTAGAATAAGTGATTAATAACACAAGAAAATATATGTAAAGTTATAAGAGAGTGTAATTAAAAAGTAATAATTAGTAAACTTAAAGTAACCTTAAATAAACTAAAATATATCTAAGATATATTTTAACTGTGATGTACTGTAAAAGAACAGTTTAAAGAATTTTTCTATATAATAAATTTCAAAATTAATAACAAAAAATTAATTTTCTTAAAAGAACTATAAGTTTTGTGGATTTTAAACTTTAAACATGAATTAATAAACTTGGGTAACTTAAACTTTAAAGTATTAGATTAGAAGTACGTCGGACATTTTGTATTTGTGATTATAATTTTAAATGTAAATATTTTTGAGCTGTCAGACCAGAAACTCACGATTAAGAGTAATTATTGTAAATGGAGGCTACATTGTAAACAAAGTAACCTGTATAAATTGAACTCGTTGTGTAAATACAATATTGCAAAGCAGATTTTTCGAAATAAAAAATAAGTTTTTTTAATGAAAGACAAATTAATTAATTAATTATATATATAAATTTATAAATATATATATATATATAAATAAATAAATAAATAAATATATATATAAATTTAAAAAAACGAACTCTTCTGTACAAAATTAAATATTCAAGAACTAAACACAAAATATGGTAAGATAAACAGAGTCAAGCACTTCAAATATCTGGGAGAAATTCTTGAACCCACAGGTGGCGAGAAGGCTGCGCAAACGGTTCGGCTACTGAGAATGAAGAGGGCTCTTGGTATAACGCGTGATATCTACAATAAGAGATGTATGTCGAAGCACACAAAAATCAGACACTACAACACAGTCATAAAACCGGAGGTATTATATGCAAGCGAGACGCTAGCACTCCACACAAAAGCTACCATGGAGGGTATTTTGAAGGAAGAACGCAAAATCTTGAGGAAGATCCTTGGCCCGAGATTAACAGAAGATTTAACAGTTTGCACTCCCGGAAGACCACAGAGAAGATATCGAACCTGGCAGCAGATATCAGAAGAAGGAGGCTTCGGTTCTATGGACACATCAGTAGACTCCCAACAACGAGACTTGCCAACAGAATCCTTAAGTATATACAAGGTGTCAAATCAACAACGTCGTGGATCGCACAAGTCAGAATAGACCTACATGACGCAGGAATAGACTCAACAGATGTTGAAGACAGGCGCGCATACAGGAGAAAGATGCTCGGTTGGAAGGTCCCAGAGAATGAAATCCCAAAGAGAGCAGGGGTAAAATGGACGGAGGAGCGGAAGAGGATCCATGGGGACAGTATGAGGGAGGTGTGGAGGATTAGAAGGAACAAGACATGAGTCGGAGTGCTTTGCGTGATCCAACAGGGTCTATGCTCAAATAATAATAATAATAATAATAATATATATATATATATATATATATATATATATATATATATATATATATATATATGTGTGTGTGTGTGTGTGTGTGTGTGTGTGTGTGTGTGTGTGTGTGTGTGTGTGTGTGTGTGTGTGTGTGTGTGTGTGTGTGTGTGTGTGAGAGAGAGAGAGAGAGAGAGAGAGAGAGAGTGTGTGTTTCAATTAGATATAGACAAATTTCCAATATTATTTTATTATTATACAGTATTGTTATTAGATATTAGATATTTTCCAATGAACTGAAACAACTATTTCAATAATAATAATATTTACGACTCGCTGAAATAACGAAGTGCTAAAACAAAGCCGTGAATATTTTAATAAAACCAGACGCAGACGTTCTGAACATAAATTGAGAGGGTGAATCTAAGCTTACCGTAATGCCGCCGTTCTCTTTTGCAATAATCCCTTTAACAAGGACAGATATAGTACTTGAGTAAATCTAGCTGCACCATTAAGTACCTTAATAGGTCAATCTACTAAGCACTGTTTCTGTACTCGAGCTGAGCTTGATGTTAAATTGATAAGACAAAAATTAGGAACTGTAAAGATTATTAAAATATACTGCATTGCCCACTTTGAGGATCCACTTGTAACAGTGTTATAACAGTGTAAACAGGATTAAAAAACAGTGTTTAGGCTCAGCACACACTTCTGTTCAGAACGGGACAATTTTTACAATTATATAAAGAAACAAGTTAAAGTCAATATTAGTGATGTGGACCGGGAAAACTCCCAGTGGGAAAAAACGTATGAAATAAGAACATTTCCGGTATTTTCCTGAAAATTCGGTAAGTTCCCAAAAATTGGGAATTTGTATAAAAAAGTTACTATTACTAGGTATTAAGTATAAGGCGTTAAAATCAATACTAGTGATGTTTGCCGAAAATAATGGCAGTGGAAAAGAACTTATGAAATGAGAATGTTTCCGTTATTTTCCTGAAAATCCGGAAAGTTCCCAAAAAATTGGGAATTTATATAAAAAAAGTTACTATTACTAGGTTTTAAGTATAAGGCGTTAAAATCAATACTAGTGATATTTGCCGGAAATAATGGCAGTAGGAAAGAACTTATGAAATGAGAATGTTTCCGGGTATTTTCCTGAAAATCCGGAAAGTTCCCAAAAATTGGGAATTTATATAAAAAAAGTTACTATTACTAGGTTTTAAGTATAAGGCGTTAAAATCAATACTAGTGATATTTGCCGGAAATAATGGCAGTGGAAAAGAACTTATGAAATGGGAATGTTTCCGGGTATTTTCCTCAAAATCCGGAAAGTTCCCAAAAATTGGGAATTTATATAAAAAAAGTTACTATTACTAGGTTTTAAGTATAAGGCGTTAAAATCAATACTAGTGATGTTTGCCGGAAATAATCGCAGAGGGGAAGAACTTATGAAATGAGAATGTTTCCGGGTATTTTCCTGAAAATCCGGAAAGTTCCAAAAAATTGGGAATTTATATAAAAAAAGTTACTATTACTAGGTTTTAAGTATAAGGCGTTAAAATCAATACTAGTGATATTTGCCGGAAATAATGGCAGTGGAAAAGAACTTATGAAATGGGAATGTTTCCGGGTATTTTCCTCAAAATCCGGAAAGTTCCCAAAAATTGGGAATTTATATAAAAAAAGTTACTATTACTAGGTTTTAAGTATAAGGCGTTAAAATCAATACTAGTGATGTTTGCCGGAAATAATCGCAGAGGGGAAGAACTTATGAAATGAGAATGTTTCCGGGTATTTTCCTGAAAATCCGGAAAGTTCCCAAAAATTGGGAATGTGTATAAAAAAGTTACTATTACTAGGTATTAAGTATAAGGCGTTAAAATCAATACTAGTGATGTTTGCCGGAAATAATCGCAGAGGGGAAGAACTTATGAAATGGGAATGTTTCCGGGTATTTTCCTCAAAATCCGGAAAGTTCCCAAAAATTGGGAATTTATATAAAAAAAGTTACTATTACTAGGTTTTAAGTATAAGGCGTTAAAATCAATACTAGTGATGTTTGCCGGAAATAATCGCAGAGGGGAAGAACTTATGAAATGGGAATGTTTCCGGGTATTTTCCTCAAAATCCGGAAAGTTCCCAAAAATTGGGAATTTATATAAAAAATGTTACTATTACTAGGTTTTAAGTATAAGGCGTTAAAATCAATACTAGTGATGTTTGCCGGAAATAATCGCAGAGGGGAAGAACTTATGAAATGAGAATGTTTCCGGGTATTTTCCTGAAAATCCGGAAAGTTCCCAAAAATTGGGAATTTATATAAAAAGTTACTATTACTAGATTTTAAGTATGAGGCGCTAAAATCAATACTAGTGATATTTGCCGGAAATAATGGCAGTGGGAAAAAACTTTATGAAATGGGAATGTTTCCGGGTATTTTCCTGAAAGTCCGGAAAGTTCTCAAAAATTGGAAATTTATAAATAAAAGTTTCTATTACTAGGTGTTAAGTATAAGGCGTTAAAATCAATACTAGTGATATTTGCCGGAAATAATGACAGTGGGAAAGAACTTTATGAAATGGGAACGTTTCCGGGTATTTTCCTGAAGGTCCGGAAGTTTTCGAAAAAGTGGGAAAAATTTACTATTGCTAAGTTTTAAGTATTTCTTCAGTTTTTACTAGTTCTAAATTGAACTTACACTTAACAATTAATAAAATCGTTGCAGTTTATGTGATTTTTTACTAACCAAACTAAAAATATTGATTTATAAGTTCTCCAGAATAAGTTGGTGAGTAAAACGCAACTGAGACAATGAATTAGGTTTTTTTTTGTTATTTTAAGACGAAAAGCACACAGAGGCTATTAACGCCTCTCTAAATGTAAGTGTAAGTGTAAAGTGATATTTTACGTGTAGGTAATTATTCAAAGTCGTAAGTGTAGTGTTGTAAATGTAAGTGTGTGTTAAGACTCGGGTACCGCAAGGGACGTCTAAATCCTCTCAATAGGTGCAGCTAGTCTGCAACCCCCTGCTGGGAGTGAATTAGGGTAGTATCTAGTCTTCTTTACAGGAAAACATTAACTTACTAACTTTTAAAGCACTTTCTTATTAAATTATTAAAATTTGTAATTTAGATTACGCCTAAACCTAATCATATTAACTTTTGTAGCGTTTTGAAAACCCATATTGTTTTGATTTAAAACCAAACAGTATTGTTAAGTTAAATACAAGATGAGAAATTACAAGTTCGTTCAGTATAAGATGAGAAATTACAAGTTGGTTCAATATAAAATGAGAAATTACAAATTGGTTCAATATAAGGTGAGAAATTACAAATTGGTTCAATATAAGATGAGAAATTACAAGTTGTTTCAATATAAAATGAGAAATTACAAATTAGTTCAATATAAGATTAGAAATTACAAGTTCGTTCAATATAACACGAGAAGATGACAAATTATAAATTCGTTTAAAGCATTTATAAAACTTTAAACAATACGATGTTTTTACTTGGGATTTTAGACGGACTCAGATCCAACATCGATAATATGACAGGATGCTATGATAACTGTAATTATAATTTTATGCACTTATCAATTATAAATGTGGTACGTTTACATTATTAAATCACCCACAAATAACAGTAAAGTAAGTTTAGTTTTTTTAATTTGTTAATAATATTTTAATTTTATGTCGGAATAAAACAAAATTCCTGGGAGTTTATGGATTTTGAGAATATTCCCGGCAATGTTCCCAAGGGATTTACCCCGAGTTTTAAATTAACGGGAATTTTACATCACTAGTCAATAAATTAGATTTCAATACAATTTTGTAAAGGTCAATAATAACAAAGGCAAGACAGAAATTCAACAATAGTGTCAATACGATGATAATAATTGATACGGTAATAATTGGTAACGATAATAATTGATAATAATGATAATTGGTGATACGGCGTAACCATGAAATGTAAACTGACTAGAAGTATAAAAGGCGAGTTCGATATCAATGTTACGAAGTCCAATTAGTTGGACTACCTGCCGCTTCGAACGCCGCAAGCTGCAAGGACAGGGTGTGGAGACGTTTGAAGAAATAAACAGTACTATTATATAATTAACTGTAGTTGTACACTCTGTCGCAAGATGCCACCAGCAACGAGCACTCACAAAGCTCTCATAAGGGTTATTATCCTGGTACGTTCAATGGCGTAACCTACAAAACTGCTTTGCAGACGATGGTGTCGTGGGTGAAACCTGCTGAAACAGTTAAACAGATTCAACTATATTACTACTGAACGAAAAGAAACCAAAACCATTCAGGTGTTTTAGACCGTTCTGTGTTCAACATAGCGAATGTTTAGGATAAGCGAAATAAATCGATATCTCGCTTTTACTGGGTACATCTCTTTAGGCGTCCCTTGAGTAAATAAAAGTGTTTTTTGGAATACCTGTCTGCCGAAGCATTCCTTGCATTTCCCAGCAGGCTAAACAGGATCGATCGATTTTATTGGAATTCGTTACATGAATATATTTTGTCAGACGGTATACAATTTTGTCTGAAACAACACGCTAAGTCGAAATATTTCTTTGAAGGTTTTCACAACCGTCGAAATAAATGGAGTAAACGTGTTGCACAAACTCACTTGCTTTTCCCCAAAGAGTCTGGTTGGAAAAACCAGGAAAATCTTTTAATAAATCAGATTTTCCTTGAAATTCTGTCATGTAAGAAGATTTATTGCTAAAATTACTGTATCGAATTTGAAATAAAATGGAATTCACCGTTCCAAATCGGGGAAAAAGTAATTCGACGGTGGTCAAGGTTTAATTTTATTTTTTTCCGATTTCCTTCTGAACCGAAAAGCCTTGTATTTCAAATTTGCTTTAGAGAATTTAGTCATGAAGTAAATGTATTTATATACTACCAAAAATTTAATGAACTATTTTATGAGAAATTTTGTAGGTTTTTTTTCTAGTGCCAACAACTCCCGGATCGGATTTTTGGGGAATATAACATTCCCACAAATTTTGTTTGGGTACTTATAAAATACATCGGAGAAATTTTGAGAAAATCTGATAATAGATTTTTTTGAAAAAACGGTTTCAAAAGCTTTTAGCTTAAAAATGGTGCCAAATTTCATCAGAATCATTTAATTAGCTTAGTTTCTAGCAATTTACACACACACGCGCGCACACGTACACACGCGCGCACGCACACACACAAATAAAACCCAATTTTCAAAATTAAAATTTTTTCCCTGCCACCAAACATTCTGTATACTTCGGATAGTGACAAACTAAGACGGAAAAGCAACTGTTGACGAACATCATTACTTCCGAACAGAAAAAGGGAGAGAATCCAGTTTTGATTATTACTGAAGCGCTTTTAGCCAACATTTATTAGAAGCGAGAGCGGATGGAAAATATAGGATATATTGGACTGAGTTGTATTCCATGAAACGACTTAAAGGATTTATCCTGGAGAAGAGTGACCGCCCAGAGTCAACAGGACCAGTCTGCATACAAAACCAAACGGCTACAACGTCCGAGTACATGGAACTTATTGCGGTCATTATCGAAATCAATTTTGATACTTTAATGGACTTACACATATTCAGGTCACTTGTGTTACAAGCTAAAGAAGTGATTTTTACGTAAACATTCTTCTATTATCAGTACACATCTTTGATTAACTAACTGACCGATACTTATAAAAATAATGACGGCACGCAGCTGTCTCGCTGACCTGATAAATGCGACCAAAAGTATTTCCCTTCATCTTACCATTTTTTAAATTCTAATTTCACTTCATTTATTCAGATTTGAACTTTCAAACTGCCGTCAAGAAATGTTAATTTCAAACGATTTTAAAAATTCAAGATCAGCTATGTAGTTTCTTATAAATGGTAAGAAACTACATTACCATTTATGTAGTTTCTTATGTTCGTGAAATCAGTTTTTAAAATTACTTTTTTTTAAAAACGTTATGAATTTTAAATGGCCGCCATTTTGACGAAACAGTTTGCTAAGTTTAAATTGACAGCTAGGCTAAGCTTAAAATTACTTAGCCTAAAACCAAAAAGTTATGAATTTTAAATGGCCGCCATTTTGAAACTGTCGAACGAACTTTGCAGATTGACGAACTTGTCAAAGCTATATTCGATGTGTGTGCTAAGTTTGAAACAAATAAATAAATAAATATATATATATATATATATATATATATATATATATATATATATTCGCCGCCTAGGTGGCCTAGTTGATTGATTACTGGACTTTCACCCCTGATCGAGGACTTGGCTTTTCATACGCTATAAATCATCCCATCGTCTGAATATTCATAAATTTTATATTTATATATACGTATTTGTATGAAAAGATCGATACTCATAACTCATAATATTCATAAATTTTTGTTTTCAAAACGTTTTTGTACGAAAAACATACCAAAGGCATTAACAGTCCATTATATCGCCGAACAATCTGTTCAGAAGCTTACTTAAAATCGGTTCAACATATTTTGCTCAATTTTTTTCACAATGAAGACTTAAAATTGAAATCAGTGAACCGAATAAAAAAAAAGCTCCTTAAAAATTTCTGTTATTGAACCAAAAATAAAAATTACTTATCATGTTTTCTCTACCTTTTTTTTAATCAAGATAATTTGTTCGAAAACACGAGCACATAATTTCTATTTTTGTAAAAACAGATTTTTTCTTTTTTTTAATATAACTATTTATTAAATAATATTTTTTTACAATAGTAATATCACATAATATCATTAAAGGATTTTCATTAAACAAAATT
Source organism: Callitettix versicolor (assembly GCA_022606455.1). NCBI lineage: Eukaryota > Metazoa > Arthropoda > Insecta > Hemiptera > Cercopidae > Callitettix > Callitettix versicolor. The sequence continues at coordinate 65,482,695 of CM040184.1, forward strand.
TAGCAAAAATTAAATTAACTATTCATTTTATATATTTACATTGTTGAACTTATTCGTAGTTTCCGTAGTGTAGCGGTTATCACGTGCGCCTCATCAAGTATACTATTATATATCAATATAAATTTGTACGCTCGCTCACGCAAAATCCAACATCACAACCAGCCCTAAATCGTGATACATGTTAAAAAACAATTTCAATAGTAAATCGAAAAAAATGATTATGAATTGTCATCGAAGTTTATTATTGTTCTCTTCGTATATATTCACGAACTATGAATGCCTTGTGTACACTGATTTTGAGTCATGAATCTTCATAAGTGAGCGATGTTGAATGACTAAACCGGTTTTGTGTATAGCTTCAAATCTGATGAAATGCAGGAATTTTTGTAATGTTTCTGTACAAGTTACTTTTAGTTCTAAGATCATATGGTAGACTAATATTACCCGTCGCGGCTTCGCCCACGAAACTTAAACTGTTTCAGTAATGTAATAATTTAGAAACATAAAAATTATATTAATAAAAGCGTGATCATCTAAACTCGTGATTATTTTACAGTGAATATGAAAAAATATTATAACCTGAATATGTTGTTTTATTCAAACGTGTTCCATTCGAATTTAAGAAAATCGGATAAAAAATATTTTTCTCCAATACAAACATTTATACCTCTTTTATATTTTTGTCCTTTTAGGGGATGAATTCGGAGGGAGGAAAATGCTGAATTACGTGTAACATAATTTGTGTTTTAGAATATTTTGTTTACTTTTAAGAAAAGCCGATAAAAATATTTGTTTCCAATGAAAACACTCTTTTGCTCCAATTATTTTTTCTCCAAAGAGGTCTTTTTTACATTTTTAATCTTTTAGAGAATGAATTCGGAAAACGTTGAAATACGTTTTTCATTATTTGTGTTTCATAGCATACTTCTAGAATATTCGATCCAAAACAAATATTTTTTCAATGCAAAATTGTATACCACTTTTTTACATTGTCTACCCCCTTTCAATCTCTTTAAGGGATGAGTTTTGGGAAATGGTGAAAAATATATTTCATTACTTATATTTAAGAGTGACTATGTTACGTTTTAAGAAAGTCAGACGAAAAACATATTTTTCCAATAAAAATTGTTGTACCTCATTTTTACCTCTTTAGGGGTTGAATACTGGAAAATCGGTACATGTGATGGTAAACCTGAAAATTTCAAATCTTTAGCTATTATAGTCTCGGCTATACGTTGATTATTAAAGTTGGTTTGGGTAAGTAGTTTAATGGCGTTAAAATCAAATTTTTGCAAAATCCTTTCTTAGTGCACCTTGACATTGTTGTAAGAAGGTACCGTGAAAATTTCAAGTCTCTAGCTGTAATAGTCTCGGCTGTACGTTGATTAATAAAATTGGACTGGGTAAGTAGTTTAATGGCGTCAAAATCAAATTTTTGTAAAATTCTTTCAAAGAGCACCTGGACATTGTTGTAAGAATGTAACTTGAAAATTTCAAGTCTCTAGCTGTAATAGTATTGGCTGTACGTTGATTATTAAATTTGAACTGGGTAAGTAGTTTAATGGCGTCAAAGTCAAATTTTTGTAAAATCCTTTCTTAGTACACCTTGACATTGTTGTAAGAAGGTACCTTGAAAATTTCAAGTCTCTAGCTGTAATAGTCTCGGTTGTACGTTGATTATTAAATTTGGACTGGGTAAGTAGTTTAATGGGTCAATATCAAAATTTTGCAAAATCCTTTTTAGTGCATGCCTATATGGTAACATAAATGTACCCTGAAAATTACAATAGTTTTGGCTTTATATATATTATATATAGTGTGTGTGTGTGTGTGTGTGTGTGTGTGTGTGTGTGTGTGTGTGTGTGTGTGTGTGTGTGTGTGTGTGATATTATATATATCTTTATATATATATATATATATATATATATATATATATATATATATATATAAGATATCATTCTATAAAAATAACTAGAGCTCTTGAGGCTGATTCAGGCACGTACCATACTGGACTTTGTTTCAGTGTTTGAAACTAAAATCTAACCTCGTAATAGTTGCAAGTCTAATACCCTGCGCGAGATGTTCAGCTCGATCATAATATGCATTTTAATTTGCCATTTACCTATAAAAGTTTTAGCGTTTGTAGACCATCCATCTCTGCCGGAACGAGGATGAAGGATTGCAGTGCGACACGCTGGGGAGGGAAGCAACACGGTTGATTGAGTGGTCCAAGAAGGCGCCATCAGTTCGGGCATCACAAACTGGGCTAAGTATATTAACGACATACGGTAATGATCAGCTGATTTCGCAAGACAGCTGTTCCACAAAAACACAAAGTGAGGTTATGTTTATTGTCACGTATTAATTTAGGAAGACAGTAGAAGTAAGCTTCTGCAGGTCTGACCTCCCCCTACAGTTGCAGTGCAATAATTTATACGGTAATTAAGTAATTAAGATTGTGCGATCAAAAAATTGGATATGTTGGCTTAAAACAACTCACGTATGTTTTGGAGACATTCTATTTTCACATAAAAATTTTAAAAAAACTTTGGGGGTTGTTAAATGGCCTTTTGTGTTTTAGTCAATCTACACCCACGTATAAAAGGAAGAAGCAATTTGAACCAAACTTTGGGGTTATATGTTACTAAACATGTCCAACACTTTAATGATCCTCAATTTGACACATCGACTATTTTTTAAAAACTGTTTTTTAATATATTTTTTATTGAATCAAAATTTAAACTTCATAGCGAGGCGCA